>VZRO01005203.1:2475404-2579394 GCA_013397915.1 Daphoenositta chrysoptera | reverse complement strand
AAAAAAAAAAAAAAAGAAATAAAAGGTTTATGTCTTAACAGAATAATATGAATGTCCGAAAGAGACATCTAGATATGCAAAGAACTTGAGCAGGCAGTACTGAAAGTCCATTTTAAAAGTCAGGAAGTACTGTGAATAAGTGAGATTCCTAAAGTGAAGCTGAAGAAGCACTTTCCAGGAAGTTATTATGAGAAATGGTGGTAGGTTCTTTAGTCACTTGAAAAGAGAGAGGAGAAAGATGGGAGATCATTATACTGTGACTGTAACATCCAGATTAAAGGTAAAGTCAGTGTGGCCTCACAACTCAGTGGATACTTTGAGTCAGTTTTCAGTAAGCATATTGACACTGAACTGAGGCTAAAGGCCAAGTGACTGAGTAACTGGAATGAGTGTATGAAATGGAAATTACCATACCCAAGAGGTAAAAAGGATTGCATTCTCTGTAAATGGACTGGAATTGTTTGTTCATAAGGTACAGAATGGGGGCAGGGGGAGGTAGGGGTCAAGTCTGGCATGTATGAAACCATAGGCCTTGAGTTTTACTATCAAACCTAGGGATGGCACTGGATGAACAAAAAGTGATGAGTGTTTTACAAATATTTTAAGAAAAAAAATGAATCCAAGGAGCTATAAAACTCTATAAAATGCTTTATGAAATACTTCAGAAGAATGAGTGTGGAGGTAAATGAATGATGAGAAAGAAAATGACATGAATTTACCAAGGTAGGTTATACCCTCTTGTCTTGACTAGACATTTGCCCTTCTTACTGAAGGATATATAATAGATCACAAAAATTCAATAGTCATCTGAGGAAGTATTTATTAAGAGAGAGAAAGTTAGAATTAGTATATGATTAAAAAGATGTGTAAGGAGCATTAATGAGGAAATCTCAAATTAGGGTTTGAAGCAAATTGCTTGAAGACTTGCTGTAGGATAGGTTTGGGGGTGAATCTTATTTAACATTCTCATTAATGACTATGGCACAACAAGGTTTTTGCCACTGGCATTTGGAGATCACAAAGTTGAGATGCATAATCAAAGGACGATCAAAACATCATGAAAGAAAGTCTCTGAGGTCCGTGAAGTAACATGAATTGGGGCAAAGTGACTGTATTTATAATATGTGAGCTGCTTCATTAGAAAATAAAAGAAGAGAAAATGATACGTGTGATCATAAGATGAAATATGAACTCTAAGATGGTGAAAAGCCAAATGTGATCCTCTGTCCTGTGTTCAGTGCAAACAGTGGCATGAAACCTTCCCTATCTGTGGTGTTGGTAAGGTGTTATTTGGAATGTTGTTTTCAGTTCCAGCCTTCATAGTACACAAGGATTAATATAACCATACTGGAATAGAACTAGAGGGTTGCTGGGATGGTCAGCAGAATGCTCAATTTTTCTTGTCTATTTCATGAGAGCTTGTCTAGCCAAGTGAATAAGAAGTTGAGAGGGGATATAATTTTTCTTTATGAATACATGATGGAGAGGAATGAGCATTACGGAAGAAGAAAAGCTTAATGACTGTTCCAAGAAAGAAAATTCCACATAAAACGATCTAAAAAAAAAAAAATCAGGGTTAGAAATTAGAACCATCAGGGAAATGAGGTTATGGAATAGCTTTCAAATTTAAATACGTGAAGGGGGAAATTACTTATTTCAAAATGGAGTAGTGTAGTAATCTATGAAAGGGGTGATGTGAAGTGCTTCTCTATTATAGCAGAATGCTCAACATCATAACTTAGATCTCCACCTCCTGAACAGAAAAACAAAAAGAAGAAAATGTTTATTCTCTTAAATCACTGTTATATTACTTAAAAAAATATGCATTTCTTTCAGTAGGACTCTTATTTATACCAACATATGCAGTATTTTTCCTGTTGCTTCTATAAATTGAGTTTCTGCTTGAAATAATAAAATGTTGGCAGTTTTTACAAAGAAATCCAACTTGCTTTCTGTTTCTGTAATCATATGTGTATGTCCATAATCCTGTTTGTTTCTGGAAGTTCCATTTCTTTTATTTGAGTTCTTATAAACTCAGTTGTTCTGAATAAGGATGTAACACCAAGAAGAGGGTGGAGTTATTTCATATTGCCCTAGGAGAAAGCTGATAATAGGATAAAACTAAGCAAAACAAGAGAGGTGAATACCGGGAAGCTGAGAAATCCCTATCACAGAGACATATAAAACTCCACTGGAAAAATCTCTAATATAAAATGCAGAGAAAAAAGATATAGCCCTCTGGAAATAAAAAATTACACCCCCTGATTTTTCAGTCTAATCTTGATTTTTTTTTTCTTACTATTCTCTTCCTTTCTTTTACCAGTGCATTGTTATGTTATTACAGTGTACATTTCCGCATGGTGACTACTCATAACACTAAGCACTAAGATGACTAAACACAACTGACTCATAACAAAATGTGACAGGAAGAGAAGAATTACATTGTAAGATCATCAGTTAAGCTACAAGCAGTGTTACTGATTCGACCACCCTGTTGCTACTGAAACATATTTTAGTCATTAGCCAAGATATAAATGAAACAGCTATTTTCCCTTAAAATCTTAGAGTAAATCAGTCCTATAAGAAGTTTGCCAGTTTTTTGTCTTGCCCCTAAACCTTCAATACTTGTTTTTCTGAACCATTTCTAGTGCATTTCAGTGCTACTGTATGTCATTGCACTTTGTTCCTGTCTGCACACTGTCCTGTCCTTCCACTCTGCTTTATTTCCTTTCCTGGACTAATTCAGAATGAATGGATGAAACTAAGCTTAGTGGATTTTTGTTTTATATTGATGTGGATTCTTCTGGCAGCTATTTTCATCTTATTTGAAATGTCTTGGCTTTGTTCTTATTTGGATTTTCTTTCTTGGCATGAATATTATACTATTATACTGGTTAGCTGATTTCCAAATCAAATAGCTTATGAAATAATTGAAGTAAAGTACTCTTATAATGCTGAAATACTTTGTTCTGCACAATGACATTTGGAATGAGCATAATTGCCATTTCTGGATACTCCTTTGTTTTTGGGAATAATTGTGGGTTGGGATTTTTTTCTCTATAATTTTTATAAAGCAAAGTAAAATCATTGAAATGCTGGGCATTTTAAACTAAGCATTAGTTACCAAAAAGAAACTTGTATGGCAGCAACATCAGCTTCCTCGTGTTATTCTGGTTTGGAGCATCCTGATTTCACCAAAATTCTCTTTAACATTGTTTCTGAAGATCCTAGAAATAGTCAGGGGTCTTCCCACCAAGTGTGTTATTAATATCTGAGTACTGCTTTTTCTTCTTAACAATTGAAGCACCAAGCTGAGATCAGCCAGCACTAGCAGTTCACTTCCATCTTAGAACTCATCAAAATCCCAGCAGGAGAAACTTCAGAGCAGACAAGAAAGAGCCTTAATGAAGCCATGCAGACAGGGGACTTGGAGGAGAGGCGCAGGAAATGCTCAGAGCCCTGGCCTTTGCTCTCTGGGCCTTTTTGGTGTTATCATCTGATGGAAGTCTCATGTAAAATACATGCAGTTTCCAGAAAGCTGAGTCTGTCTTCTCACAATTGAGTGTCCTGATCATGGGGTCAGGTTTTACTTGATCTGCACTTCAGCTGATCACAGTTTTTGGCTGCACAGCAGCACAGGTAGACAGGAGACGAGTGCTGTATACCTGCTGGTGGCCTGGAAGCGTAGGATAGTTCTCTGTGTTACAGGAGATCTAACTTTATTGCTCTGCAAACTGAATACATCTAAAGCCTAGACCTCCCTAATTCAGGGATCAGGTCTTCAGCCACAGTCTTGACCTTAGCTGTTTTCCAAGGATCTTTCAAAAGATTATCAACTGGAGTGCAGCTAGTGCTTGTCCGGGTGAACCGTGGCAGGAAGAGAATTTTGGATGGGGGAAAGCACTTGTCCTTTGAGGACACACTCCCATTTGTCCTATCAATAAAGGTCAGAGACTTTCTTCTTGTTTAATCAAAATTTTCAAAATGCATATGTATTTTTTTTTCTCTTCTTGTCCACAATTTATTAACTAATGCAACACAACATTTTTTGCCTGAAGCATATACATACTCTGAAGATGGGGAAACTATTAATCACTTTAATACTAAGTAAATACTGTGCAAAATGCATGCAGGCTGGCCAACATCTAACAAACTGTATTCCTAATGGTATATGTCTGGATTTGACACAAAATGGAATNTGCCATTTTGTATATCTTTTTAGAAGCCTTTTTTTTTTTTTGTTAAAAATGGTATACTTTAATTCACAAAGCCATTTTACAGTACTGTATAACTGTCTTAAAGAGCACTATGGAATTAGTGCCAGTGGAGGATAACAATAAAAGTTAAAATTATGACACAATTATTTTGTATGTTTGCATTTCACCTCTCTGTTGTTTTTTAAAAAGTGCTGGTTTCATAAAAAACATAGTTCTTTTTAATGCCCAGTGCTGCAGGTGGTTCTGAGTTCCTTGACATTTATGCTTTCATCAGGTATTTTTTTCCTTCATGTTGCTTATATTTCTCTGTGGGAATGGCAAAAAAATCTGGCAGAAAATGAAAGGAAATGTGCCCTGAAAGCTTCAACAAGTGAGGTATTAGTTTCTATGTCTCAAATAACATAATCTTTTGGCTGGAAATATGGCAAAGAATCAGATGTACTCTTCTGTCCTAGGGGAGAGCTCATGTGATTTTTCTGTAACCTGTTGACTGCTTCTTTGGTTGCTGTCCTGTGGGTTTTTGTACTCTGGGACTGACACAGGGTGGCCACAAGTCTCATGACTTGTCACTTGCTTCCAGCTCTCAGTATTTGCTGTGTATGAGCAGAGCAGGAGAGGATGTAAAATCAAGACAGTAGCTATCATTTTAGTAGCAAACAAAGGTAATAGAAATAATTAGGCATCACTGTCAACTTGAACAGATTTTTTACCATGGTGGTTTACAATCAATTGGGAAAAGAGCAAAGAGATATTAAAGCAGAGGTGGAGTCATTCTATAGTGTTTCCCTTGATGTAAGTAATCACATATGACATAATGAATAAAAAAGGGGCAAAGATTAAGAAAACTAGGATGTTAAATTTATGTTAAAATTACCATCAACAACAAGCATGAAGGAAAATGGCATAAACTAAAAATGCCCCAAACAGCCAATGTCCTGTCCCCCAACCAACACATTTTATACTAATGTGTGTATAAACGGATGAACATATTACAGATCTTGAATAAACCCTTTCTTCTCTGTTTAGCTTGGTTAAAACACATGAGCACATTAACAAATATGCATGCTGTCATGGAAGCAATCACAAACCTTGATCAAGACTTGAATAACTAAGCATAATGAGCCATAAATCTTTTCCTTAATAAAAGTAAAAGAAACAGAATTATTCGAGTGTAGAAAAAATATTAATATTTTAATTAGTGAAATAAAACTTGCTATTAACAGGAAAAGGGTTTTTTTTTAAAAAGTACAAATTATTGATGAGCTTTGCGATGGTATTCATTTTTTCCATTAGTTTTTGTTAATATACCTCAGAGATTATGCTTAACTAAGCTCAGAACATATGGTCTGAATATGTGCTGACATGGTTCTATTCATTTCAAGAATTTTTGTTAACAGCCATATGCCAGTTCTGCTGAGAATGAAGAAGTGAATTATGATAAAGTTCAGTCATTTTTCCTGGAGGACTCAGCTTGTTTACAGCCTGATAATGTACCATTATGCCGAATAACTTGTGTTTACAAGGCCTATTTCAACCTCTATAAAGCAGAGCATCAGTAGGAGAATAGTGCAAAGTTTAGGAAGGGAGAGTAAAGTTAATGTGTATTTACAAGACCTAAGTGCAGGTATTTTTAGTCTTTCACAGTACAGCTTTGGAGTGCTGGTTTTAAACTCCTCACATTTACATGCTTGTCAGAGGTGGTACAAGTCTCTGCGTAATATTGTTAATCTTGTATTTCTTTGTTGCCCCTTCAATGCCCCATAGAAGTAATGCAGTGTTCCCTTGAGTTTCCTGGACTTGTTGTTGAAAGCCACTGTCTTAGAAAACAAAGACAAACAGTTTAGAACGAAAAAGATGTCTACCAAGAACTGAAGTAATTTTATATACTATAAACAATGGTAATATTAGTATTTATGTAATTTCAAGAGGAAGAAAAGGTTTTTGTGCCAAATTACATGGTAATTTGAAGATTAATTAATATTGAAGATTATCAAAGTCACTTTAGAGTGACTACATCAGCTCTCAAATAAAGAATAATTTAGTGCTGGCAAAGGTGAGACGATAAAAAATAGGATCAGTCTCCTCCAGTGACAGATGGGGCACAAGGTGTATGCCTGTAGAGATTCTACACCCAAGTTATGGGTTAACTACAGACAAACAAACTAGCAAGTATGGGAAAACTTGCTTGAAAACAAATAAATATCAATCAGAAAACATATTTTGGTCACATTGTTTGAAAACTGGTAAGTTGCTTGTTTAAGTAAAGCTTTCAAAGATGGTAGTGGACAATCTCCAGTCAGATGGGATGTAGCCTCTGTGGTAGGACCTTTGCATACAAGCCTTTTGCTCAGAAGTGCTTGACTGAGAAACACACACTGTATAGCTCTGGAGAGTTTGTGTTGCTACTAGAGTTTGGGAAGAGTTGGAGGGTAAATTGCTGAGAAATAAGATAGGTTTTCCTGCACATACAATTTCCATTGCTCTTGGATACAAAACAGATGGACTCTCAATAAGGAGGTTATTTTACAACTAATTCTTGACCTCACCTATATGAATGCTATTGTGTTTTAGTTAATTAATTTTGTTAGTATTATAGGTATGTGACTAGATGGTAAAGAATTAGAAACCTCTAGTTAATGAAATTTATGCGAGGAGATACAGGAATCTGGTGTGAAGGTCTGTAGCAAACTTTTTGCTGATTATACAAAATAGATAAATATCTTATATATTCTTCATATTAATGGTGCATTCCATTAGGTTTTGATTAGCCTTAATGAGATTTACTTCATGTCTGCAACAGTGTTCAAATTACACCAAAATTACAGAAATGGAATAAAATGAAAATACTCTCCTTCAATTTGGTTGAAATGGCCTTAATTTATGTTATTATGCAGCCCATTGAGCTCTTTGAAGAACATCCAAGCTGTTTCCACACTTATTTTTATAGGGATATGGTTTAAATAAAAGAACTATCAGAACTATTCTTGTATTCAGCCACATACATTGTCATTACTGGCAGAATATCATCCCATTCCTTTAAAATTAGAAATGTTTGTGAGATATCACAGGTTTCAGCCACTCTTCTCTGTGAATTTTAATTAACATGCTATGTTTAGTGAGCTGCCCTGAAGTTTTTTGCTTCATTTTTATTATGAGTATTTCCAGTGCCTGCTTTAGGAATCAAAACCGTAATATAAGGGTTTTGCTAAGAGTTTTATGAGTTTTCTGTATCAATCCTCACTTTTTGCTGTTTTGGTTATTTAGTATTACACTGACACATGAAGTTTGAGCTGATCATTGTCCATCTTGCAAGATAAAGTATAGTCAGATGGGGAGAAGAACATAGCCCAGACTTGTCTTTGGAATCAGAATCAAAAAGAAAGAAAAAGCTCAAAAAATCCCTCTCAAAACCCAGCAGACAAACAGTAGGCAAAAATTAATGCTGGAGTCCCATGGCAGCCTAACCACAGAATCAGCAAGGGGCTCTACTCTCCTGGCTTGCAGATTGGATCCAGCACACTGGCATATGTTTTCGGAGAGGCCCCACAGGCACTGGCAGGGGTCGATATCGGAGCCAGCTGATGGTGGTTCTGGTACCCCAGTCGCTGTTTCAGTCACCTCGTCTCTGCATCTCCCACAGTGACGTTCCCCCGGCTCCTGACCAGGGTGCCTGCCAACCGCACATGAAAGCAGCCCCAGGCCCCTGGCTCTTCTCTCACACGAGAGGGGTTGTTTGCTCTAAGTTGCCGGACAGGTGCACTCCCAAATTTGATGGTGAAAGGACTGGAAGAACTTAGAACTTGGTCCTGGAGGCGTCAGGTCTGGTAGACACTGAGTTTGAGAAAGTCTGGTGTGTCATGGGCCAAGAAACAGGCTTTTTAAACACACTTCCAGGCAGCACCTTTGAGATTGCATTAATATATAGATAATACTGGGAAGATCACTTAAATCCTCTTCTCACCTCACAAATTGCGCAGTGCTGTTTATAATGTGTGCATCCTTGATATTTAATTGAGAGGTAAGTTTCTCCAAGAGGAATTGCCTGAAAGTATCTTTCCCATTCAAATTAATTTCTGTTTTGTTTTATTTCTTCAAAACACAGCTACAATTTCAGTAAAAGTAGTTCTTTTTATTATACCTTTGATAAAGTTATATTGAATTTTAACTGAAAAACAGAACTAAACCTACATTTCACATAGTAAAATCAAATATTTTCAGCAACAATCACATTCTCCTTAGAATTCTGCCTTAAATTAAACCATTATTTTCAGCCTTGAAAGCTTTTGTAGAGAGAATGTTTTCATCAGCTTTGCCTGCACACAGGAATTTTGGAAGAGCAGACTGTGGTTTACACTGAAAGGAACATCTGCACCCACATGGAGTATGGCAACCTGCGAGGCCATGCGAGCACGGATGTAGCCAGCACGCTGGGGAGGATTGACAGATGTGCCAAGTTGCTAACAGGAATTCATTGATCCAAATTGCCTGATAAGGGGCAACAACCACTATTTCAGTCCACGGCCAGCAAGAGACTGAACTGAAGCTGTGGCCTTTTAGTTAATTATAGACCAATTACTTTGTCTTCAGATACAGAAGAATGGATTTCAGCCACAATGTATTCTTTGGATGGTAACAAAACACCAGCCTCTCTCTTCATTTATATACAGCATTCAGTTAAAATTCACTTCTTTCACTAGAATTGCAAGATGTTCTTTTCTAAAAATTCACTGTCTCATAGTTAATTTGATGCTGTATAAAGTGTACTAACTTCATTGCTGGGAACCTGGGAAGTGCACTGAGCTGTTACAGCAGATTTACTCATAGCAGATAGGGAACTATTGCCAGTGTGGAACGATTGGATTTTTGCGGCTAAAAGCAAATCCTAATCCATTAAAGACAATGAAAATTAACCAGAAATTATTTATTCTCATGGATATTTTCCAAATCAAAAAGATAATTTGCTGTATAGCACTGTCTGTGTACATCTATCCTACCTTAAGATATGACTACTGTAGGTTTTTTTTTTTAATTCTTCGATAATTATCTGTAATTTTGTTGTCTAAAGAATCTTCTTTTATGGGAGCACACATTGCCCAAAATGGGATCAATAATCAAAGAAGGTTGCATTATTTAGACATGTTTTAATTCAATTTAAGTATAAAATAGCATATTAAATTTTAATATGTCACAAGTAGTGACACAGGTTGTCCAAAGAGATCATGGAGTCATCAACCATTGAGATATTAAAAACTTGACTGTACATGGAACCAGAACAACCTGCACTAGCTTAACCCTGGTTTGGGCAGAATGTTGGAGTAAATGATCACCGGAGGTCCCTTCCCATCTCAATAATTGTGTGAAGTTTTAGAATTGTAGGCCACTGCCTCTTTCATTTAACTTCATTCATTGATGCAATTCTTCGTTATGAAAGCCCTATAAAGTTTGATAACCAGCAGAATGAAAGACAGGCATTTCTAAGCTCAGTAATTTCATGCGCTGTCTCCTCCTCAAGGCTGTCTCAGCATGTTTAGTCAGTTCAATTTAATTTTGAATAGCTTGATTTATTATCCTGCACTAAAACATAGCATCTTTCTGTTCCCTTGTTCATACTTGCCTGGCTAGATAGTCATCCCAAAGTGGTTCTTCACATAAAAATCTGGGAAAATGGAAGTGTTTTTAAATGCTGTTTATAGATACTGAATTATTAGCCTTTCAGTACACCACTATGGTCAATTGTGAAATCCTTTGGCAATCAAGAAAATTCAGGTTTGTTTGTGTTGTTGTTTTGCATTTTTTGTTTGTGGGTTTTTTGTGGTTTTGGTTGTTTGGTTTTTTTTGTAAATAGAAAGATTGCTGTTTTCAAACAGGTGATATTGTTGTTCTTCCCTTGCAGCTACTGCTGCTAGGCAGAGGTCAATAAATGAATGTGTGAAACTAGCATAACATCTTTATGTTCCTATGTAGAATATAAGTAGCTGGTTCTACATGTTTCCTGCTGATGACAGCATATATTCTCTTTTGAAATTTTAATAATTAGAAAAGAGGAAAAGTGACTGATACCAAAGGCAGAATTGTTCATTAGAGCAGTGTAGGAAGCAGCAGTGCATGCTTTCAAATCACTAGACATCTGTGTACTTGGGAACACTAAAGTTTGGGGACACTGAGAAAGAATTTAGCCAAATTGTGCTTAATTTTAATTAATTTTGCCTTTTGATCTTCTGTCAGAAACTGGGTTTGAAAGTTTCAGTCAGCCACTCATGTTTAGAAAAAATACTGGAAAAAACATTGCTTTTTTAGAATTGAAATAATTTTGATGATTCATTTTAAGTTATTTAAAATATGGTGGTCATGTGACCTCTGTGTCAAACACATGATTTTTTTGTAGTTGTGAAAACCTGTCCAGATCTGAGAGATTAATAAGTCTTTGAAGATTGTTATCCACCAGACATGTTCAGTAAAGGCTTTTGTGGCCTATTCTACGCTGGCACAAGTTGTTGTCTGGAAGACCTGCATGTGTCCATGAACTGCACAGAAACTGTTTGCCAGAGTGACTCTGTGGTTTGCAACCCAGGCAGGTAAATCAGGATTTTCCTGAAATGTTAGTGTTTTGTGGAGGCCATAAAGTACTCTCCAAGGTTAGGCAACCAATCGTTCCTGAAATCTCAACTGTTGTCCTATTCCTCCCTCTGCTAAAGCTGGACTTTGCTTTTGTTGGAAGGCTTGGATAGGGGATGAGAAGACTGGGACCAGAAGATTGGACAATGGAAAGAAAACAAACTGTGAGGGGAATTATGATGGAGAGGTTTGGAAATCAGCAGGAGAGATTAGTAGAATTTGGACTGTTTGTGAGTGGGAAGGAGAGAACCGTGAGCCAGCCACTTGTGAGAGACATGGAGATCAGAAAGCCTAGAGGAGGGGGAAGCAGAGTCTGGCTGGACAAACAGAATATTCCTTTACAGATTTTCTTATTCCCTAGTTCCCTATACATTGCATACATTCATGTCCAAAGTAAATTGTAGGTACCAAGGATGCCTTTTTCTTCCTTTGCAATGCACATTTATATTGTCTTCTTTTCAGAATTGCAGCACCCTTTTGTCCTCATGTCTGCTTAATAGACAGCAATTCTAGGTTCAAAACATATTCTTTTTGGATATAGGGAGAAATCACTGAAAATGAAGCAGAAGAGAAAATAATACTAAATCACTTCTGCCATTTAGAGTAAGGTCTCTGTTTCTCAGGTCTCTGGTTTTTTTGCCTCTCAGGAAAACTCTGGCAACATTTCTGCAATGAGATTTGTATCTTTGCTGTGATTTTTATGGATACTTACTTTCTCAATGCATCTTTGAAATGTCATTACTTCGCAGAGGCAACCACTGCCCTTTTAAACGGTTCTATTAAAATAAATTTGAGGTGCCCTGAAGCTTTCGCAGGCAAATCCCAGCAGTAATAAATTGAGCTCCCTTAGTGAATGATTGATTTGGTAGACGTACCATTCAAAATAACAGATTGTTTTTGTTATTTTTCCATCTGCTTTTAAGCAACACAAGTAAATACTTGTCTTGTTCTTTTTCTTGGTTTTCTCTTTATTTCAGAGGAGTAAATTTTAAATAAAATTGATAATGACATCAGAGAGATTGCTTTGGTATAACATTTATGTAAAGCAGCCTTTTGGTTTCTAGTAAGTTACAGTACTAGCAATGAGAGTCAGAATAAGATTTGATTAAAAAGGGAGCTTTAACAACAGCTTTATTCATGGTTTTGCATTATTAATATGTAGGATTACTTGTAATTATTTGCATTATTTCCCTTTCTACTCCACAGACAATAGCTAGTCTAAAAAAATTTGTGGGAGACCCATCCTTTTCTAAAGTCAAGAAATTTAAAAGCTGGCTTTTAAAAGGTCACTGAGACATTCTGGTGTCTCATAAGATCTGTTATTTTCCCCCTCCCGCTTTTTTTTTTTTTGATCCTGATGCAAATATGGAAGAAGAGAGAGAATTCAGTTGGATTCCTACCATGTGAAATCCAATGTAATTGAAGACAAAACTAGTACTTTTTATAACTGTTGACATTATTAGAAGCATAGAGTGAATTTTTCCAGAAAAGCTGTATTCAATTTCCTTTTCTTTATGAAAAAAAACAAACAAAAAAAAAAAATTGGTTTTCAGATGGTTGATGATGCCCAGTTATGAACAGCATGAATCGAAAATATTATTCTTAAAATCAGACCAATAACCAAGGAATTCAGATTTATTCTGATATTTTTCAGGTAAATTTCAGTTTAGTAAGATATTTAATTCTGTAGTTTTTAATGGATACATAATCTAATTTCATTGCTTGAGGATCTAACTAGCATCTTTACTGAGAAATGTACCAATATGAACACATGTTTGTAGGTACTGATCTGAATACAAAGTTTAGTGTTTTCCTCAACTCAAATGGTAACTGCGGAAAGCAAATCAAATTTGGAATGAAATTTCAATAGTCTCACCTAAAATATTGTTGGAGGAAATATCATGGCACCAAGGAGCATACATTTTATTTACATGCAAGTGAAACATAAGTCATCAAGCAAAATTTATTTTTTCTGCAGAATGATTGCTAAGTGCTTAGTATATTTGAGTACCTTTAAATTTTGGATAGACATTAGGAAGAAGTATGCCAGAAAAATGAGTAAGTAATGTAAGTCTTCATATGTGCTCTTCCCTTTTTTCTTCCTACCACTGAATTTAGATTCAAGGTTTGAGCACAAGTAATGGCTAATTATGGCAATAGTTCAAAGATTATTACAAAGCTAGTCATTCACCTGCTAAAACCGTCACTTCTTTCATCTCCTTTGCAACAGCTTTTTGATGTTTATTACAGACTTTGAAATTATTTATTTAAATATTACAAATCAGTTCATATATTGCACATAGAAAAGCTGTTGTGTGGATGCAGAGATTTAAATTTCTCTATTTAGTTCATGCTTATATTTACTTAAATCTAAGGTGTTAATGCCAATATTTTGAAAGGAAAAATATTGGCTTAGCTGAAGCCTGCCTCTGCTTGTGCATGAGACAAATCTGACTCCATCTGGTAAACGTCAAGGCTGTCATGGAGTAGAGATAATTCAGAGAGTGAAAGAAGCAGCCATGCTCCCTCTCTCTGCAATTCTAATTGCATGTCTCTGTATCCTTGTACTTTTAAAGCATCTTCCTCAAGGCTGCCTGATGAGAATGTTGTTTTCACTTTACCCACCTTCATAAAAATATATTTTAGGCCTTTTTTAAAAAGAAGAAAGCCCTGACATTCCTGTCATTGGAAGGTTAGAAACATTTTAAAATCAGTTGCATCTTTTAACTCGTCGTGCACTGCCTGGATCCCAGTGGGAGGAGCTGATGAAAAACATAGAGAAAGTTGGCAAGGAGTTTATTAGCGTAATGTGATGAAGGGTGTATGTGCATATTATATTAGATGACTTAGGCATGGCAGGCTGCCCATTATACTGTTGTTCCTCTTCCCTTCTCCCACCTCTGTTTTAATGATCAATGGAGATTTGAGAATGAACTTTAGAATCTATGAAACTGGCTCTCTGAAGACCAAAGTGCCTTCTCTATGCACATCTTGGAACCCAAGAATATCTATGCAAAGGTAGAAGAATATTGCTGGAAGAAATCACTCCTTGGTTTGGTATTTTGCATAGGAGTGGTAAGAGAGAATGACTTCTTCCCCACGTATTTTTACTGCAGACCTCTGTTCCTTTATTGAATATGTACCCATATGTGTATTCCAAATGACCTCACTGGAAGAAGGTCCACAAGCATTTGAGACCTCAAATGGTAACAGGGATTTTGATGACAGCCCATTGCTGCAGTTGCTGGAACAGATGTCTCTGTAGGCGCATTTTTCCACTCTGAATAGTAACTCAGAATAATGTTTCAGTACCACATCTCACAATGGAGGAAGAGAGTTTGTCCCTTGGATAGTGATTGGCTTGTCCAGTAACTCCCTTCATATATTTTTGGGGAAAATGTGTTGGAGATTAGGTAATTTTCTAAATATTTTTGGGTAAAATACCAAGTAAACTATCTCAGAAGGTGCTTGACTTGGATGTTTAATTATCTTGTAAAACCTTGAGTCATTTTTACAAATAAAAATAAGTTTAGAGCTCTGACAGAGAATGACTGACTAGTCTCTACTGTGCAGCTTTCATCCAGGCTTCTGCTGACATTTTGCTCAGCAGTAAATGGGTAACTTTGGGCACAAATTTGCAAAATGAGTTACCATAACCTCAGCCATTTGATGGGCCATTGGGCCTTGAACAGTCTTCTGATTTCTTTTTTTCGAAGCTGACAATTTAAAGACAAACTATGTCACTGCACATAGTCAGATTGATATTTAACTGTGAAACTTGGAGTGCAGTGTGCTTGTGTTCTGAGTTCTGCATCTGTCCTACTTCAGGCTCTGCTCAAGAAACTTGCCTTTGACTATTTTGACCCTTGAAGATGTGGTACTCCTTCCTTTGTATGTTTACTACATTTTACAAAATACTTTATATACTAGTGCTCATAAATATAAAGCCATCTAAATGCTTGATATGATCTTTGAATATAACCTTAAAAAAACAAACCAAAAAGCCACCAAAACCTGTACAATAACATCATTAGGAGGAAACCTTTAACTGCAAGCAAGTTAATACAGATGATTAGGGTAATTTTATGTCTCCAAAAATAATTTTTGACTTTTAATAAAAATGGACCTAATGGAGTATGACCTTCAAAATGCATTTATTAGTTGGTATTTTTCAGCTAATTTTGTTTGCTGACATCTTCTAATTGGGAAGATGGTTGTATGTTTATTTCACTGGGAGATATTTATACTTGTGTTTCTCCTTCTCCAATGTGTGAATTTGTGGTGTCTCTGCAATCCAACTGTGAATGTGTCTGCTGTACCAAGTGGTATGAGAAGGGAGGTAAGGAAGTGGAAGGAGGGAGCAGAGTGGAGCTCTGGGGACGAGCACCCCAGCGGGTGGCGTGTCTTTAGGGAGGTCACGGCACCCAGCCGGTTTCTCCGGTGGCACGTGTAGGGGCTCAGCACATCATGTGTGCCCCAGCCCAGCAGGGCAGGCCACAACCAGGCTGGGGCCAAGGTGTCAACATAGCACTTTAGTGTTAGATTTAGAGAATGACAAGGAAATTACACATCTTGTTGTCTCTTGTTCTTCCCCCCTTCCCCAGGTACTAGAAATGCAAGCATTCATGTCAAGGTGGGGTTTTAAAAATATTTTGGCCCTATTTTCTTCTTAAGCTGTTCTGAACTGTTTAGGAGTTGTTACTTATTTTTTCTGTCCTGTTTTGTTGCTGCAGCAATGAGAGAAAACTTTGATGGATGAATGTTCACCACACTGCACAACAGTGTTATGAAACATTGCATTTATTTCTGCTTCCTAGAGTACAAATACCTTACTCAGCATATTTCACAACAAAATATACTATTATGTGTTTGGCTGAAACCTACAGTCTCACTAATAGGAATCATAGTTCCCATACTAAAAGATGACAGAGTTTCTATCATAACCAGGTTTTAAAGGGATTTAAAATCTGTCTCTATATTATTTTGTATTTGTGTCAAATTTGTTATTTAATTGTGCTTCGCTCAACAGTAAAGTACCATTAGTAAATGTTATTTCTGTGCGTGGTGGTGGATGGGAAGATGTCTCAAAGAACATGGTGATGAATTGACTTTGGCAATAAATAAGTTATTTACAAATAAATCTTACCTCCTTTTCTTTATACTTCAGCAGAATCACCATGGCTTCCTAGCATTGTGGTGAAACATAGCACTAGCTTATCACTAGATGAGTAGGAGTTAGAGTCTGAACATAGATACACAGGAATACATTTCACAGCAATTTGTACTTAATTGATGTATTTATTCTAGTGAGAAGAAGCTTCCAAATTATAGGTAGTCTTAGGTTTAGTGGGGTAGAAAAGAGTGTAGGCATCCTAAATAAGGATCAGACATCACCTAATTCTTACATTCTTTGAAACAGAAATATCAGCTAAGACTGAAAGTGTTTATTCTTCCATCGGAATGATACATCCAGCATGCACTTTAAAGTATTGTTCCCCATTTTGCAATGACAAAATTTAAAAGTAACCTGTTTATGTTTTTCTTTTATTTCTATGCAGAGAAAGGAGGATTTGTAGTTACTATCTGAAAGGAAAAGTGACAAGTAGTTTATAAAAGGGACATAGCCTGACTCAAGAGGAGTCACTTGCAGAACTAGTATTTCTCACCCTCTTGCAATTCAAATCAACATAGTATCCTCATGTCCCCACAGGCATAACTGTGCTCATAGCAGAGCTGTGAAAAAACTGTTGTGTTTCTGCCCACAAGGCATTGCAATTCACTCCCCTCTTTTGCTTACGATTCAACTTCTCACCTACCTGTGAATTAGGGTAGCTGAGCTGTAAGTGCACATTTGCTTCTGTCAGTTCTTCTAGAGGTGTGATAACCTCTGGCAAAGGAATGAGCAAGACAACAGTGAGATAATGGGGGTTGTATATTTGAGAATATGTAAAAATAAATTACTAAAATATCCAGGACTTCCAGAATTATAAAAACTGTCAGAGACATGAGGCAGGATGTGTTGTTGCTTGACTGTTTCACTTCTCCTGACCCAGTTTATGGTACCAACTTTTTTCTTACTATTGAATTTGATGTGATTACACTCCTGCCAGACAAATGAGTAAAAGTGTTTATAAATGACACCTGATATGCAAAACAAATCAGAATGAAAATCCTTAACAAGAAAAAGTAGGAAAATTAAGCCAGACTCAAATTTTCAAAATTCCATGAAAAAACCCATAACTTCCTTTAGAATTGTTTTTACCTTTCTAAGAAGAAACTTGCTATCTAACGTACCTAGAGCATATTAGGAGTTTTCCCTATTTCTGTTCTTTATCTCACTCTTCCTCTCATCCTCCATTCCTCTCTTCCCTCTTTACCTACCTCCCTCCCTTGCTCACTCCTTATATCTATGCTCTAATAATTTGGTCCAAAATGCATATTGCACTTCAAGGCCAGTCATTTTCCTACTATTCACAAAGTAGTAAGCTATTCCATGACATCAACTATTTTAAATGATCCTTCTGCTTGATTATTTGGTTGGTTATTTAGGGGTAATATTGGAAATATTAGACTACTTTGAGAATATAAATCATATACCACCAGACAGACAGGAGTTTGCCTTGTCCAAAAATATAAGACATATGACTCATTTTTATCTTTGGTTTTCCACTGTAAAGAATGGGTGTCAGCTTCCTGTGTAATTTTGATTTGTTTATGCAGCAGTTTTGTTTGTCCATGCAGTTTTCTCTTTGCCAGTTGTGGTCTATATTTGGTTTTCATAAAAGGTATGTTTTCTTTGAGGCTATCTTTTTTTTTACTATTGCCAAAACCACAAGTGATGCACCATTACTTGGACTTTTGTTCTTAATTTAAACTTGGCATAGTGTCTTCCTCTGGTGTAAAACATGAAACAAAATCCTTTCTGACATAAAATCTAGGAGGTAACTCCTTCATTTTAAATTGAGTGTGGGTTCTGTTGTATCGAGTGAGCTTTTCTACTTTCCTTGCATAGGAAAGTGGGATATAAGAGATGAGGCAAGAATATTTACCCGATGGTTGAATATTTAGTGGGGCCAATCTGTCTTACGGATTATATGGGGAAGGCTGTAATAAGAAATATAAAGGTTAAAAGTTGGAGAGAGGTAGTTTATTTTGATGAGGGTGTTCCATCAGAGAGCTATACTAACCCTTTCTTACTGCTTTTCCTAGTCTGAATGACTTTGGTGTCTTTGAGCACACTGGAAATATGTGAAAGTGGAAAAAATTGGTTCCAGTTGCTAAAACATAAACACACATGGGTCTGCCCAGTAGCAATGCTAGTAAGAAGTTCTGATGTAAAATACTTGTTAGACTAAGATGACAGCAGTTGAGAAGGTTTCTTTTCCTTTCCCTGCTTTTTATCCTCCCTCTTCTCCACCCTTCCGCTCCCTCCCCTTGCCCTTCATCCCCTTTCCTCCATTTCCTTTTCTTTCCTCTTTACTTATTTTCTTTACTTCCTTTCTTTATTTCCTCCCTTCTAAAACCAAACTTGAAATGCCAGATTGGTTTGGAGCATGGTAAATATGGAAGAGTGGACCACAGGGAAGTAATAGACATGAAAGCACAAAAGTTTCCCGTATTTCACCTTGTATTGTAAATGCAATTTATTTATTCACCCTGGAAAGAAAGAAAATTACAATGTAATATTTTGTGTTATGGAGTCTTAGCCAAGGATATTCAAAGCAGTCTGTGAAGAACATATACAAAATTTCTGTGGATAAGATGGTGAGCTTACTCACCTCCTGCAGGCTATGGCGACCTCTTATCTTGTCGTGGTTGTGCCGTCTATTTGCCCACTCTAAAGACACGTCACTGCAATCTCAGACAGCACCTGCTAAAGTTTTTCTGTCAACAGGCTGTGAAAATACAGCCTTTGGCTTTTCTCAGCCCTTCACCTCTACTGAAGTTGGTATGAGTTCAGTCTATGTTTGTTGTGTTATAGAATATCACAAACTAGTTCTTAATCACCTATCTTTCTCTTTCTGCCCTTTATTTAATCATTTTTGTTCTGGGGAAAGTAGCATCCAGTTAGAGGCCAACACAAGGCTGTTGATTTACCTTGTCTTAGCCACACAGAAGTTGCTGTGTTTGATCTCTTTAGTGCCATCTATATCTCAGCAGGGATGAGAAAATTAGGATGTGGAGAAGGGAGAAGGCTTGAATTGCACATCCATCCTGCTTTCTCACCAAGTCTCTTTCTTTCCTTGCCTAGTTCTGAAGTGGAAAATGTTGCTATTTATGCCTTAAAAGAGTGGGGAAAAGAAAAGAGAGGAGGATATCTTTCTATTTGTTAGAGCAGCTCAGTTCAGATAGTAATATAGTGTCAGCTTGGAACTTGAGGAAGATGGTTCTATATTTTATAAATAAAGGTGAAAAAACAATAAAACTATTTGAACAACTAACCTAACTCCTCCTAACAAGCAGGTCAAGTACTCTGCTGTGTGACCTCGACATGTAGACATGAGTCTCCAGGTGTCTGTATCCTTGCTGTTGGGATGTTTGATGGTGCAAGTCATTTCAACTTCATTTCTACTGACACTTTTAACTTATGCTTTTCTGAAATTTTCAGAGCAAAACCCACAAGAGATCCTAGTACTAGCTCTGCCAGATTTAATATATTCACATGAATGTAAGAGCAGAGTGGGATCTGTTGGAAAAGCAAGACTTCATTTTGCAGTGCACTAATTTCTTCCTATTTTTTAATCAAATTTTTCAGTCAGCTATAGTCTGCACTGAAAATAAAGGAAAGAAATCTCCCATTTAGGTAAGAGCACAGCTAAATAGTGCTTTTGGCATGCAGGGTGTGACTTGTCAGTGTTTAAATCCGAGTGTTGCAGAATACGGATACACAGTTCAAAATTCCCATTTCTGTGCACTGCAACTGAGAGGAGTGTGCCTGAAAAGCCAGGGGAAGGCAGCACTATGTTAGTTGTAATTCTGGCCAAAGTCTCACATTTGGTATCATTTCTGTTGCTTTGGTGTTTTCAACTGTAAAAGTGGTAGTTTATTGCCTTCAGTACCAAATACTGAAATGGCTAAGTTTTGTAATGATATCTAACAGTAAAAGAGAACTAATACATAACATTATTTTCATGTTAAGATAGACTGTGACATATCTGAAATAGTAATTTAGACTTTTTTTTCCAGCAGAAAGGCCTACGGTTTCTATGCCACTTTGATTTCTTCAGGATTTCCATGTATAATTCATTGGAAAAATTACATATAAACCATGGTTATGTAGCATAGCTTATTAAATAATTTCTTTTTTTGATAGGCTTCTATATATGATCTAGTAGTGAATCTATGAGAGCCACATTATATCACTAGGAATTTCTATCACCACTTACAAGAGTAAGAAAATTGAATTTTGCTTAGCAAGGAGCAATTAGAAAAATAAAGAGATAATACTTTAAGCACAACTCAGAGGATGCTGAAGTCAAGTGAACTCCCCAATGTACTAGAAGTCTGCTTTGTTGCTCTTAAGTTCCTTGGCTTTTTTTTTCCCTCTTAATCCCTACCAAGATATTCTCCAGCCGTATAAAATGAACTTTTGTTTTTATGCTGTTCTCAGGGCTTAGTTGAGAATCAGGAGTGCAGCTGTGATGGCCTTGGCCATAGACTCTTTTTCACTGAGACACATTCCTTTCTCCTTGCCTGCATCACTGGGCTCTTGTCCAAAACCAACTCCATCGTGTTTATATTGTGTCCTCCTATACTTTAGCCTTCCTTAGGATCCTGTCATGCTCAGCCCTCACACTATGTCACATTCATTATGGTGACTTCTTTATTCCCCTTTCCTCAGGCTTAGTCGTGAGAACTGTGTCACATCACTTTGTGCTGAGCACATTTAATATTTTTTTGATTAGAAAAGATATGGACAAACTGTTATAGGGATACCGTGAGAAAAAATACCTTCATCAGCCAAAATTCTTAAAAGTCTTCATAATTTTAGCTTCAGCTTGATTTTCTAAGAATGTTCAAATTCTGTCAGTCAGAATTGCTAAAGGATCTAAAGCTTCAAGTGCCAGACTGTCATCCAAGACTTTTCTTGGATTGCTCCGTGCCTTTCTCCACTCTTGTGCTTTTTATATTGCAGCCCCTCAGTCCAGTGTTCTTAAGATTGAATCGTTTGTTTCATACTCGCAGCAGAAATATATGGCTGCTAATGCAAAGGCTTTTTACTGGCTGAACAGATTAGTGAATACAAATTGACAGGCAATTCCATTTTCATGTGCCTTTGAAAACATTCTTAGCCACTTTACCCCTACAATGAAAAGAATTGTGCAAAACTTTCTAATCAATTTGTGTTGATGTGTTTTGCTGCAGAAAATGAGGTTAGTCGCACTTTCATTTAAAAATTTACTCTTTCTTGTGTGGTTCACTTTTCGATGAATATTGCAGTTCAGTTTTTCAGTATTTTAAAAATTGCTTGTTTTCCTTTTGCAGAACTGGAGAAAACAAAACTACCAAAGAGAAATGCATATAATTTGCACAGCCCTGCAATTTAATGTACCAGTGATTGAATTAAGAGTTTGATCCTTTCCTTCCCCTTCTGATCCCCTTCCTTCTTTTCCATTCCCTTTCCTTTTGATCAAATAAAAATTACATTAAAAATCTAAGTCTCCCTAGAGTACTAGGTCACATTTTACCACGAAAGCCAATGATATTATGAAAATATATGAGGATCTCCCTGAGGCACTATGTTACAGTTTTGTATCTAGTGTTTATCAGTGATTTATTTGTCTGTTATGTAGTGCTCCATCTCTAGATGCTGCAAATATCTTTTCCACAGCTGACATGTCTCTTGGCTCATAAAATTTTCTCTAAATGAAAAATATTGCAGATCTGGCCACAGTAAATAGCAGGAAAAGAATTTCATGGTGGAGGTTATCCATAAACAAGTTATCCACCACATCTTCCATCAAGTAACACAAACCTAGCAGTGCATTATCCTATCTACATATTCTGTTTTGTCAGAAGCATATAAACACAGACAAATTCAACTTAATGAACTATCTCTTTTTTTATTTTTAGTTGGGAAAGAAAGAAAAATGTTTCTTTCAGTCTCTTGTTAATGATAAATGACAAATGACAAAACACTTGAGATTTCTTAATATTTTCTTTTTTTTTTTTTTTAATGTAAAGGAGGAAGAGCATCTAATGTTGAAGTTTCAGTGAAACAACATGGCAAATGCATTTACTAGAGGTTTTTATAAAATCTGTTTCTCTACAGAAATATCTCTTTTTGGTTTTTTCAGGGAAAATGTTGAGGTACTTTTGAAGTCCAGACACATGTATCAGGCTATAATCTTTAAAGTGTAAAACAAACTGTGTACACCTGGTGTTTTTTGAAACTTGAGGGAAGATTTTTAAAAGTGCAAATAACAGGTAGGTACATGTAATTGTGTAAAAGCACCTTGTGGAAATTGCCTAGAGTTTACTCTGCTGGATGATCCCCTTGCTTTGAGTGGTGGTGGTGGTGTGTCTCTGCAAACCCAAATGCATGACTGAGATAATGTGATTAGTCCAAACCCGATCTCTGTATTTCCTGTAACCCAGGAAATTTGAATGGAAGGTTCTCAAGAATTTTTAGGATGAGATCTGGTAGACATTAATGCTCCTGATCCTTTACTCTGTCCTTTACTGTGACTGTGTTAGTATCACTTACAAATGGAATGCAGTCTCACGTTCTCCTGGGAATGGTTCTGCTTCTCCTGTCTGCCTGACTCCTGCTTCCCATTCCAGCTGTCCTTGATGCACCCATCTATTTAAGGTGAGTTTTAGCACCTCTAAACTGACAACCTCTTGGGAGTTTGCAAGATGGAAAGTAAAGAGAAAGAGAGTGAAGTTTGAATTAGATTTTGGAAAACAGATTTTTGGGTCTCTGAAAATTTATCCTGGTCACCAACTTACACAAACTGGTATAAAATATCTGTTGGGGAGCACCTGGCCATAAGGACCTTACATTATTAAATACAGATTTCTTTTAAATATTGCACTTATATATTTTGTTGATAATTGGATGGAAGACACAAAGCTGGGCCATCCCATTGGAGTACAACTACTGGACCTCCTGACAGCCATAGCCTGTGTTCACAAGGTGAAACCTCAGTTGAAGAGCCAGGAAGGTTCAGACTCTGGCTAGGAAACAGCAGGAATTTCCTATGTTCTAGACTTAAGCTTTAGCCATGGGATTATAGCTTACCTGTTGAGGTCAGTGTGTAATAGGTGTGACTTGATTTAAACTTCAGAAATATTCATGAGTTTACTTAATTTCCTTTTATACATAAACAGTGCTTAGTGCCTTTTGCATCCATATATACCCAAATACACACATTTTTGTTATTTTCATGTGCATGGAGTAGCAGAATTTTCCAGGAAATTCCCAGCTGAGAAATTACTTCAGGCTGCAGATCATTCTTCTGATCTTTCTTCTTCTCATGAATTTTAAACCTGCAGGAAATGCATTCTCATACAGCTGAAGGCTGAAGTAATTATAGGTTTTCTTTGCTTTGGACACACTTATTTCTCTGGGGGTTCCTTTCCTAAATGTGGTGCATTAGAACTGCCTAAATAAACCAGGTGTCAGAAATTGATTCGCACAATCGTTTTTATAGTGAACTGAGTAGCTGAGCTTTCTAGACTCCTGAACTCTGCTAAAGCTATAAGGATTCTCCTGTGTAAAATTAGGATATGAGGCATTTAACATTTCAAAAGCTATTTTTCATGAAGTTAGGCCCAAGCATTGCAGGGTAAGTTCATGTCTGTTAGGAAAATTGTTATTTGAATTTGCTGTGGTTATGTAGATGAAGAAAACATTTCTTTTTCATTTTGTCTACTCTCTTTGTTGACAGTCATTATAAGATTTTAAAGTGGAATGTTTTCATTAATAGGCAGTTGCTGAAGTTCTGCCCTAAATTTGTATCAGTGTTTAGTTTAATAATTATAAAAAACAGACTCTAATATCTCTGGCCCATGCCAGAAACTGCTCCATCATTCTTATCTCATGATTACCTGCTGCTTATAAGAAAACCCAGTATATTGCACTTTACTCTTGAATGGCTATAATTTGTTAATAAAGACTAAGGTGATCCTCATCTGGATTTTGGACCATGATGTACTTACGTAGATATAAAGGCTTATCCTACTGCTTTTGAGAACAGTGGGACCATCACTTGGACTTGGAAAAGTAATTTAGGATCCTTTTGACTCTTTCATGGATGTTATTCCCATGGTTATCCATAAAAAAAAGAACTTTGATATAAAATACTCCTTCACCGAGGTGTTGCCTCAGGTTGAAATAAATAGTTAGAAAATACTAAAAAACAGACAAAGCAATTTTCACTTGTTTTACAGTTTGAATGAGAATTTTAGAGGAGAGGACTTCCTTGCCAAAAGCAGACTGCTGGGAACAGAAGAACAGAGCTAATAGAGTGAGTGGGCCTCCCGGACAGGAACTGTGTTTTTGGATACATTTCTTAATTTCCAGTCTGCTCCTCTGAAATAAGGCTCCGATCCTTCAATTCCATGCCGGTTTTTCCACTACAGGGTAGCAGTATTCATCCTGAAACATTTTACATCAAACTGATGGGTGATGCTGCTTTTCAGGAGGATTAATATAGTAGCACTAGCTACAGCAAACTTAGAAGCATTTCCATTTCTTGGTTATTAAAATCTACATAGGAGTTCTACACTTGCCCTCCAGAACTGGCAAAATGTCCTAGTGTTGTTTCCATTGGTTCAGTTTCCTTAGTAGAAAGAGTGTAGGGCTGGTGTGGCACAAGGTTGATGCAGCCAGCACTGTGTGCATGCTTGTAACATTTGTTGATAAAAACATTTCAAAACTCCAAGAAGTAGAAGAGTGTGTAAATATAAAAGCAGTTCAAAACATTATACTGCTGCTCTAAGAACAGTGGTGCTGTTGGCCACATAATATAGTAAATAAATATAGTTACAGGTAATAGATTCTTCTCTGCCTGTTAAACAGTGCTGGTATTAAACTTTTGTTAATACAGTACAGAGGTACTGTAAGAACTATAAAGGGATGCTGATTTTCTGAACTCTTGCTTTCTACTAAAAGCTCCAATGACTTCACAATGCTTCTCCTTATTTAAAAAGTAATTGTGTAGTGCATTCAACAAACTTTAGTCCTAGAAGTAGGACATCAAATATTACTCTATTATTAGAAACTTCTTTATTATTTAAGAAGCAGGAGTAGCACATTCTTAGTGTAAATTATGCATGGGAATTAAAAAATTCCTGGGTGACTGGAGGTACAAAGCCAATTAAAGCCCCAAACTGTTGAGGTGGTTTAATACCTCATCTTAAATGAAGTACAGAAAACAATGATGATCTTGTGATAAAGTTCATGAAATAAGCTGCAGGGCTTTAAAATTTTGGTTTTGCTGTAAGGTGACATGTTTGATTTTGGAGAAACAGTTTTCACTGGGCCCAGGTTCCATACCTTTAAAGGAGGAATAGCACTGCAGAGACAGGCAATGATGATAAATCAGTTGGGGTTTAAAAACAGTTCCTGTGCTGATTGCAATAAAAACCCCTAAATTAGAAGTCCTATCAAAAAAATACAGTACGATGATATCTCATTATCTCTCTTTTTAAAATCAATCTTGACATAAGGCTGCTGTATGTTGGCTTCAATTTCTTGAGTTTTTTTTTTTTTTAATCTCCTTGGCACATACAGAATGCTTGATTGCCAAGAACAATCCATTTATAGAGATGAGAATGGCTTCCAGAACTGTGAATATTAAATGATGTCTTAAACATTTTCTGTAAAAACATATTGGTGGTTATGTTTGAATGCGTGAATTCTGACTGCTACGATCGCTCCTTCAAATACTCATTTAGTAATGTAAAACTCCTCTTCCTTAGTTCTTTCACTCTCTAAAGACCAAATCCAATTCTCATTAGTGGGAGCGTTAGTGCAACTATTTTCAAAAAACTGCAGTGGAGGTCAGTAAGGGCACTAAGTAAAACAAAAACCATTACATTGCAAATATGATATCACAGATTGTACTTAACTGTTTGGTAAAAATCAATAAAATGTGTGGAACTTTCAGCAATCCCTAGTGGCAAGATCCTTAGAACTGTCAGGGCCTTCTGTTTCCCTCTTTCTGTGGCAGTGACACATCTTAATGTTTCTGAGAATTTGGATTTAACTGATGTATCTAAAGCCCCAGCTTAAAAATAAAGGCTAGCCTTTCAAGGTGTCTTATGCAAATAGGAATTCTTGGAGTTTTGGAAATACCCTAAGAACTTACCAGCATATTAAGCAAGAAATGCCTTTAAAAACTAGCACAAGTGACTTTAAAACTAGGGTTAAACACAGATGTTTAAGATTATTGACTCCTGTTTATGTCAGTGGGAGTTAGATGCTTAAGTACCTTTGCAGATTTGGTCATTGGGATGTGAGAGTGCTTTACACTTCTAAATCTGGATCCATGTCCCTATATGCAATTATCTTAGTATCTGTCCCTAAGGATGAGTATGTGCTTCATCCCATGTGTATTCAATGGGTTCCTGTGGATTCAATTTTAAACTGCAATAAATTGCAAGCTTCAAGTACTTTTTATGGGAATTAGATGATAAAATACATTTGAAACCTTTATCTAATAATTTTTCTGTTTTCAAGAGGGATTGCAGAATGTTCCAGATACAAATGAGCTCTGCAGGTTTCTGAGCCATGGAGTTTAAGTATCAGGAGTGGACAAACAGTCCTAACACCAAGTCTTACACAAGTTACATTGCTTTGCCAAATACATTAACCCACAGAAAGAACCATACTGCCCTGGATCACTTAAAGTGGCTGCAGTCTCTTTTAAAAGAAATATTTCAGTTCTTTCAAAGGCTTTCTTTTTTTCTTGTATTTGCTTAAGCACCACAGTAATGAATGCAATGCAAATCTGGAAGAATTAGACATGTTATAGAATGCCTCCATCTTGGCACCACCGTAAATGCAAATATAGTCATTTGTCACTCCTGCGGTAGCTAAACAATAGTCTGGGTCAATATTCTGTGTAAAAGGAAAAGAGGTGGGAATGGAGCATCTGTAACTACATTACTGATGGTATATCAACAAGCCAACATGGTTAACATTCCTCCTGAAAAATTAGAAATGTGAAGAGGAAATTATTATTATACCATTAAGGGAAAAATATTAGATGTTCTGAACAAAGATCCTACTATTTCAGGAATCAGAAAGGCTCAATAACACCACAGGAAGGACCTGAAATCAGAATTAATACAAAAAACCAAGGAGTTGATCTTGATCCAGAACTTCTTACTCAGGAAAAAAATTATATAAAAACAATTGACCTAAAACCTAAAATCTTGCCTTGCTTAAGACAATATAAATCTGTTAGAAAGTCCTGATTCTGCATATATTTAATGCAATTGAAGAGTCCTTTTGTGTTTAATGGATTTGCAAATGGGTTTTAGGCTGCTAGATCATACATGCTTGCACTATGGGATAGAAGGAATTCCTGTTCTTGGAAAAGAGCTAATGAAAGCAATATCAGGAGTACTCTGGAGAATCACTGGGAGGATGCATGTGAGTGAGTGTACAAAGACTTGCAGGATAAGGACATGGAAAAGTAAATCATGTGGGTCTCCAGTATCTCTGTATAAGCTCAATTTTTATATGGAGATTTTTGTTTTTCTTGGCCCTTCACAAATTCTTGCTTTGTTTTCGATAGGTTTTTGAGTGTATTTATTTTGGTTTTAGGGGCAGTAGTTAAAGTGGGGAAAGCTGTAATTGTCTTTTCTTTTTGCTTAATATTTTAAGTATACAAAATAAAAACCATAATTATTCAGTTGGCTAATTGCATATTTTTTCTGGCTCGTTGTTATCAGTGGACAGTAATTTGTTGTCATAGATGGTCTGTTGGGAAAGAGAGTTAGCCTAGTCCAGTGGTGATAGAACAAATGGGAAAATGAATTACTGAATTACTTCAGTGCACATTTCTTGCCTGGTTTGAAGCTTCCATGCTTGTTTCTCCGCTCTGTGGAATGGCATGTAATATTCCATGGGTAAAATCGGTGAGAAGCAGTCCTTCAGCAGGGCCAGGTTTTACTCCTGGGGTTTATCTAACAGTGAACTTGTGACAACAAACTTAATATGCTTAAAAAGCCTTCTTTTTAAATAGAGTGATATAGGTATTGTATATTAATTAGAATATATGTTGTTCAGAGAACTTTATACTTTGAACATTTCATGTGACAGTGTTTAATTGTCCCAGATGAGGGATTTTCACTCTGTGGTCTGTGGTTTCTTGAGGTGGCTTCCAAAATACTACACAGTGGTTGAAGTACTTCCAGGAGGTCCACACAGAGGCCTTCAGTGCTAGCAAAGTATCAATTCTTAAATCTTTTGTGGCTCCATTTATAACACTGTAAATTCCAAAGTAATTGTGGGACACTAAATTTTAAATAAGCAATGTTTTTTTGTCTGCAGTTGAAATTCTTCAGTATTAGGGCTATTGCCCTAATCTAGATAACTGTAATCATGCTTTTTTTAAAAACTCAGGAAAGGACAAACATAGAAGTAGTGATGTGAGTGCTAAAATAGAATCCCGTAATCAGGGAATGAAAAGTTAACATTAGGAATACAAGGAAAAAAGATGGGTCATAACCAAGAAGTGTTACCCCCATTAATATAAGCCTATTGCATCTAGCTCCCTTCACACCATTCTAATGGTAATTTTGATGCAATCAAGCATGCACATATCCATAGGAAAAGCGTGTTGGAATTGGATGGCTCTGAGTTAGACAACTTTCCTTCTTAAAAAAATGGTCTGCAATGTGACCACAGTCAAAAACCAGTATTCCAGGTTATATTTGACCAGACATTGAGTTCAGTTGAAAGAAGAAAAAAAAATTCTGAGTTTAAATATGAGGAAAGGAGCAGAGTCTTGCCTAGGTCCCAGGTGGTTAGTGGTCACAGGTGATCCTACTTTGCACGAGCATGAGAACTGTTTTACTGCATCCTTTGAAAGCCAACAAGGGATTCTCCATCTTGCTTCACAAGAGTTTTTTGTGTCTAAGCACAGGATGGCTATCCCAAGGGTTTCCGTGCCTCGTATTTCATTTCTTGAGGGTTTGAGCAGGACCAAAGTAGAGACTACATCTTCACTGACCTCCTGTGCTAAAGTGAATTTCACCCTAAAGGCCTCTTTTGGAATAAACAGCTTTTATTTCCTTAAGTAAAAACAGAGTTGCTTCTGATTTGCTGAAACCAGATAAAAGAATCCAAATCCATTCAGTTCTGTTTGGTTTGGGTTCTGAAGAAAGACTTCATCCCAGTTGGGTTCATACTGCAATTTATTTTTTAAGGATTTTTTACATTAGGGAGAAGAAAGGGGATGTGGAAGGGAGAGATAACTATGTTAAATCAGAAGCAGCTCTTTTGTAAAAAGAGTTGAGAGTTCCCTTTTCCATAATTAGCACGGTTTTTAAACTGCTGACAGGGCTGCGCTGCTACTTATTATGAATAAAAGCTGGACATGGATAAAGTTGGGTTGAAATCTTGCCCGGAAGGTTTTGAACACAGAACTATATTTTATGTTCAAATGTTATATTTTTATCTTAATTTTCTGTCCCTTTTGACTACTATTATGAGATTAAAGTTAGATGGATAAAGTCATTTGAGAAGCTGGGTAGAAGTTAAATTGCCTGAGTCAGTTCAAACGACCAGAAACAAAGATGCATTCTTCCTGGGTTTAAAAGGCTTACTTCTGATCACTAAAATGGTCTTTTGTGACATTGAGATTAATGTTATATGATAGTGCTCAGACTTGATTCTCTCATTCCAGTGGAGTACTCTTTCCTACCAGCTGTTACTATCATCAAGTCATTGTTTTCAGGTTGGCTCTAAGAATCTCCTCTCATTAAAGAAACATCAGATTGATCCTTCTGGGCATTTTAGGGGTATCAAGACATGACATAATTTAATTAATGTCATAATATAGAATGTTTTTCTGTAGTTGTGTAAACACGATAATAAGCAGAAAGACTGTAACTATATGGTGCTGCTGTCAGTCAGGCTTGACATATGGTGGTGTGTGCACGATTTTTATCTGAATGCTGGTGGTAGCATTAGCAAAAAAGCTCCCATATGGCAGTATTAAAGCTTGGGTCTGATTTTCACTCTGCGTCTTTGCTTCACTTACCTGCAGTTTGAGGACTGAGAAAATTTGGGGTTTGTTCTGTAAAGGCATGTTTCTATTTAATCAAGTATTGTTGCTATGAGTGTTCAGGTGTTCAGTAAATATTATGTAATTTTTGTTCCTATTTAAATGATGTAATTTTTATTCCTCTCCTCATAAAGGGAGAATGTTTAATTGCTGTGTCATGAGCAAAATGCATGGGAGGCATGAAAGACTGGACTGAATACCTGAGAAAGTACTGGAGTGCTTCCCTGCAGAAATGTCCTCTTGTCTTCCCATCAGTTCATTAGAAGTGTATCTAGTAGGTGAAGGTGTAATAAAAAGTTCACTTGCAGGTGGAAGTACAAGAGACACTTTGTCATCCCAGTGAGTCTTTACATGTTGCCTCTGCAGAGAACTTTTAGGAATGGAAAACCTGGGAGCTGCAAGCTAGAGGAGTCCTTCCATCAGTGCCAAGCCAAAGAGAAAGTGCATGTTCACAAGGAAACCGAGGCACTCTCAGTGATCAAAAAGTGAACACTGAGGAACATGTTTCTCAGCTGGAATAAGTTGAATATTAGGACAGCATGGGGACCATAGCATTACTTCAGTGGTCAAGATTTCAGTCCTTTTGAAATTAATGGGGATTTTGTCACCGACACATGTAGTGATGGGATTTCAACCCAAAAGTAGCTAGGCCTGATTGCCTGTGTAAAGGCTTCTGGGCAGCAGGTGCTAGTAGGGAGCCATCCTCTTCATGAGTGCCAGGAACAGTGGAGTTGGAAGCTGCAGAAAGGGGATCAGGTGGGCAGTGATGTGTGCGAGCTTTGGGGATGTCCAAGACAAAAAGGGTGCCATTCAAGGCTGCTCACTGCCCTGCTTCCCTGCCTGGCCCGTGCCATGCTGCCAGGCTGGGGGAATGCACCTGCTGAGCCCCAGGCTCAGCTCGCTGGCACACACCACAGCTCTCTGCCCTGTGGAGAAGAAGAGCCCTGGGATATATGCCCAGCATTTGAAGCAGCACAGGTTCATAAGTAAAATACCAAAATATGGCAGAGGAGGGTGTAATTTGTTCAAAATTATGGCAGGAGTGTGGGCTCATCTGGGAGCACAGCTCACATGCTGCCCTTGCAGTGGGAAGCATGGACTTCTGGCATTTTGGTTTGCTGTTTTCCTTTTCTTGGCCAATATCAAAAGTGCTTCCAGGTCAGCACAGGAAAGTGGTGATGTGAGTTGGATATCTGAACTTCTTGAAGCCAGTAAGAGTTTTATTGGTATCACCAATTCAGGGATTTCTGTCCAAAAGATGTCTTGATGGCTCTCACAGAGAGAGCATAGAGGGAAAACATTATAGCAGAGAAAAAAAAGCACAGAATACTAAGTGGTTTAAGCATGCATATATATATGTATATATATATATATATATAATTTGTTTCTACACCTATTTTTTCACTCCATCTGTGTTTTCTCATTTTGGGGCCTGTGTTTTCATTTTTTACCCTTTTGTTGCTCTTGATAACCTCTTTTCTAACTCCTTCATTTTGTGTGTATGGGAGCAATAACATTTCACTGCAAATTGTACATTTTAGTCCAGATGACAATCATTTTCTTCCTGCACGTTTTCTGAGATGCTGAGGACAGATGTCACAAACAGTTCTTTGCAGTGGTTGGCTTAGGCAAATCCTTAGAGCTGTGTCCCCTATGTGTTATGCACAGCAGTGCCTCAGTATACACTCTTAATTGTCCTCTAGTAGGTCATCTGTCTAAAAACTGGGAGAACTGTATTCTTGTTATAAAATTTATTTCATCCGTGCAACACAGAGACAATTTAAAGAGAATGCTTTTTGAAATGCTTTTATTTCCCTGTAGATCTTGTCAAATGAAATACTGTTTTGTACACTTGGGCAATGCATCAACAGAAACATAGTTCAAAGAATGAAGATAATTTCTTTAATGTTTTAAGGCTGCCTATACTGAGCAGCATGCTGGGTGAAGGGTAAACATTTTAATGGAAACAATTTATTCACCTAAATCCCAAATCTTTGCTGCAACTATTGCTAAGCATTCCATGGAGCCATCTTTTATCTTCTCCCAGATCATAAAATAGATACTTTTGTTCTGTAGTAGTTGTTCAATATTTCAGATATTTCAACAAGGATATCATGAAATGGAGAAACTCTCAGTATAACTTGTACTCCTTATGTCTAGCAGCTGTCAGACTAAGGAAAAACCCAAATATAGAATCTTCTTTACTCTTTGATGGGAATGCTTCTCTCAGTGACCTTATACTCCTAATCAGGAAAATTTAACTAAAATATTACTTTTTTTTTTTCATTTCGAGTGGTTTATGTTGGATTGGGGTTTTTTGTTTGTTTTTAGGGTTTGGGGTTTTTAAAATTGTATAGCTTTCCAGATGCAACTTCTAGTGTCCAGGAATCACAAGATGTATTTCTGCTTCAAAGAAACTGCTCATATGAGATTCAGAATGAAAACGGTACTATTGCAGATGCCTGCAGATTAGTCTGTGCATTTTTGAGTAAGGTATCTTCTCCTATGTGTACTGAGAAGTCGATAACAACCATCAGTGGGAGCAGGCTAAAAAAATGAGTTAGATGATGTTGTGCATCATGGCAGACTATCAAGCTTTGCTAAGTCTGCTTCTAGCACTACATGACTTCTCAGGTCTAAATGCAGGTGTTGTGGGAGGTTGTTTTTGTCTCTTAAAATAGATAACATTACAGTCTTACAGGTAAGTTTTAGCTTTCCTTGGTATTTATCCACATAATCTGTGATGCTTTGCTCAGTGTTGGTCTTTTAATAATGAAATTTACTTCAGTAGAGCTAATGACTTAGGAATGGGTGGCTTATTATAAACATTCAGAAGCAAAATTTAATGCTAGTGTGAGATGAAAATTCGAATTTTTGGGCTTGTCTATATGCGTAGGTATGAGGACTGCAATTTTTTGGTAGGAAATGTCAAAATGCATCCTGATTTTTGTCATGGAAACATCATATATTGCTGTGAAGATGGAAAAATGTTCCCTGTAATGCTCTCGGTTTTAATGAAGCTTGTCAGAGAACAAAACACTCATGTCGTCAAGACTCCCAGCAGGAAAACTGTTTCTACAGTGATCTGATACACAGGCAAAACTTAACTTCCTGCACTTAGGATAAGACACCTTTTTCTTGCTAGGAATTACTGAATCACAGGACAGTTAGGGCTGGAAGTGACCTCTGGAGATCGTCCAGTCCAGCCCTGTGCCGAGGCAGGGTCAGCCAGAGGAGGTTACACAGGAAAGCATCGAGGTGGGTTTTGACAAGGAATATACGATCAGCTCATCGGCGGCGTTGGCGTTGTTTTGGTGCTTCCCTCCAGGTCCCAAATCCCTCAATCTCAGCAGGCGTCTCTTCTGCCCAGGCCTGCGTGTGGCGCTGGGCGCGCGGCTCCGCGTGCCGTGTGGCGGGAGCTGCCATCCCACGTGCGCCTCCTCCGGAAGCAGCACTGCAGGCTAACTCACCCACTGCACAGCAACCTCGGGAAGTGCAGCTTTACGGGGATTTAAAGGGATTCCAAGCAAGACGTCGAGGTCTCATTTCAGTGCACCAGAGCCGAACCAGAGTAAAACAGCAATATTTTCTTTTCATTTCACTGCGGCATACAGTTCTAAGTTATCAAAGCTGCACCCTTCCAAGTTGAAATTTTGGGGAACATACCTTCTGGAAGGTGTTTGGATAGAGTGCTTCCAACTGGAAAATTTTTTGGCATGTCCCTAAATTCTGTGTCTCAACAGAAAAGTGGAAAAATAAGTATTTTTGTGGTATGGGTAAACTCCTGCATGAATTCTAAAATAGAACCTTTTGTTTTATTTGAATTTTATCATGTTACAATTTGTTTTCCCAGAAGAATAGAAGGCTAAAGTGAGAAAAAAAAATATTGGAAGTTGTTCAGCATTCCATTAATAGCCCCTGATTAGGAGAAAATTAAAGACCAATACAGGAATGATAAATTATTCCAAGAGTGGCTGAAAGTTGTGCACATGCTAATGGAAAATCAGGGACGTAAGTATGATACTTTAGAAATTAGAAAATTCATTATTTACTGTGGATCTAGGCCACAAAAGAAGCACTCTGAAACCGAGTTCTTTACAGGTCACAGGCCAGAAGGAAAAGAGGGCTGGTTTTTTATTCTTTACATATTTATATGTTTCTAGGAACAACCGTGGATTGGAGGACAATGTTACCACCTCCTCCATTTACATTGGTCAACAGAATAGCCCATCAAACATTCTCCACCCAGGAGAAAAGAATGTAAACTAAAGTTACAGTTAACTAAAACATTGCTATGTTTATAGAAAGTGTGTGAGAAACTTTATCAAAGAATGAGCACATAGAAAACTGCAAGAGACAGGGCAACAATTTACTGTTTTTTAAACGGGATTGGCATACTGCAGGAAAGGCAGAAATTCACATGCATGGAGAGAGGAAAGACATAGTTTATGGAGTCTAAGAAATATTTGTGACAGCATGAATTTATCCACTCATTCCTAAAATGGGACTTAAGACATAAGAAGTACACAGGTCTTGTGCCAGCTCTCTGCACAGGGGTGAATTTAATCTAGAATGAATAAGGGTCTTTTACTTATTTTATTTATTTTTTGCAGTCTCTCCGCCCACTTCCTAACACTGTGTTTTTTAGACGGTATTTTGGACAGCAATGCACCACCTGTAAGTCAAATACCAAGGGCAGTGTTTGTAGGAAAGTTAATATATTGCTTTAATATAAATCAACATATTGCCTTTATGGCTTATTCAAATGTTAAGAAATCCACCAATAATTTTTAAATGCTATAGCTTAGAACAAGTGCTTGACATTTATGAACTAAACCAAAAGCAAAAAAGAAACATTTGCTAATAATTGGAACAGAACTGGATTTTTTCCCCATCAGGTGTGTAGTTTGTGGTGCAGCACCTGATAATTACTGGCATTATTTATACTAAGAGAGCATTTTGTGTGATATCCTGTTTTATGCAACTTGTGGCTGCAGATTTTGCCACTGTTTCACCATTAACCTTTTTTGTGAACTGTGATTTCAGCATGATGAACTGTAAATTCAGCCATTTAAACATTTTAAGTATTAGATTTCTGAATGTTCATGGGAGTAATCTGGTTTCTTTTTAATGTAACTGGCATAAGTGATGTTAACACAGCTAAATTTTCTTTTAATATTGATTTTTTAAATGCATCCTTACAAATTTAGAGCCTGTGAGAAACGTGTGGGTGGTTTGAAGGTAATTTGCCTTTCATCGACAAGTATTTTATGTTTAATGTTAAACTAGTTTGCACTAAGGACTTGGGAGGCAAGTTTGGACTTTTGTGTTTGAAATAAGGTATTCATTTTTAATACCTTACTAATATTATATTAATAATGGCCTTCAGTAATAGAATTGGATCACAATATTTTTCACATATCCTTCTATTTGGATGTTTCTTGTGTTCAGCTGGATAATAACTCTTTTTAATTACTTACCTTTGTGTGCATTTTGATTTATGTTCCTGAATGCTTGCCTTTGTAATTTGTCTTTCTTTTAAAACAAAATTTGTTGGTAGATGCACTTTTGTAAAGATAGTTGTTACATACAATTTTATTTTGTCCAAAGTTACCCCGGGTTGGAATTGTCTCCAATAAACCAGTAGGCACAAACCCCACAAAACTTTGTCATGTAGGTCTTGTTTTCCTTTTCTGTCAGACATTTTTTCATATTAACTCATATTAATTCTTTGGTAGATTCTTAAAACCGGAATCAGCCTTTTTTTCAGTGTACGTAATTCATACAGATCACAGAGGGAAAAAATTCGTGGCTATTTTGAAACAATCTTATTCTGTACATATACAAACAATCTTACTGCTGAACTCTGAAGATAAGGTCTAATTTTTCAAAGGAACTCTCGTTCATGAGGTTGAGGTACACATCTGCTTTTTTTTTTTTCAAATATCAAAAAGCATCTTGACTTTATGGATGTTAGAAGTCTTACTGTAAACATTTATCTAAGCAATGGTAAACTTTGCCTCAAGCAGTTCTTCATAGGAAGTTATTTTCCTCCTACAAGGATACCATACATTAAAGAAAAAGTGCATACAGCTGTTTGTCGGGGGAACTGTATTCAGGAAGACATTTTGTGGCACTGAGAAACTTAGTTTTGGGGCTACTTTCAACTCACCTCAGTGCAAAAAGTAGTGTAAATATTTTGCTTTCCTACTGTGCTTTACAAACAATTCATAAAATGTTGTTATGTGAGGATGAAATACACAGTTGTCCTCAGGCTTCTTTATGAAAATCAAAATGGCTGTGAAAAAGCCATGAACTTGGAGAATTAGGTTATCATCTGTAGGTTATAAATAAGAAGGTACAGCTATAATCTCATAATGGATGCTTTCTGCAATTCTTCTTGAGGAAAGTGTGCAGTGTCTCTTATGGCAACTTTGCAGCTGAAACGACGTCTGTGATGGATGGGATGCAACCCCTTACACTTCAAACAGGGAGTCTCTTATTAAATCATGTTACTTGAAAGCTCTTTCTGTTTTCTCTATGTTTTTCAGACTTAGGTAAGAGCCAGTTTAATGACACAGCCAGATCAATATTTAAGAAGGTGTTATTTTGCTCAACCATAGTAATCGGTTTGCCAAAGTTTATGGACAAGTTCTAAAGCTCTGGATGTAGGAATTTAAAACAAAAGCACTCGTAAATCCCTAACTGTAATGGCCTCCATGTGATCAGGCAGCTGTGTCATGGTTAGAGACATGTTTTACAAATTGAGGTAATTACTTATCAGTGACCCTTCCATATTCTGTTCTTCCTTGTGTTCACCATGGCATTTTTTCCATTAGTGATCTTACCTTCACATTAGTGTTGGGAATAAACCTCTCAGGTACGTACAACCTAAAGTAAAGGGGAGTAGTATATGCACTGCCCCTCGAGGGGAATACAATTTCATTGTTGTAATTCTAGGTTTTATACTAGGTCACAGTTGGAGATGGATATTAGTCCTTTCCTATCTGCCTCCAATTGTATGATTACACAAACTCATGAGCATTCGCAGAGTGTAATTCTCTCTCCTTCCTCTTTCCACCACTCCCATCTCCTGTCACTTGAAAAACCTCTAAATTATCTCTCATCAGACTTCAGATGCATGACTGATCCCTCCTTTCAGAAAACAAACTGTCAAACCTGCCAGATTTGATGGGATTAGCAAGAAACAGGAGGAATGACAGAGGACATTTACTCAGCTAGTTACCTACTTAGTGCCATAACTATAATGCTTCTCAGCCCCACTATTTCACAGGAATCCCCAAAAGGTCTGCCAATAGCCTAAAGTGTTTTTTCTAGTAAACTTCATAGGATGAACGGGTATGTTTTCTTCACCCACTTTAAGGAAAACCCATGGTGACAGCTGTGAAGCCGTAATGGTGCTCCTGGTGTCTGTCTCCTCCTCCTCAAATTGCACAGGGTAACCGGCTGTGATTCAGACTCCGCTGGAGGTGGTGGGGTGGTGCTCCACTACAAGGAGTCAACCTCATACCATTAACAAAGGGGAGAAAGGCAAACTCAATATCAGATGGGAACCCAGCCCCTCCTTGCAGAGCCACAGGATCACACTGATTACACATCATATTTTTCACACCTTTTAATATGTGTGTGGCTCAGGTCCATGTAAGGCATTTTAAACAGTGCTGTTAATCTGCAGTATTTCCAGGTGCTGCTGGATGAACAGGCCTTGTGGCCTGGTGTCTCAGTCTACACTGAGAGTACTTAGCTCTTCAAATGCTGTTGTATTTGGAGGGAGAGAAGATATTGTTGAGAAGCCTTGATTCATCCAGCATTATGTACCTACCCTTGACTCACCCGGGGCCAGATTGAAACTAGCTCAAATCACAGAGAAACTGGGACCAGATCATCAGAAAATCAAAGCAGTCAAGTGTAAGCCTGGGTTCTTTTTTAACACTTTTTCATTTGTTACAGCTTTCATTTTTTCTTTGACTTCCACTATAACTGACATCTGCTTTTTAGATTTTTTTTCTTCTAGGAGATCTCCTCAAGTTGTTGAATGCCCAACACTTGCTTCTTTTCAGCCTTCTGAATTCAACATTTGCCTTTGTCAGAGAGAAAATGGTGCTTTCAGCTACAGATATTTCAGCTTCCATTGATGAAAGGAGAGCTTAGGGTTTATAGGGAGATGTGGTATCTTTTATTACAGCAGCTGATACAGCTGAAGGAAAAGACAAGCTTTTGAGCACCCAGCCTTACTCAAGGACAAGCTTATGGGAAAAAATTTTCCTCCCTGCTTGATCCACATTAAATAAAATACGGATGTGTACTATCTAGGAAAACCTCTGAGCAACAACAGCTGCTCAGTGTTTTGCAGTAGATCAATACAGAAATGTTATTTCAGCCCAAACTCCCCTCTTTTAATAGATGACAAGAGAAGTGGTAATCTTGCTGTGTTCACTTGGAAAGCAAGTCAGTTCCCTTCCACTTTCTTCTACAAGTCTCCCAGTAAATGTCTAGGTAAAGACATTAAAATGTTTGAATAATGTATGTTTTGGTTTAGATTATTGGAGAGATTGTATGTATAAAGAGACATGAAAATTCCATGTTTATTGTGGTCATTTTTGACATTTAGAAAAACCAGCCTCCTCAAGCAAATATGTGCTATGCATGAGCAGAATAGTCTCATCAGTAAATAAAGCCACCACTGAGTCCTGGGATGGAGGTCAACCCTGTGGCAGCTCTAGTCATGCTAGAAAATCTCTTTAAAGCAGAAGTAGCCTTTCCCTGAATCAATCCGTTTTTCTGTGCTCAAAGCTGGAGCTGGATATTACTCCTTTCCTGTCTACCTCCGAACATCCAGGACAATGAGTAACCAACTCAAGGTTGTTTCCCACCCTATTCAGAGGACAGGGAACAGAAAACACAGAGAGGAGAAACTCCTATCTTTATTGTCATTCTCTGGTACCTTGGGATAATAATTCAATATCTTGGGGCTACCTGTGTCACATCAGTTGCCTTTTCCTCTTACTGTTAGAAAACAGAGGCTGACTTTGAGGTCTGCATTGTCAGGGCAGTTTCTGCCTGAGAAATACACTGCACGCACATTTAGCTTTCAGTCTCTCTCCTTTACATTTATATTTGCTGGTTGGCTTTATGATTAGTTTCTTCTTAAAACTGAAGTTACCTAACACCTTGGATGATGGGAATACTTTGTGATATCTGGTCTGTATTTCTGAGTCTCCAATAATTGTAGCTGAACAATGGTCTGTCTTTTTGGCAAAAATTTAGTGTTAGCTAAAAAATTACAGGTAATGAAGAGATCACCACAACTATTCACTGTTACATGATTCTTGGTTAATTATTCTGACAATTAAGAAATATATATACATATATTTTTTTTCCTGGTTTTAATCTGGGGGCTCGAGCTTTCAGCCCTCCTACACCTTCCTTCTACTTCTCAGTCAACTGTCTACAGATGAGCTTGTGTGGTATTTGCAGCAGCCCTCTTATCTCAGTTGTGTTAAGTCTGGCCTTGGGAAAAGGATTTTTCTCCTCTGTGTGGATTAATCTGATTACAGCATTCATATAATAGGTTGAGACTGCCTCTTCTTTTTTATGTTAAAAAAAAGAAAATCTATCAATCTACTCAGAGTATTTATTACTTCGGGAGTGATTAAAATCATGACATTAAGGAAAAAAAGTACTTTGCTTCTAAGTTCATTATATGCTGGAAATAGTATTTATGGTGATCTAGAGTTTAATGTTGGGAAAAATTGGCCTATTTTTGAGATCTGGTTTGCTTTGATCTCTTATTTCCTGGGGATTTTCCACAGCTTCTGTGTCATGAAAGCTGCTTTGCCTCTTTGACCTTAGTAGAAGTCATATAGCAGGCTGTTTCCTTGCATTTGTATAGCCTGAAGTTTCTCTTTTTTCTTCCTGCACTTTCTGTTATGTAATCCTTGACTACTTTTTTTCTTAAATAAATTTTTTCCAAGTATCCATTCTAAATATCTCCTTCAAAGTTATAAGTGCTGCCTTGTATTCATTCTTCTTCACTAAAATGGCATTCAGTTCTATGCACTGTCAGTGGACTAAGGTTTTTGCCAGAAGACACTGAGTGGTGTTTGGCAAAATTATGGCCTTTTAAACCTAGCTGAAACATATGGAAGAACCAAATCCATGGCATTTGTTTTGGGCTTATTCCTCAAATTTTAAACCATACATTTCAGGCAGTTCATTGCTTTGCTTCTCTGAATCTTGCCAAAGATAATGTACATCCCCTTTTTATCTCTCATGATGGCATATAATGATTTTCTTGTTTTGACATGGATTTCCTGTTACTTCTTCCTCTGCATATTTTAGAGTAGCAACTTCTAGTGAGAGAGAGAGAGATTTGGACATGCATATGCTTTTGGAAAAATACAAATATCCTGGATGAGATAACCAAGAAGGTAATTTTATATTCTGCTAGAAACTCATGAAATGAAATGCAGTCTTGACCCTGATGCTGCCATGTTACATATAGAGACAAGATATTCCTCTGGAAAAATGTGCTAGTGTAGTCAAAAGTTTGTCTCCTGTCAGTGGCTTCTGTGCACTCACTTAATCAAAGCTTTGAGGAACCACGTTATTCCTTTGTTCAGTTAGCATTTTGGAAAGGGTTCTATGTAGATAAAATGGCTGTGTAGGAATGTACACTTAAGGAAGAGGTGAATTTTTTCCCCCCTCCTTTTTCATGCCCTAATTTTCACTCTCCTGAGCCGGAGTTTTTTCTTTTGCTTATGAAATAAATCAAAATCAAACACAGTTTCTTTGCTTGAAGTTCTTTCCTTTTATTTTTTTTTTCTTTTCTTTTACTTTTTCATTTTTTTTTCCTTTCTTTTTGCACTCTGTCACCTAAATTGGGTTGAAATGTTCAGTACCATTTCATAGCAAACCCACAATTTTGTAGTTTTTTTCATGGTGAATTACAGATCAGTTTTTCTTTCAAGGGTGATAGACATGGACTTGGTTAGATTGTTGTATCTGTCTTAACTTGGGTTCATTAAATTCCACTCTAGGAAAAAAAAAAAATTAGTTGCCAAATATTTTTATTGGCTTGTCACCTTTACTGTTATAAAAACATTAAATTGAGAACCTATTAAAACCAGATTTTAAAATGCCTGAAAATCATAAGTATGTCTTGCAATAATGTGTATGGAATCATTTTAGTGAATGTCTAATTTTTCATTAAGTTTTTGTAATTTTCACAATCAGCCTGCCTAATTTAAGAGTTCCTTAGGCACCACAAATGCTGTCTTTTACTGTTTCATGAGGGAATGGATAATTAGTCTGAAAACTGTGAAAAGTTTCTGCTAAATTTTCTCTCTAAAATGTCAGGGGAGGACGTGGTAGGAAGAACTGCCCTTCGAGCAAGATGATCAGCAGTGTCACGTGGAAGGTAATGCGATATGTCTGGCAGAAAGGCTCCAGAAGACAGAAACTAGCTCAGATTTTCAGAAGGGAAATAAGATTGTAGGGAGCAAGAAAATCTGAAATAAAAGGAGAATGAACTGCAAAATTACAAGGTATCTTTGTATTTTGGGTGGCATATGGGCCTGGATACTTCCTAAAATTGTGGTGGCCTTGGCCCCACTTATAATAATTTGCCAAAACATTAGAAACAAATGCATTTTAGTAAAACTGAATATTTGGATAACAGATGCGAATTTTGATTTGCAATACTCTCTTGAGGAGCACTTTGTGATGAGGGTTATGATTAAATGGAATATCCTCACATAATAGCAGAGGTATTAGCAATGGTTTTTTCTTCCTTCCTGCCACAGAGCTGTCTCTAGGCCTCCAATGACTTTTCTTCTTTTCTTCATTTTTCACCCTTCTGCATTGGTGAAATCAAGATTAAATCACCCAAGAATTAAACAAGAGGAAAACCAAAATTGAGTATATGTTTGAGAAACTTTTTTAAAGTTAAAAATAAAACCAATTTGCATACTTGCACATACATATTTGCAATCTCTTGCTGAAATATAAATTAGAGAAACACAGCCAGATTCTTGCCTGAAAGCCAAATTCACTTAATTTAACGTTGATAGGAGCCCAGACACAACCAAAAGACCAGTAGACGTGACTGCTATAAACTAACAGTTCTACTTGTACTCAGGTCTGCCAAGAACTAGAGTACAACAAGGACCAGCCTGTATTAAAGATACCCTACATCACTTTATAAAACTGTTGCAATTGAATCTCAACATAGTAGTCTCATCAAATTATTTTTCTCTCCTTGACATGATCTGGTAGGAGAAATTCAAAGGGATTTTTAAGTTTCCTCAAAAAGATTTAGTTGCACAGTTCCCACTAATTATTTATTTTGCTAAAATTGCCACTTAAATTGTAAAATAGTTAGATATACAAATAATTTTTTACAGAATCAAGGACTTTTTTTCTTATGCATGCATTTTTAAAAGTGTTTGTCTTTTTATTTGGACCAACTTTTGCTTTAGTTTATTAAAAACAATTTTTGTTTGCTTTCTGTGTACAGTGGTACGTTTTCTGTTGAAGTAAAGACTATAGTAACATTGTATGAAAAGAAAAGTAGTTAATGGATTTTTTTTCCCCATTCTGGTCTGAAATAGAAAACTTGCAGTGTGAGGTGTGATAAAATCAGTACCCAAAGATTTAGACTATTTAAAAACATGATCAGTGACAGACCAAATTTGACTAAACTTACTGAGGTGTTGCCCACAAGAAAGATTTTAGGGCAACTTCCCAAGTTACAAAAGCAACAGCCCTAATACTTGCTGCTGCCAAAGGCTGCTCCCATACACATACTCCCTTGTCATCCAAGGCTCTCCCGAGCCAGAATACACGCTGTTACCAAAACACCATGTGCTGGGAAAAGCTTTCTAATTGCTTTGAAGATGAAGTACTGGAACAGGTTGCTTAACAAAACTGTATAATCCCTTTCATGGGAGATGGTGAAGAAATGCTCAGCCCGTGAGCTGATGTGTGTGGCCCCCATATTTAATCCCCCTCTGTGCTTGGCAGTTGACAGGATGCCCCCTGGAGAGCCCTTCTTAGGCAGATTTCTAGGATTTTTGTAATGGTAAACAGAGTAGTATATAATTGGCATTGATATTCCTTATATTATTAGTGTTAGAAGGGCTGAACCAGTGCTTGGATAAAGTGGAAAATTTCCCAAAGTCCTCGGCACAGACACGGTTTGACTTGTAAATCAATAAACATTTCAGTTAAGGCTACACACAGCCCTGTGGTCCTTAAATACATGGAGTGACAGGAAATGGAACTGTCTGTCTAGTTAGAGAAAGTAATTTCAATCCTTTTTTTGTCTAGATAAAAATGCAGATAACCCATCAACAGGTTTTGCCACCAGTTGTGTCAAGCCAGATGAGGTCATATGAGCTGCAGTCATAGCATAACAAATATTCCAGATACCTCTGTGCTACTTCTGAGCTGATATCCTTGGAGATCTTTTATCACCAAGGGCATCACTGAGGGCAGAAAACATATCAAAGAGAGGAAATTAAGAATGAGGTGTGCCTTTGAGCCAAAATATAGTGTAAGGACCATCCATAAGCAATAACACTGAAGGATAAATTTGTGTTTCTGTGTTTCATAATATGTGCCTGCATAGGCAACCGTTTTAAATATTGGGGTGTGAACAGGAAGAATTCAATGGATAAAGCACAACCACAAGTGGAAAAACACTTACTTGATTGACTATTTTTTAAAATCGCTTTTTTCCTGCTAAACACATAAAATCTGTTCCCAAAAAGGTTTCTGTTTTTTATGTATAAATACTTTTTGAAGTGCTTAATGAAGTTTGCCTGTAATATGATGTCCTTCAGGCACATAAATTATAAAATACATTTATGCTCTTCTGCTGTAGTATTCTGGAGCTGAAGTACCCTAAAGAAATCTTAAAAGTTTGACAGATTGTTTAAATGCAAAGAGCTCATGTTGTTAAGTTTTCCCAAGCATCCATTCTCTACCTTATTATTTGTTGAAATTCTGAGAAAGAAACTTGGATTTTCATATGTTGTCACTATGTGGCTAGTAGTAGATTGTCAAAGACATTAAGTAACGAATGGGAAGCACTTTGGGAACACTTTTCCTTATGAATTAAGAGAAGAACCGGAGATGATTCAATTCATGTATGGGTTTCTTGTGTTTCACATAAAATAGTTAATCATCACTGAAAGATGGGAGGTTGTTGCAAGGCTATGAGTTTTACTTCACAGTTTGAGCATAAGGACCAATTATTTACTTGCCAAAAACTTTGAATTCATGGGTATGTACAAAAATTGTTGAGACTTGAGACTGATTTTATGCTCTCTGAGACTACTTTTTCCTCCACAGGAAATTTGCAATGGTGCAATTCTCTTATCCCACTATAGTTTTATCTAACGGTATTCACCACTTGAATAGTCCCATATGTATGGTGAAGAATAAAATAATAACACTGGGTTTGTTGCTGTTTGGGCTTATGTTTGTGCTTAAGTGAAACAGTTTTGGGCTACCTGATTCAGCACTGTAGTTCTCAGATTATCTCGGGGGTTGCAGCAATGCCACAGTTGTGTTCAGTGCTGGTCTTCAATATCTGTTTTGTGTTCTCATCCTTGTTTTCATAATCAGGGTACATGGAACTCTGCAGAAGTACTGTAGGCTAAGAATTATCCAGAAAGTTTGAGGACCATCAGTTTAGAGATGGACAATATCAGCTATTGACCTAAAGAACTTGCAGTCTAAGTGGATGCAAGGGATCTCCTGTATGTGGCAAGTGGGACCATTTAGTCCCATCTCAGCTGGTTTTGGATGGAACATAAACACCGTTCTTACATGGGACCAGTGCACAGTCCCAGTCTCAGAACACACCTTTGATGAATGGTAGTATAGGATTCTCCTTAGCACCAAAATTTGGGTTCTCTTGGATAATTGGATTGTAACATGAAGCTCCTGTTCATGAGATGGACTTTAGACTGACTCAGAATACACCGTCTGGTTTTTTTATTTTTGCCAATGTGAGCAAATGCAAAGGATGAAGAAAAACCCAAAAAGAAAAGAAAAAGGAAAAAAAGAAAAAAAAAAAAAGAACATCAGTGGTATTCGGACTTTTTCCAGTCTCAACTCAGGAGATGGGGTATTTGTCCTTGTTCTGGCTGGTCCAGGTTTAATTCTGTCTTCTATAAAGCATGACCTGAAGCCATATTTTCCATTCTTCACAAAAAATTTTTGGTTATTCTGGAGTTAGTTTAGGCAATTTATTCTACCCTTAGTAAACTTAATGGGGAAAAAAAAAAAAAAAGGTAAGTCCTTGGGGGGAAAAAAAGGAAAAAACCGCGTGTTTAAAAACTGATTCATTCAATTAATAGACATGATTGGCACTGCCAAGGAGCAGAGGCCTGTGTCATGGAATTGGGAGTGATGTTGGTATCAGGAGGACAAAGGTGTAAATGGTCTCACTGAGTAATTCAGTGGTTTTGCCTCATTTTTTGTAGCTTGAAACTGTGACCTTGTCATACCTAGAAGAGACTCACAGTGTGGTCAGTGGAAGGAAAGAGGCATCTCAGGAGGTTGGTTAGTGTCATACTCAAAGCAGCCTCTAGTTTCTCTCAGTTAAACATAATTACAGCTGGGGCTGGCTTGCTTGGACATAGATCTATGAAGATGCATGGGATGAATCCCTGCTTGTGTGTGTCCTAGAACAGGCCAAACCCCTTCTGCCTCTGCAATCCTCTTACTCTCTGGTGTGATTCCTCTCTCTCAGTGCAGACCAGGTCCTAACGATGGCTTCTGCTGGTCTTCTCAAAGGCTCCCTTTCCATATTAAGTTGTCTCCCCAGTTCTAGTGACCCCCTGCCTAACATTAAATAGCTATTCCACAGGATAACTTCGGTCAGACAGTTGAAGTAGACTTAACAGTGGAAGAAGTAGGCTTCAAATTGCAGCTTCAATGGTTTTTCAGTGTTACTCTTCCACTAAGATGTCAAGCATCTTTTGCAGGAAGGGCAGCTGTCTGGCAAGGAATTTGATAGGTTTGCTTTGGGCAAGATTAAACATGTGTTCTAACATAATACAAAATGTAGTTCATAATTTCATAGAGACATGCTCCTCTCTGTAACGGATACAACAGACAGATGGGGGAGCACAAGTTTCAAGAGAGTCAATTATGATTCATTTGCGAAACAGGCGTGTTGCACAACAGCTGCTTGCCAGCATCAGCTATTCTTCTTTTGCTCTACAGCTGTGCAAATCTATTTTAAATTTTTTTAATTGTTTTAGAGAGAGAAAGGTGTTTGGTTTTTTTTTTTGTTCTGATGTGTTTTAAATGCTTTTTATAAATAAAACATTTTTTTGAAATAAAACATTTTGAAAATTCAGAGTAAAATATTTGGAAGAAATGAGGCAAAGATATGCTTTTCAGTACTTTTTCAACGTAATTAGTCCCTGAAATGTATCACTACCTGATTTAAAATGTAAATTAAGCAGATCAGTTTGAAAGAACAATTTTGAAAGATAACAAAGTAGTTTACAGACAAGAAGCAGGACTTCTTTAAAAAGTAAAGAAGAATAATTTGCTACTAGTAATTTTCAGTCTGGAATTTAGATTTTCTTAATATATTTTATCTAGTTTTTGTTGAAACATTTCTTTTGTTGCTATCTGTCTCCTCATCTTTTTATAAATTCTCTTTGTCAGTCTTTGTCCCAGTCCAGATCTAAATCTATGATGGTTGTATGTCTTCAAAGTTGGAGGAATATCTAAATCGATTTCCTAATAAAATTACTACTGCCTGAAATACAACAGCCTGTGCTTTTAAAGTTATTTATTGAGTGCTCAATAGATATTTTATTGTTCAGTGGATAACAACCAAATATAAACTTTTCTGTTGTAAGTAGAAAGTTTATTCCTCCTATGACAATTTTTCTGGCCTTCTTAGAGAAATGACTAACATCTATACATTAGGGTAGTAGCTTTTAATTGTTTCAGAACCTTTCTGGGAATGTGGGATGATTTAATATTTCATGTGGTTTTCTTTCCTGCTTTTGTGCTTCAAAGGATGGTGAACAAATTAGCAAAAACCTCAGAGCCAGCTACTGTCCGATATCTGCACAACTCCCACCAGCTTCAACTTGCAAGCTCTGCTAAATGATTTGAAATGGATATGGCTTTATAGTCTGCATGTGATGATTGAACTCATGATGGTGATGAGAAATGAGTATGTGCTAGAGCTGCAGCATCAAACCCTTAGGAAGTACATTACCCTAGTGTACAGCTGAAGGCTTCTTGTATGCCTTAGCTTATCTCACTATAATTGAACTCATATATTTTAATCTATGCCTCATCATATTTGACTTAATGTGGGAAAGAAAATTTTAAAATTGCTCATTAACTACAGCTGTTTATGCGTACGTCTAACAAACTCTACAGACACAGATTGTTTCAAAACAGGTTCAGCTGCAAGCAGAAAAAATGTCTGGTGACTCTCAGTTCTCCTCTTTAAGAGCTAATAAAACTTGGGTTTAGTATAGAATCTTTAAAGTAAAAAAATTATGGTAAGTTAGGAATTTTGTAAAAGGGGAAAAACTCCCAAGTATTAATTTCAAGCTGGACCCATAATAGTTATAGGGTACATTTTTGAATCTATATAATTAAGGGCTCTAGAAGAACTAGAAGGAAGCTTAAATCATAGGATTTTTTAACTGAAATGCAGTCATGGGCTATGCATAATAATATGGATTTTTTCCTGCATTGATCAGCTGAAGGACAGTAGAATGGGTAATGATGAAATTACTGTAGAATCCAGGTCATGACTCATAAATAACCATTACTGTAAGTATAAGGATACAGCAGTAGTGATTTCTTTTTCAGTAGATAGGTATATGAATAAAATTAACACGAGAATAAGGAACGGCCAGGCTCCCATAACATTTTTGACATAGATAGATGTGTGGATGGATGAATGGATGATGGATGGACATAGGATACCATCTTGCTTTTCCTGCAAGTGGATACTTTTCCTGACTATCTACTCTGTTCCATCTGAATTCTAATGACTGTTAGATCATAATCACTCACAATGTTTTTCTTAGCATCATAGTTGTGATGGTTTCCTGATTTCCCAGTTCAGATCTCTTCAAACAGACTGGCATATTAGGCAATGTTGAGGTGTTACCAGCAAAATCCGGATGATGTCTCTCACCCAGTATATTCCTTAAAGGAGGACGGACTTTTTTGTTCTCTGTACAGATCTTGGGGTCCTGTGGTTATGATTCTTATCTTGAAACAAAGAGGAAAAGGTTTTTGAGGTTTGATACTGCTTTCCATTGCTGTACAGCTATGACATTGATATCAGTATAAAATTAATAGCTATAGGGAGGTTTCTAATAGACATCAAAAAGACTCTGGGAGCCCTGCCTTTAGGGTCAAAACTCTGGGGCATGAGACTTGGAATTTGGAAGGCATTTGGGAATAGACATTTTGCTCTTATATCATGACAAAAAAGCAATGGCTTCTCTCAGTGACCTCTCTCCAGAAAGGAGAAACCAACATATTTACATGGATTCAAAATAATTTAAAAAGCATCTGAGGCTTTCAGATTCTATATCCTTTTCTGACTTCTCAGACTAGCACTATCAATATAACATTCACAGATTTACTTCTGGGCAAAAAGTCTCAGCTTTTACATAACCCACTGACATTCAAATTATTTTTTCCAATCACAGTTGAGTTTTGACTTCAACTTGGCTGCCAGTAGAGTAAGAGAATTTGAATAAATAAATCTTTAAAACCAGCCTTGATAAGTTTTTTAATCAGTTCAGAAGAGCCTCTGCTTAAGCCAAATTTGTTTCAAAGAGTTTATAGAAGTGATGCCGAATAGTTTAACCTGCCAATTTAAGCAAATCTCATAATGATCCTAAAGTTTCTAACCATCCCACTAATTTCTACATTTTCTTTGAACTCATTTACATAAGTGAATAATATAATCCCAGCCTCAGAGTCCTTGAGTGAGAACTATTTAGCACATGTGGCCACCGAAGTCTAAAGTCTATGGAAATACTTCTGTCTGTGGAAAGATTTTTGTGGAAATTGGGCTTGGTTCTTGGGTTCCCTGAGACCACTGCCATTAGGAATGGATTTTTCCTCTCCCTTTCACTGAAATCAGTGAGAATTGCTTACTCAGAGACCTTTAAAGTTGAGACCTTTAAAATTCTAGCCTTTCAACAGCCTAGCTTGAAGCCATGTTTGAGGAATGGTTGTTCTGTGAGATTTTGATTTCATTTGTACTCTGTAAATCCAGATACAATTAGTGAGAATTTAAGGTGGCCTAAGCTGAAGTTTAAAGTGACTGGATACTCACACCCTGCTGAGGGCATGATCCAAAAGGTATGGTGCTAAGGTTTGGCTCACTTTAACTCTGTTTCCTGTTGGAAAATTCTCCTGTTTAATGTTTTTATTTTTTTTAAATTAAAGCCAACTGTCTTTCCTCAAAGAGGGGGAAAGTGTAGGATTCTTGAAATCAAAGATCAAAGAAAAGCAATTCTCTACTCACAGTTGGACAATGTCAGAATTTCTGAGCTCCAGGTACTTCTGGTGTTATGTGAACAAACAGGATGAGTTGAAGCCACTAGCACACGCAAGAATATCTCTGTGACCCTGCTGGTTTCTGTGAAGAGCAAACAAAGGGTGACATTATCAGCAAAATTGTTTCAAAAAAACCCTACTGGGATAAATTTTTAAACAGAAGTTATAAGAAGGATTCATATTTTGTTAAATCTAGCAAATTGTTGGCATATAATATAAACAATAAATTCTTTCCTCCTGGAGGAAAACTCACTGCAATTAATTAAACCTCTACAAGGGATAAAGTTTACCCAATGCATAGAAAGTATACTTCATTGAAATAATTTTTATTCAGTGTTTAGTGATCACAGCGTTCAGTGATTACAAAATAATTGTGTAACAGTTTTAAAGACACAGATTTAGTGACCTTTTTGAGCTGCCTGCTATTTGAATAATATTAGCAGTCTAGATATTAATAAATAATAAGAGTTCTGCAGATTTGAAAAAGAGCTGGACAGTCATGAGTGCAGCCTATGTCAGCACAGAAGAATGCTTCTGTATTGTTCTTAAAGATTTTCACCAAGGAAAAAAGCTCCTCTTGATACATACATTCTCAATAGTTACATTTTCCCTTGATTTGGAAATAAAATATTTCCAAATATGATTTGTGTTAACAATTCCAAATATTGTGTCAACTTGTAGAATAGCTTAAAGAAAAGAAGAGGGGGCTAGGGTAAAGTTGAATGTTCACAAGTGTGTTGGAGGATAGAAATCTTAAGTAGTATAATATTTATGAGCAACCAAGAGGCTACATTCTGCTCTCAATTACTCTGGCATAAATCTAGAATTACTCATTGGAAGTTCAAAGTTTTTGCTGCAGATTTACACCCATATAATGAAGAACAGAGTTCAGTTATGTAAGGGTGGGAAAATCAATTTGGCCAGAATGTAACTAGCCTGGAATGCAAACTCTTAATCACAGAAGGAAACCTTTTCCAGGTCAGAAAGCAGACTGCGCATTGTGTATCCCTCTTTTATTCTTCCCCTCCTCCCCCACCATCTTTAGCTAATATATTCAAGCAAGTATAGGCTCCTGCTCCTTGCATTAGCATCCCATGGCATTAGGCATTGGACTGCTTCAGCTTTGTCATGTAAGGCAGAATAACAGGGCTCAGGTGTGTTGGATTCAAGAAATTCCATAGAAGGCTAAGAAGTAGTAGCGTCATATAAGCAACAGTGGCTGGATTATAATTTAAGTGAGTAAAACATAAAGCTAAAAGCATAATGGTGGGATATTGAGAAATTTCCTAATTTGAAGAGGTTTCAGAGAAGACGAAAATCTTTTGACAGGTTATTGGAGGACATTTTTGAATAGTCTGTTAGTTACAGATCCCAGTGTTGCTCAGGTGGTTTTAACTGCAGATTTTGTTATGCTGGGCTGTAACGGTTTCTGAAAAGAAAATAAAAATACTGCCTGCACATCTTGTTCTTATTCTGGAGAATATTCTCTCACTGGGTGCAGGGAAGGGAATGGAATGAAAAATAAAACTTTCAAAGAGAGTATAAGAAAAAAAATAAAGGAATAGAAAGGAATAATGTATGGAATCCAATTGTATCTTTTCTGAAAGGAGAGGGAGACTGCATTACTATGTCTTGTACTTGGCCTAGAGAAATAGCAGAATTATGCAGTTTTGTAGATAGAAATATCTTAGAAAATCTTCCTGGATCTATCAGGAAAGTTACTGTATTATTGGCTGTGATGCTACATGGATGTGTAATGAAGACATTTTCTGTCTGAAGACATATCTTTCTGAAGATAATAGTTTCTGCCTTTGTCACCATTGGAGGTGCACATGCCACCAGTGATATTTTCACTAGTGGCTGTTAACTTAGTTCTTGCTGATTTATAGGTAACAGTGTCTGTTTAGCTGGGAGCTCCAGCTAAATAACCAGTTAGTCTCCCTTCTGGTTTTGATAAAACTGTGCTTTCTTTGTAGCTCATCCTAGGGTTATTGTAGGTGGAAAAAAAATATTTTGGCTTTCTGTTTTATTTTTTAATTTGTGCATGCTGATGTTGCTTTTATGGCTGCCAAATGCTTGTTACATATGTCAGTTCTAAAAGCACAACTGATGGATGAAAGCTGGGAGAGGAGCTGTATCATTTGTCTCCCATCTAGCACTTTTCTTGCACTTGAAGGTAAGACCAGTATATAACAATAGCTTCCTTTTTTTTTTTTTTTAACATGCCACATCTGTAAGGTAATATTTCTCCCCAGTATGCAGAGAAGCAGGAAGGAAGCATCTAACATCTGCAGGATTTGAAGTTTTTTTTGACAGCTGTGTGCTATTGAGGGTTTCTGGTTTTTTTTGTGAAAGATAAAACAACCCAGGTGAATTGCTCAAAGGGCATTAATGTCTGTCTGACATGTTAAACATGTGTACTCATGTGTACATAAAGATACACACAAAAGATAAAATCATGCATCTATAGACAGAGTAGTGGCAAGGAACTACAGTTTGCTGACTGGAAAAGCTGCTATTGTAATGTACTCATACATTTTTTTTGGGATGACACAAGGTATATGGTTTATGGGAGATGTTTGCTAATGAAAAACAGCAGTTCATCCTTGACACTTACTGATCAAAAAACTGGAAGGTTTAGTGTAGTGACACACAGAACCCATTTCAGCAGTGCCTGGAGCACGCTCTGATCACAGCAGAATGGAGAAAGGCACAAGCTTTCAAGGCTCACTGTAGGAAATGTTCACATATGGCCAACAGGAGATAGAGGCAGATGGTTGAGATTTTTAGTATGTACATTAGGCCAATTTTTATTTGAAAGAAAAGAGCACCCACTTACCGCTCAGCTATATGTGGTCAAGGTTTTTCTTTCATTGACACACAAGGCCAGTCTGCTTAATATTTCACAGGTAGAGGTGAGTGACCATCTCTGCCAGAGCTCCAAGCTGGCCAAGCACAAGACGAGCAGGAAAACCACAGTGAGTGTAGTGATACGCCCTGGTGGGGAAACATTGTTGAAAAATGTGGATTCTGTATAGTGTTATCATCACGCCTGAATAGGAGCAGGCAAATGGCACAAAGAACATGGTTAAAAAGAGCATGGCTCTTTATCAAAACAAAACAAAAATCCTAGAGTGACTTCAAGGTACAATATCTGTTTTTCACATAAAAACCTGAGATCGAAAATGAAAGTTCTGGTCACAGAAAAGATCCAACACTCAGGATGGTGCCTCTGACCATTAGCAAGAAATGATGTGCAAGGGAAGTGTGTGATGATGGACCTATAGAATCATACAATTATTTAGGTTGAAAAAGACTCTTAAGCTCATACAGTCAGTCTGCAAACCTAACACTGACACAGGGTATAATACTTCACCAGTACATCCACCCAGCATGAGAGCACTGTAAATGCCAGATTTTCCAATGGGAATTGTGTCAGGGAAGGTGATATAATGGTGATCTTTTAATACTTCACCAAGAACTAGAATGTTTGTTCATACTTTATGTTGACGTGTTAAGTTTGCTGTAGGAAGTCTTGCCTTTAAAATGTGTATCAGTATTTCCTGAATTAGTGCAAATCACAGGAAATGTAGGATAAATATGAAATATTCATGTGGTTAAAGAAGATGAAAATAATATGGGCATTGTAGGAAGGGTTACTTGATAAAAAAATTAGTTATGATGACTATCTGCAAAGGCCAACAGGAAACCAAAAACATGGCTGGGATCATTCTGCTATACTGATAAGCAGTGAGGAATAACAGGCAATATTAAGCAATAATTACAACTTGGATCAAGCTCTGGGATAGCAGATGGGTAGAGGTGGTATAGCTAGCACAGTAGGTATTATAATCTATGGGGGGTGCAAGTTGGCATTGAATGATTACAGTCTCAAAGCAAGAAGGAAGCAGACAGTAGATTGTGAGTCAGAAGTGCTCTTCCAGCTGCAGTGCAGCTTGTACTTGTTTAAGGTCAAATATCAAAGCTAATCCCTTAAAATACATCCATCTTTCTTTTCATGAAGTATTCTCTAAGTATTAATATAGTCTTTTTAAAAAATATCTATTGCTTACCTCCTAACAATTCACTCCTAAAAATTTTCATGATTATTAAAAAAATTGTTCTTTTCTTCATTGCTGTCTATATACACTTTTGGCAGGGCAAGCTTTCTTCATGTCTCCTAAACTCTCTGTGCAGTAATTTCCACTGACTGCAGGGGTATCTGCTGGTGATAGCAAAGCTGATTGACTTCAAAGTATCTCACTGTTGTTGCTGAACTTGGCCAAGAGTCTGCTCATGACTGTAGCAGATGTTTCTAAGCTATTTTTTACAGTAATTTTTTTCTTTTTTTAAATAGACCAGTGGGAACCTTATGTAGAAGTTTTTCATTGCAATGCTGAAGTGAATGCCAACATACCCATGATTTTGAAACCCTCTATCAGATCCACAGTGCTTGTAAGAGGAAAGTTTCCTGCAGATGAAAGCATAGGTTTGCCACTCTGCCAGCTACCTGATGGCAGATAATCAGCAGATTCCTTCCTGGTTAGTCTCAGTTTCATTTTATGGGTTATTTTTTACAGTTTGTTAGAAAATTTCATAGTAACTAAAGTAAGTGAATTTCTCTAAAGAAATTTTGGATGAAAGTTCTGAACAGCTTAGTATCAGGAGTCAGAACAGCTTTGATTAACCACAAATATTGCCAATTTCCTTCTCATCTAATTAGGACTTAAAAATATCTCCATAGCATCATAAAATATTCCATCAAAATTTTAGGGTGTATGTGCATTGGAAGAATTTTTTTCTAGGGGAATCCATATTGAAAGCAGTAGTGATTGAAGAGAATTTATGAGGACCATTTTTGGATTGGAATGTAAGAGAATTTAAATTTTAGTCAAAATTTCTAATGAAACAGAACTTCTTCCATCAATAACATTATTAAAAACAGGCTAGGAATTCTGTTCCTTACCACTTCAATTGAAAGTAATGTTATCACTTAAGAGCTTAATCATGCATTCTGTAAATGTCTGGTATTGTTGTGTCTACCTCAGACATTCCTCCAGCAGTTCTACAAAGAGCTGAAGCTCTTAATTCCCCTGATAAGTGGAAGAAATGCTCTTTGACAATGCAGCACTGAAGTCATGTATCTGTCATGTGTTCTAAGAGAGAAAAATGTAGGACAAGCCATAGAAATCATAATTCACCATGGCCCACCAAAAGTGATACAAAGCCAGAAATCCCTTCAGAGAAAGAAAGATAAATTAGGAAGAGAGCAGAAATGGAAAAAGGTGAAGATACCTGCCAGTGTCCAGAAGGATGCTGGAGAAGCCAGTGTGCCTGCTATGACTGTGTCCTGCAGAGAGTTTGTAACAGAGAAACCAAGGAGACTGGGAAAAAAGGATAGCAAAGCTGGCACTTTGATCCTTAGGATAACTATTATCTTTCTGACCAGTTTATGCTGATTAAAATAACTGTGGGCATTTCCTTCTGCCGTTAACCACAGCTGTAGGAGTCTTCAGCATTTGTTGTTAGATTCATTTGCTCAGAAATGAACAGATAGATTATCTTCTTTTTTTTCTTTTCCTCCTCCTCCTCCCAAAGAGAAAAGCTGATCCTTTCATTAAGCTTTACCAGCTGGCTGCATGGTCTAGCCAGTAGATCAGTATGTAAATACTTACATAGTGTGTTCAGTTGCCATCAGTTCTTTCTTATCCTTACAAAATTTTAGTTTATGTTTTCCAATCCTATAGTATTTAAGCTTGATTCCTTTAAGCCAAATACTTCATGATTAAATACAGTGCACAACAAAGAGAAATAATTGTCATTTTTAAGCCACACAGATTTATAATTCAAAAAAATCTGTACTTAAGAAAGAAAATACTGAGGCCCTATATAGACCTGGTAAGGTCATTTAGCCTCATGGTTTCACTTGACTGTATTTGAATATACCTTACATACTTCACAAGGTGGTATGCTACTAAATAACATGTAAAGGTTTGAAACCATCTGGTGGAAGATGCTGCAAATGTACAGCATGAATAAAAATTACAAAAGAACTGGTCACTTTATCAGTTAATGCACTCAAACCCTTAAACTTCTGTCTGAGTTTTGAAAGGCCAAATTGTTCAGACGATAAAACAATATCCTTATTTAAAAGTTGTCCTCTTTGAAAAACTTCCCCAAACATTCAGCCAAAGCAGAAGGATTTCCTTTAGGAAGCCGGATGCACCTTTTTCTGTGACTGTAACTGGGCTTTGGATTATATATCTTTTGGAATACAAAACTGTTAAGAAAAACAACAGCAGCTTGCTCAGTAGCATTACATACTTGCAGATAGTATTAAATACTTGTTAAATGTTTTGCCTTGAGACTAATGAATTCACCTGATTTTTGTAATAACAAAAATAATGTCTGTAGAATTATGATGTGAACATGACTCAGAAAGATTTGTCTCATCAGTATCTGACGTGTTGAACATACTTTGTTACACCAAACAGACATGTGATGTACTTTTTACTTGCATTATTAAAGTTTAAACCTGTCTTATCTGGAATAAGTAAATCAATCATACTGGTTAAGGTACCTTTGGTATTTTAGAATCATTGGTTGCTTTTTCAAGAGTTGTCCATCCCCAGCTGGGGAAAACTTTCTCCTCAACCTGATATCAGTGAGCACAAAATGATGTGATTGTATCAGCGCATTCAAGCTCATTCAGAAGTTGGCCTGGCTCACGTAAATTCTATACACAGCTGCTACACCAGTGGGATGAAGTGGGGAAACAGCTCAGAACAGAGCTCTGCAGTCTCTGGACCCCTGACATTTCCTGTTTGACCCTGGACACATGCAACAGCTTCCTTGTTGAAGATCATAGAGCAGAAGGAGCAAACAAATATCTTGGCTCCACTTTTGAGGCAGGTGTCCCCTCTCTTGATATTTCCTGTGCTCTGGGAGAAACTGCCAGCTGTCTGTTCAGTTCATGCGAGCAGTTTGTCTGAGGGCTGGGGGTGCAGAAGGGGAGCAACCTTCATGGGACTTGTACTGCTATCAGACTCAATAAAGAAAGGAAATGTACGCTGGGGTGTTATGCTGTGAGCAGTTATTTCTGTTCAGTCCTGAGAACGAAATTTCACCGTAACATTACAATTGACTGATACCTTCTTTTATGAAGTGGTTTAGACTTTAGGTGTGCTTGCTCCTGCTATTTGAAATAAATATTACAGCTTTTTTTAGGATGTGGGGTCTATTATACTGAATGCATACATGCTGTTTTACTTTGAGGTACAGATCATTAATATAATCCATAATTTCTGTAAAAATGTTGATTGTGTGACATTTTCAGAGTCATGCTTTACAGCCAGATTGTTACTATTTTATCAGCTAAAGCGATGGCCCTACCTTCAACATATCACTGGAACTGCCACTACTGTTGACAAAACTCCTAAAGATTGTGTTTTGACCTTTACTTTGTTTTCCAATTTATTGGTTTCTCTTTACACTTTTAGCTTCTTATCTAGCATCCCACTTGAAATGTTACCCTCTACTTCTTCCCACATCTCAGTTGTCTTCTAGCTTCCTCATAACTCTCTAACCTTTCCTGCACAACTTCATCATTTCCCTTGTGTCAGGACTTCTGTCATGATCCGTGTTTATCCTCCTGCATCCTGAATCCAGATGGTGTCCCCTACCTGTCTGGGTGGTGGATGTCTACTCTAATAAATGTCTAAGAGGATAAATTAGAAACCTACAGTTCTTCTCTGAACAATGCTTAGCCTGACCTGTTTCTCTGCAGTCCCCTTCTAGATATATCAGTTTCATGTAACCAAGTGAACTTGTGTGTCCCTTAGTTCTGTCAGCCTTATCTTTTTACTTACTGCTTTCTCTATCCTGACTGTAATGCTTTTGTCCCTCATTCCATACAGTCTGGTGTTGTGTTTGATTTCATGTAGCTCCAGGTTATAGCCACAGTTTACACCTTGTCCACCCCTGTTTTCTCACAGATATGCCTTTTTTTTTTCTGTTTGGACATTATTCACACATATCTAAGTTATCCTTACTTTGGCTTTGGGTTTTCCCTGGCTGCCCTGCTTGACAATCACTTAGCTTCCCCCTCCAGAGACACTGAGGAAAATCTCACCAAACTCACATGGTCAGCTTGATGCCTGACAGTATGCCCTTCTTTGCAGCTTCCAACTTTTCCCTTTCCCCACAATTCCTTCCCTTATGGAATCTTCAGACACCTTCTGCCTGCAGGGTCATCCAACCAGCACCTGCATCTGGTGACAGTTTGTGTATGTTGTCCACAGATGCTTTATCCTGTTCTTTCCTGTTTGTGTGGAAAACAGTACTGAGTATGATAGCCTTCATAAAACCCACATTCATCATGAGGTACACAAGAGCCTTTCAAGTAAAAATTGTATCTAAGTGATTTCTAAGAATAGCAGATGTTTGTTTATTTATCTTTTGCTTAGAATTAGAGAAAACAAGAAAAGGAAGACTAGGCTTGTAGCCACATTCTTACTTACAGAGTATAATTTTTCCTCCATTATCTTTCATGATTCCTGCAAATAATCTTGCATTCTCTTCTTTGCATCTTCAATAGACCAGAAACACTTCTGTGGTTTATCATTGTACAAATTCTAGCTAGATGGTGTTCTGAAGTCGATGGCCCTGACCTGGTACTAGTTTTAAAATCAGCATATAATGAAGAGTTATTTTGAAAGAGTAGCAGTAGCACCAGCCTCACATCATTGTTTCCAAATCCTGTTGGTTATGTATTACAGATGATTCTTTCCTAATAAGTTTGCTTACTTATTACTTTCAGGGTTTCTGTGCTGGGAAAACGGGTTGCAAAACAGACTGTGGGTATCATGACCTCATCATTCATATTCAAAAGAAGATCAGCAAGATTACCATAGTGTATTACTTTGTAAAATTATAACCCCGAGAAGTAATAAGATTCAATTACATTTTTTTGGCAAAGTTCTTTTCAAGAAAGTATCTGTCTCATGGCTGTAGTTTATTCTTTGTCTTGATCATTGGGTAACAGTTCTCATGAGGATTTTTCATCTTCTCAAACCTTGCAAGAGATAAATTCCTCTTTTCCTGTGGTCCACTTCAGCCTTTGCATATGTGCATTTTCTGAAGCATTAACTGTTAACAGTTGTGCCTAAGAACTCTAAATTCCTTACACAGCCTCAGAGCTTTACAATGCTGGAGAACAAATGCGGACCTCACAAGGAGCTTTCTTCCCCTTTGCTCTGCAGAAGACCTGAAATATCACACTGAACAAGAATATTCCAATCATTGGAGCAAACCGATGGATCCTGGTGGGCTGAACTTTTCTAAAATGCAGAGCAGCTACCTCTGTGCATTCTTGCACAAAACCCATTGCAGCTACTGTTAATGGTGGCAAAACCAAATGGCAGATAAGCAAAGGATGCTGAAATGTGGTGTTTGCTGGTTCTCTGTATTCTCACTTCAAAACTCAGGAGATTACTAAAACAGGTCAAATTCACTCCCACAAACCACAAACAAGAATGGGATAGTTTGTAAGTCAATACAGAGAGCTGGATTTACCTACTGTGTCAGTGCGATCTTTGTAAATGAATGATAGAGAACAATACTGCAGATATCACAGGTTTATTCTGCAAAATAATTTTAAGGGATGATTTAAGATCTTTTTAGTCAGCTTCTCATTTACATTATTTTCTTTTCAATGCTTTTTTAAACTTTTGCCATACTTTTTTTTAGAATGTAATAGTCCAAAAGGCTCTTACTTTCTCTTGTGCTTATATCTATAGTAGTGATAGTACATACTGTTCAAGGAAGGCAGAGTTAATACCATATACTGGGGCAGAATAAGTCAAGTCATCTTATGTTTTGTTTTGGAAGACATAACAAAAAAACCCATGTCTCTAATGTTGGGTGATATAATCCCATAGGAGTTGAATGGTGTGATGTTTCTGCACAGGTTTTTTCCTCGTGCCAATTTAAAAGGGATTCCCCTGCTGCAGGATCTCAAAGGAATTTACAGTTGTTCTTTTAAGTAAGTGTTTATGCTGCTCAACAATTTGGACTGTCCATCATGACTCATTCTGGAGCCTGCTCTGCCTGCCTGACTTGTATTTCTATGTACAAGGATCTGAGGTTGCCAGCAAGAATATTTCTGGGAGCAACAAGCAGAAATCATGCGTTGGACATGGACTTTATGGAGCTTTCAATGTTTTTAGAAAGGGAAGTGTTAACACTGAATAGATGACGTTAACACCACCACCAAGAAAGAAAAAAAAAAAAAAAAGAGAGCTCTGAAAAGCTGTATTGACTAAATCTTCTAACAATGCTTGTGATTCTCCTGTATCCTGCTCTGTGTTTTTGTATGGATTTTTCATAGCACAGACAGACGTTACCCACAGTGTGATTCAGTGTCTGTTTCTAGCCACGCTCTTGCACGATTTTAACCTGATTTCACGGGAGGAACAGAGAATGAAACACCGTAGCTCATAGTTGTCAGCAGTGAAAAATAGCCAGGAATCAGACAAACAGCTTCATTGCTGAGATTATTTCCGGGATGAAAACTCGTCCAACAGCTGTTTGCTTTGGCCACTACTCAGGTCCTTTTTTTTTTTTTTTTTTAAATCAGAAAAAAAAGAGGTTTGTGTTTTTTTTAAGATGTGGGCTGGTTATTTATGTAGTCAGGAAGAGGTCTCTGCTTCCAGTGTTGTGGTCTCGGAGCTGTTTTGACAGTTGGAGTACAGGGAGGTTTCCTCTCTTCTCTCTCTCTCCTTTTCTCCCATCCTTCATTCACTTAATGCACAGACCTGGAATGCTGTAGGAAGAAGAGAAAGCGAATTTATGAGTTCTTTAATCCCAGACAGGCAGCTCTGTGGCAGTTACCTTCAAGAAAAGTTCACGCCCCAAAGGAGCGTTTAGTCTTACAGAGCCACTGACTCACTGAGCAGTGCGTGTGAGTGGCTGCGAGGGAGAAGGGCAGGGATGAAGGAAAAGTTTTGCTTCCTTGTGAAACTCGTAATATTACTGCTTTAAGACTTTTTTGAAAAGATGACTGCTACTTTTGTTTAAAGCATTTGTTCTGAAATTGCCGAAGCTGGAGTCTACCAGACTGAGGTCAGGAGCATTTTCTTTGGCAGAAAGAAGACACTTTTATAGAAGCCATGCCTGTACTTGGGGTTGCCTCCAAGCTGAGACAGCCAGCTGTAGGGTCAAAGCCTGTCCACACTGCCCTCCCGATACCCAACCTTGGCCCCGCTGCCTCACAGAAGTACTCACCAAAATCTTTGGAGCTTACTGGGGCAGAGAGCTCGATGCTTTCTTGTCAGCTTACATTAAAGTCAACCTGTGATTTTGGAGAGAGGAAAACGCTTCAAGGAAAAACCCAGGAGATCGAAGATAGCAAGGTTAGTTGTAAACTTTACCTGTGGAACTCAGTTCTCAAAAAATGTTGATTTGCTTTGAAAAAATCTTTGATACAAACTTTCTGCATGCAGAACTTGGGGGTAAATGAGTAAATAGACTTTTGCTGTCATCACTGAACTCCCATAGCAGCCTTGGAAATTTGTTTTGCTCAGTGTTGCTGTTTGGATAAATATTCTGGTTTTAAATGTTAGAGTTACTCACTTCACAGATGAATTTTGATAAGAGTCAGTAGAATCATTAGGAGAGAAAAATCATTCTGGCACCCAGTAAACAGAAAATTAAAAAAAAAAAAATCTTGGCAGCTTTATGTTATATTATGAAATTTAAAAAGAGATCTCACGCCCACACCTATTCCCACAGGGAGGCTCTTTTAAAATAAAAACATGCAATTGATTTACTTTTCAATTTTCAAATGATCTGGCTATTCTTGCTGCAGAACTGCTGAACCAGAAAAACAGCTTCTCAGTGAAAAGTACTTGTGCTTTCTGCAAAGTAGTTTCTTCCTAGCCCCTATCTAGCCCCAATTCATTGTGATTTAAAAAAAACCTCAGATTATGTGAAGTAGGATGCCACAATACTTTTTAGACTGCTTAGGGGTTTTTTCTTTTTTAGGGGTATTCTTTTTGAGTCCTAATTAACTTCTAAAAAAACTTCTGCTTGATTTTCAACTAGTCTTTCTGTTGTAGTTGAAAACATTTTTCATGCTTTATACATGAGTATTGAGTCCCTTCTTGTCAGCAGCATATATTTCTGTAGATCTTTCAGTCACTACATTACGGCTGCATGTGTGGTTTACACAGCTTCAGCAAGCTGTGAGGCTACTTCCTCTTGCTTTTCTAGTACTCTTGGTTTGTGGAACTGATTACCACATTGGAATTAAACATGTATTTTAAATTGTATCTTAGTTGGTTTGAGAAGACTTAACTGTCATTAGAGTTGTTACAGTGGCAAGATGTACATAATATATGTACTTGTTTTTTCTTTGTTTTTAGTTACTGGGTTAGTTCAGTATGAGTGAAGAAAGTTGGTTTTGTGGTTAAAGCATAGGGTTGGGATTCTGAACATTTGGTTTCCTTTTTAAACCTTACCACATATTTCCACATGAGATTTTGGTCATGCCACTTAACTTTTCCCTTGGAGTTTTCTATGTCACATCTCCCTGTCTCCCAGAGATGATGCACTGGTGGTAGCAATCTATGCTATAAAGAAATGTAAAAAAAGGAGCAAACTCTTCATCTCTTGATTATCACAAGTGATGAACAGTCCATTTCTATAACATGATTATGAAGGTAATATAAATTCGAAGATAATAAATTTTCAACACAATGCAATTCCTGCTTGTTTACTTACTTTTAATAGAAAATATTCTTTGTTTGTTTATAATGGTGTTCCTTAATGGATATTCCATGAAAAGTAAATCAATTTTGAAAATACTATTTTCCATGAAAAAAGCAACAGGTTACATTGGCTGCTGAGAAGTGTTTCTTGTTTACTTAAAAAAGTAAGGAGAAAGATATAAAGCATCTTGCCTTCAGTATTTAAACCACTTGGGAACTATTAATAATTGGTGTGAGACCAACTGGGAGTTATAGCCTTCCAAGGCATCTGGTCCTGAAGCCTGCTGAACTTCTAGTGAGTAAAGAACAGCCTGGATGGATGCAAACTGTGATTCCAATTTGCCATTTCATTGGTTTGGCAATACCTATCATCTCAGAGACTGTTTTTTTTAAAGAAAGCACGAAAAAGCAAACCAACTTCCGAAAAACAACCTACAAGCCATGACATCTTTCTCTATATATGTTCACAATGGAGGCTGCTGAGCGGTTTTAAAAGATGATCTGTAAAGAGTAAGACCAGGCTGTGCATGTGATAGTCTGAAAACTTCCCCCAGCCACCTGGATTTATAGGAGTGCTGAACATTCTAAAATTTCTGAATACCTTTAATTTTCGAAGCCTTTCTGTTTTACCCCCATATAAGCCCAACATTCCCAGTAAGGCTTAGTGGCATCCCTTTGCTCAATTTTCTTCCTGGCACATTTTTTGAAAGATACTCTTTTATTCACCTTTTAAGCAAGTTTCATGAAATCTTTTTGCCAAAGGGGTTTGGACTGTAACGTGGATGGTTATTTATGAAGTAGACATCATTTTAATGCTTTTTTTTACTAGTAAGCTTCAAAGAATCAACCTAAAAGTATTGAATATTGTTTTCTTCATCAGTGATGTTATTTAAACAGCAGTTCTAAGCACAGATTTGATGGAGCTGTTAGAGTTAATGTCTCTTCAGGTTTCCTGAGCAGATGCAAGTTCTACACTACAGGTGGGATGTCCCAAAGCTTGACCATTTGGGAGTGCTGATTCCAGAAGACCTTTTGTTAGCAAACACATTTATCCATGTGGTATCTCTGTGTGATTGTTGTATACAATTCTGTACATTAGGACTCTGTAACTATAAAAATGATCAGATAAAAGGTTTTTCACTCAAAATGTAGTGAATACCTAGTCTGAGTTTCCAACTGAGAGTAAAATCTGACTAACATATTTCTTGTATGCTAATATATATCATTAGATATAAGGAAATTCTGATTTTTGAGGGAAAAAATCTGTATCTCTCTCTGCAAAAGACAGTGGAACCTATGAATTCATCATCTGGTTAACTCTGGCTCTTGTCTGCTGAAAGCAGTGCCTTTTGTGTTGCTTACATTTGCTGGACTGTGGGTCACAAGTTTTCTCATCCTGTCTGCATGGCACTTAGATTGACACTGTGTAGTCACTGTGACATATCCTGTTGCTATCTATAAGTGTTAAGGATTCTAAAATAAATTTGGGTTATGCATGTCAATACAGCAGGTCATTGCCACCCAGCTGTTTCCTCTATGAAGTTCACTCTCACCAAACGTGATTGTTCAAGAATTTTGTTGCTTGTGTTGGCTTTCTCACAAGGCCAAGGCTGGTTAGGAATACAGAGGCAAACATCAGTTCTCTTTTCCCTTGCTGTTTCTCCCATCTCAAACAGTTTTGTTGCACTTGCACGTGTGGTCTTGGTTGTTTTCTTGTTTGTGGACATGATGAAGTTTGAAGTTTAATAAAAGTGATACTTTATTGTGGTAGAAAAAAGTTTGAGGTGATTATGTTTACCTGTTTTCTTAATTGTATAGAACTTAGTTAAGCTTACGAAAGCAAATAATAAGTTGCTAATGATTTAAATTATTCTGTGTGTAGTTTATTCAAATGCACTTTTGTTCAAAATTTTCATAATTAGTGATTTGGTGCCTAAGTCTCATACAACAGGTCCATCTGCTTTCTTGCTAAACCCACTAATGTTTAGGCTGACTGCATGAACACTTTATGATGTGAATAGTCATGCAAAATATTTGAACACAAGTATTCAGAGCACATTCTTTTTCCCTGAGTATCATATAGAGAAAAGTTTATTCCTATATATGTACACAGGAACAGAATCCAGCTGCTGGATTCATGAGGTGAAATGCTGGCTGTCTTTGAAGTAGATGGAGTTTTGCTGTTCATCTGGACCATAGAGCGTTTTTATCCAAAACCATGTCTGAAAACACCATTACATTTTCTAATATTTTTATAACTGTGGGTATAGTATTATTTGTATTTCTTTACCGCCATTTTTATACTGCTTGCAAAATTAATCATCACATCATGGTAGGTTGCTTTTGATACTGTTCTAGTTGTATAATGTGCAACTAAACAATAACAAAGTAAAAAAAAAATCCATTGATATTGTAGAAAGGTAAATCAAACAATGGCTTAAAACTATAGGAATGAAGAAAGAATTTATTTGCAAAACCAACTTATTTGGTCACTAAATCATAATTGCACTATATTATCTTGAGTTGGTGTTGAGAGGCTGGGGCCAGACTCTTCAGGTGTGCCCAGCAACAGGACAAGGGTCAAAGGGCACAGACTGAAGCATAGGAATTTCCATTGAATTTCAGGAAAAAATTCTTTACTTTGAGGGTGACAGAGCACTCGAACAGGCTACCCAGAAAAGTTGTGGAGTCTTCTTCTCTGGAGATATTCAAAACCTGTCTGGATGCAATCCTGTGCAACCTGTTCTAGGTGAACCTACTTTAGAAGGGGGGTTGGACTACAGGATCTCCCTTCTGTGAGTCTGTAATATTGACCTGTAGCAAAATGCCAATGGCAATCGTGTTTTACTCCAGGTCACCTGAAAGTGTGATTGATTTCAGCTACTCTTTCAGCTACACATTTGATGGTGTAGTCACAAGTGCATTGCCATGAATCCTCTCCAGCACAAAGCTGCTCAGCTTTTGGGAGTCAGCAATCCCTGCTAGGCACACTGGTCTTCTGGTCTGGCTTCCTGGGGGCTGCTCCTGGAAGTGCTCTGCTTTGTGTTCCCGAAGTTTTCCTCCCATCATTAGACTTTCTTCTTTCAAGAGCCCTGCACCATCATTCATGCTTCCAAAGTGAATTTTCTCAGAGATTATTCGGATATGTTAATTGTAGTGTTTTGGTTGTATGACTTGGATGATAAGATTTTAGCCTTCTTTCCTGAGTTAATTAATTCCTTTACTGTCATATTATCTTACTTCTTTTGACTTTTTTTTTTGTTTTCAGTTTCTCTTTGTTCATGCTATCTGTGTGATGCTGTCTCCTTTATCTGCTTCTTCCTTCCTGTTGGCAGACATCTTTACAGGCTACTGAATATGACTTATTTTTCTCTGTATCCCCTAATCAAGTCTTCCTGTCTTGCCTGCAGCATTTTTCATATCACTGTTCATTATCAGAAAGTGCTCGTCAGCCTCCCCCACTGATCCAGTACACATATGTAAACCTAAAACTTTTCTAGATACCTCAGTTTTGAGGGCTTGTAGTAAGATCCTAGTAGTATGGAGATAGTGGTATCCAGAGGATGAATGGACACTTGTTTGTGACCTCTCTTAGAGGGGTCCAACCCCACTAAGTTCATTTAACAATTCGATTTTTATGCAGGAAGATCTTAGGGGAACTCAGGAAACGGATCTTCTGCAAGGCCTTCTGGAAGAAATGACAAAGAATATTACGTGTCCCCCTGAGTAAAGAGACACAACCAACTTCTTCTGTAGAGCACAGAAATCTGAGCAATTAAGCTGGGGAAGCAGTCTGTAATCAGCAGGACAGAGCAGAATAGCTGTGTGGTACCTGAGGAGCATGTCCAACAGAGAATGGGGCCCAAAATACTTAGTTGTACCAAGTGAATATTGCTAAAGTAATTGAAAATTAATGTCAGTCTCACAAACCCAAGCTAAATACTTTGATCTGATTAGGCAAAAGCACATGCTGGTGCTGTTAAAGTGACTCTTAAGGTCCGTTTCATTTGGTATCATACCACTGAATCTCAGTTTTACTCTGAGGGCTTCTAGTGTCATTCAGCCAGCCCTTTTGCACTAGGACATTAAGACGAGCCTGGAAACCTCTCATTTTTCCCTCATTAATTTTAAGTAGTTTGTCAGTGATGTGGTAAATCCTGTCTGTCACAAGACACCAAACTTGGAGAACAGCTACGCTCCTCTATACAGACAGATCTCAAGACAAATATTTTTGTTTTCCATACATGGGTGGAGCTCCTGCTCACGTCAGCGGGAGTACTGTGCACATTGGAATACCAGATGTGTGCCATAAATGACTTCCATATTTCTGTCTTTCCTCAGCTAACCCTTCCACACCACTTACTTAGGCTTTGTGTGACCCTTTCCCACCATTCCCCAAATCTCTCCAAAGCAAGGCATATGTTGCAATCCCACATCTCTTTGACCTTTCAATTTCTTGGATACTTTTTTGTCTGGTCTCTGAGGGCAAAGCTCCACTGAGTTTCTTGACACACTGAATCTAGGGAACATAAATAAATGAGTTTCTTTCCCCATTTTGTCATACCCTTCCTTTTCTCAGCACTAGTGCCCTGGAGATATCTGCCTTGTGGGTTGGCAAGAAAGGAGGCTGCTCATTGTGCCGTGAGTTTCATGTACAGCACTACAGCCAAGGCAACAGAAAGGGCAGCAGAAGCAGCCAGAAACTGCCTATCTTCTCCCCGTAGTGACTGCTAGTGATGGGAAGCCAGCAGTGTTTCAAAAGTACTGAACTAGCTGCCAGAAATTTCAGCCAGCCCTGTGGACACCTGGGACTATGAGTGTTCAAAATTCACACAGCCCCAGTGAAGCCAGGACGCTTGGCAGGAGTTCAGATTGTCAGCAATTTCAGCTTCTTGTCTTGTGCTCTAAATTATTTCTTTATCAAACAGATAACAGAGTCTTTAATGTGCTTTATGTATCCAGTGCCATCTGTCTACGCTATATTATAACTCATTTAAGAGCTTCATACTTTATGAGCTCGCACTAAATTTCACCGTTACATGTTTATTGTCTAATCATCTGTATCAAGCACATTTTCATATAGTTGAGATAAATGTAACAATATCAACTCTCAAAGCTTTTGTATTTGTGAACAAACTGTATTGAGTGTAGGTTGAATGATGTTTTTCGTTTGTAATTTGTGATTGGGATAATAGATAGGACGGTATTCAACAACCTGACCTTAAGACCTGCCTAAAATTCTACATGCTTTCTCTTACAAAATAAGAACATAGAACTCAACTTATTCCGTATTGATTGGTGCATTGTCAGCTGGTATTATACCTCATCAGAAAACAATAACACTTATTCTTTTGTATTGCATTTGCGCCTGGGGAAGCTGCTTGGGGATTTCCTGACCAAACAACTATTCAATAAAAAATCCTTTCCTCAAAAATGGGCCTGTGTCTGCAGGGTGATGCACTATAAATGCACCAGCAGAATTGAAGCAAAGCAGCAACATTTGCTTGGTGCAAAACTCTTGCAGCCCCCTGGGATACTCTATTCTTCATAACCACAAAAGGAGATAAATGGTCTCCATCTTCAGATAAAAATTATGGGCTTGTGTTATACCCCAGGAGGTTTTAGTTAGGCTTTGGTAAGACTTCCTAGTCATAACAGCAGTTAAACAGAGGAACACTTTGCATGTGGAAAATATAGTATCTCCATCACTGGAAAACCAAATGTGTACACTTGCCAGTCATACTATTATTATCACTGATCCATCGTTGTGCAAAGGAATTGGTGACAACATTGATACTCTTCTCATTCTCTTTTCTCATTCCTTGGTTCAGCTGACTTCAGGTGCATGGTAATGAAACCATGCTTTCCTGGGAACGTGGGCTGACAGCACCGTGGCCCAAAGTGATACAGATATGTGAGGACTCTCTTTGGAAACAGATTTACTTCCTTGGAAAAAGTGCCATTGTGCGGTAGGGGTGTTTCCAGAGGCATTGCACTGAAATATTGCAGTTCCTGTTAAGTTTCCCAAAAGCACAGGTAGGGTACTCTTGGAGCCCAGAAAGCATTTCCCTGGCATATCAGTATTGGAGTGTTCTCATGCCTCAAGAGCCTGTGAGACCTGACAGTGGAGTGACTCTTAGATACCCAGGTCTTTGCTCTATAGCAAGGAACATAGAAGCCCTATCAACTTAAAAATCCTTAATTTAAAATCCCTTCAGGAGCAGGGCAGTGAATATTTCATTTGGCTGCATTTTATAGGGGGTCCCTAGAAGACTGGAGCATCCCAAAGCAACGAGCAGAGTGAGGGGTACCACTAAGATTAAGAAGTTTGGTTGCACTGAAAAACATTTCTTCTCTCAAGTGAAAACACAATAATATCCTTTCTGTGGATTTTTCTGTTCAGTTCAACCATACTTTGATCCTAGAAATTTTTACTAGCTTGATGTCTTACCATGACAGGTAGTGTGCATGTGTGCAGAAGTTAGTCCAGTCCTAAAGAACATATGGCTGTATTACATGGACTGTGGGAGAAAGGGAAAAACATTGTCCCCACAGTGTAGAGGGAAGGGAGAGATTAAAGGGAAAATGGATGATTTTCCCACACTCAGGCTGGGACTTTGTGGCAGGACTAGGAATTTCAAGTCATATATATCTCGAATCCCAATCTCCACATCATAACCACAAGCCTATCCTTTGTCTTTTCTAAGGGATCAGTTAAGAATGAAACATCCAAATAATGAGTTATTTTTCCTGCTTGCCTCATAAGGACAGTTTTGGCTTTGTCATCATCTTAATGTCAATAGCTAGCATAAGGGTGGGCCCAGCTCTTAGCTAGAGGTGGAAATTTATTCCAAGAGCCATATTCTCTTGATTTTGTGTATCCAACCAACAGTCTAGCACAGTTAATTAAAGATGCAGACTGTTTTGTGCCCTTTGTGCAGGATAACACCAATGATCCTGTGTGCAATGTTGTTGATAGGCTGTTCACTTACTAAATATGATGTAGAAAATCTAATATTTGTGAAGTAAAAGGAGGCCACTTTTGAAGAGAAATGGCTTTTTTGGGCCCTAATTTCTGCCTTTGAGTACACTGCCTAGCTTCTTTGTAGCAGAAACTTGTATTTAGTAAATACTATGGGCATGAATTACAAATGAGAACTGCTAATTTTTTTGACTATGTGTTCATTCTGGTCTAGGTCCACTGTCCCTTTTTCTCTAGTATAATAAACTATTTTTTGAGTCACACAGTTTTTCTTGCACTTGCATACAGGGCACGCAAAGAGTAGTTCATTTAAATCAGCTCTGTGTTTCACTCTGACCTGATTCACAGGATGTGGTCTTGGAGGAAGCCCATGCCTTAACAATAGCCTTTTGACAAGTGAGGGTGTTTGGGGATTAAGCTGGAAGAGGAGGAAGCATATATCTATTCTCAAACCTAGCACTGGACTATTTTGTGCGAATCTTCACTTGCCCATGATGTTTTTAAGGTCACAAACCTTCCTTTTTGTTTTTACTGGCAAGAGGATGTTGGCTGAAAGACAGCATAACTTCTTTAAAATTCAGAAAAGGAATGCAGAGTGTTTTGTCTGGTAAATGTGAAGGGATAATTCCCCCATGTAAGATGTGCAGATTTCTGATGGCTGTTGTGTATGTTCTGTGTAAACCAAGCTGAGAGAACTTGGAAAATAAGCAAATCAAAGGGAAGCATAATTTTGAAGTGGTTAGAGCTGGATCATAATATTTCTGGATATATAAACTGAGAAGGTGCCAGCCACTAAATGTACTAACTCTGCATAAAACATGAGAGAATTTGACCAAGTATAATATTAGTATTGTCCTAACCTGCTTTCAACATGACATTTGGTCTGACTTATATTTCTAGTTATATTTATTCCCTGTATACCCTCCTTTACTGCTCTGCCCTTCTGATCTTAATTCAGCAGAAAGCATTTCGTCTTTCAATAAATCTCTCAACAGTTGATCAAAATATTTTGTTCAGGTGAAGCTCTCCAATTGCAGCAAATTTGAAAACAAATTGGAACAAAAATAGTTGCTGATCTCTCTCTTGTTTTTTCCATTTCAAATTATCTCTCTTTGACAGTTTTAACACCTGGCTTTGTATCTTGTTGATGTTGTGTTAAGCTCCAAAAGATTTGGCAGTGAAAACTTCCTGTTGTGCATCAGGATTTGAATTACAGGGCATGAATAAAACCATCACAGCTTAGTAATGAGCATGGCCATGCAGAGAAGGGTGACTCCCTAGCAAGTGATGTAAAACATTTGACCACTTTCATTAATCAGGAAAGGCTGCATGGCTCATACGTGATTTAGGGTGAGTAAGATATAAGTCAGGCTGCAGGATTTTTACTCACGACTACAACAATGAGATTTCCTGGCAATACATCTATGCAGTAAACAAGTTGTTTTCTTTTTTTGGGGGGAGTATTTTTGTTTTGGTTTGGTTTTTGTTTTTCGGGCTCTTTTTTTGTAAGCTGTCTCTGTAGTGGAAATAAATAGGCATTAAATAAGAATGTGAAATAACAAATAAAAGTTCAAAAGGAGTTTAGAAATTTCCTCAGCTGAGCAGTCTGCCTGCTTTAGTCATTGCTGGCCAGCTCACCAGCCATAGACAGAGTGCTGGAAGGAAGAGCTGAAGGAATCTGTTTCTCATGAAGGAGCACTACAAATCTGAAATCTTGGGAGTTGCAGGTTCAGATTTTCTTTTGAAATGCTGAGAGGGAGTAAGGCTGAGTGACTCACATGGGAATTCAAAATCTAGTTTGATTTCTGGTTACTATCAAGTACCTCCTTGAACTCGGCTCTTATGTGAAATGGTAATAATGGATTTTTTAGAGTGAAGTTGTTTCTTGGCTAACTATTATTTGATTATTATTTTTTTAAATACTGAAGAAATAATCTAATTAGCTACTTTTTAAAGTGTTGGTGAAGTTACTTTTAATTATCATAGAAAAATGATTTTTTTTTTAACCTGATCTCTTAGTGATGTTTTCAGCTTCCTGTCTGTCAGGCTAATAATGCATCCATTCTTTGTTCCTGCTTGTAATAAGAAGACACAAGTAGGAGGTGTTTTATGTACAACATGCATCTTTTTCCTGTGTAAACTTGTGATCCTGACAAAAGTAAGGAGAGAATTAACAGCATCATTGCTGTTTTCTTCACCTCGCTGCAATGTCACACTGAAGAGTGGTATGGTTCTGTATTATTAGCTGAAACCAAAGAAAGAGGTTGCTCCACAAAGAAACTATTGTAGTGATTGACAGTCAAATCTCCAGATGTGTGGGGGGGGTTAATACAGCCTAATTTGCAGAACTTTCACATCCAAACTTCTCTGAAGCACGAACAAGGTTTCTCCAGCTGGGTGTTGGGAATGGGTTGGTGTTTGTGTTATGATGAACGAGAGCAAAGCAACCCTCCCCATCTGTGACAGCTATGTCAGTCACAGCCTTGAAGAGTTTTGGTTTATAAGATAAGCTATTAGCACAAGGGAGTGGGGAATAAAAGAAAAATGTGTGGAAATGAAAACAAGGCTTTCTTCCCAGGGCCCCACCAAGTCAGTGCAGGATTTTTTCTGAGTTATTCAGCCTTATTTGTGGACATGATAGAGAGATGTAGAGTACTGAGGGAAGCTGACTAAGCAAAGTTTCAGAAAAGGGAGCATGCAAAGCTCAAGATACTGAGTACTGGTGTGTTGAACTGAGTAACATCATTCAAAGAAATTATTTAAAGGGGATTTGGTAAAAGAAAAATATTATAATACAGGAGATTCAGATTGGAAAAATATATACTGGATAACTCAGACTCCCTAAAAGCAAGGGGATTCTGGACATATTTGCAGCTATGGAAACTTTTTTCCCTTTTTTCCTGGACATTTAGTAGTCTCATTTGTTTGCGCAAAGTTGTAAGATTTCATTTTGAAATACTTATACAAATGCCAGAAAAGACAGAGTGATAGTAGTCACATTTCAGTCTAAGGGGACAAAACTTCACTTCCTACTAAAAATTTTATCTTGTATTATAATAAAGTCAGTATTTCAAAAATTATTGTTACTCAGATGTATATTTGAAAGGGCTCAGCAGCCTTTGCACAGAGTAACACAAGATTCACACTACAATTTCAATATAAACTAGTTATTTTGTCCTAATTGATTAGATAGAAATATTATGTATCTTCATCAAGCCATAAATCAGTGTCATATCCAAGTATTGGTCTTTGGAAGGTGAAGGTGAATATTGGTTCCTGCTATATTTGTAAGCCTGTATTTGTAATTTAGTCCATTTCTCACAAAATTCTGCATGGATACAGTGGCTAATGTGAACTGAAGGTTGAGTAGAGTCTTTGTGCAATGTATGAATACTGCCACCATTTCAAAGCAACAAAACATCTTGGATCATTTTGGAAAAGGTTGAGGTATTACTTCACGTAGGTCCACTGTGAGGCAAAGTGTAATTTATTGGTAGTTCCTGAGCTGCTGTCCTTGTCTTGGTCAGACTCATGAGGATTTATTACTAGCTGTGTGATTATACAACTGTTTCTTTTAATGCTGAAACATTTTAACAGAAATATGCTAGTAGAGCCTTAGATACAAAAATAAGAAATTCTAAGTGCAACAGCACTCTTCTACAACTACCTTTGGTTTTCTTATTTAGACTTCTAGAATGATGATATTTCAACTTATATTTGATACAATTCCAATTGGATATTTAAGGACTGTGTAAGGCAACATTACTAAACAGTGCTTTTTCTTTGAGATCTTCCTTTGAGTGCAGTTTGGGCGTTTTGCCCTTAACAGTTAGTTAAACTCTTTAGAACAGTTATTTAAAATAAAAATTTTTGTGTTCATAGGATTAATTTTTTTCTGCAGCTGCTTTTAGGATACTTTCAAATGTATTTCAGTATGACAAGCATTAGTGTGCCCTAACATTTTTGGAGTAGCAGGATACAGCTTGGATATGACTCAGAATGTTAAACCAGCAATTCATTAAATGGATTAGTACAGCTCCTCTAAAGCCACCATGAGATTTAAGTTTTTAGCACAGAGATAATAAATGTAGCCTTAGCACTCTGGCACCAGTAGTGCATCCTACGTAGAGTAAAATACATGTTTAGTATATGGTGCATATTACATACAGGGATGGGTATTTGTGCTCATATACAGATCCCTGTTAACATTTATCTATGTATTTACAAAAGTTTAAAGTGTAGTCAATAAGTATTTCTTTTACTAATGTGGGAGGTGGTTTAGAGATGCATATATGTATATTATACATGTGCACATATAACTCCATATACATCACATCATACATGTTATATTTTTGATAAAGGACAGAATTTTGAAAGAAAGGATAGAATTACTGCTTATAGTAATGTGCAAAAAAGTGAGATGTAGAACATACCTTTTTGCTTGTCATTAATTGTAGAATTAACTGAAATGTTCAACACCGAAACAGGCAAACCCAGCAGAAGCACTGATCCCTGTGCTGCTTAGACCATGTGTTTCAGTCAGTGCACCCACAGCACTCAGCAGCAGCCCCCATTCCCAGTGACAGGCCAGGGTCTGGCAGGTGGTGCTCTACTGATGGAGACTGATGGAAAGATGGTAAATAAATTCTTTAAGTTATTGGGAGTTTCAAAAATGGACTAGATTCCATTACCTTATATTTGTATGCTTCTGCAGCTCTCTCCTTTCACCATCTCTGTGATGTCTTCTAGGAAGATGTCCATTGTTAGCTCCATCACTTTAAATACTTCATTCTAGACACATTAAAAAAATAATCGTTCTCAAATGAGAACTTGATGTGTTCTTTAAATCAGTGGGGGTTTTTCTCTTTGCTCACTGGAGTAAGAATATCATCCCACTTCATTGTGGTTAGACAATTTATAACCTCTTACGTATTCACAAGGTAAGATTTTCAAGCCATAATTTTGGGTCTCCACTTTGGGAATGTTGGGCTATGTTCGTATCCTGTGATTTTTTATGTCAGCTGATTGGTATTTTCTGGTAATCATTTAATCTAAGATTTTTACTCAGGGAAATTATGGATTTAAAGAGGAAAAAAAGTAAAGAAAACTTCTACTTCTTTGTGCACTGAAAACATTTAGAATGAATTATTTTATGAAAGCTGAGCTTGTTACAGAAAAAGATAAAACTCTTTTCCATTTACTGTTTTTGTTTATTCTATCTGTTTAGATGACCTATGGAACATGGTAATTAAAAATTCCCAAATATTTAGGTTATGTTTGTTGCTGAAGTATTTGGACATTTAGATATTTCTTATAAGTGATACCCTGTTGTGTTTTTGAACAAAAATTTAAGAACTATGATTGGCATGTCACTGCCTTTAATTTCTTTGTATGGTACAGTATTCAGTTCATATCCATTTTATGCACTGTATAGCCAAACTTGAGTATGCACAAACAGTATAAGGAAAGGGTAATCAATCTGACTGCGTGAAAACTCTGAGGAAATACTGATAAGTAAAACAGCCCGTAAATTCTGCACAGAGAATTGTTCACATTCATGGCTCTAAAGATTAAAATTGAGGCTCCTTCTGTCCCACCCATAAATGACTTTAGTAGAAATGTGGTTAGTAAAAATTAACTCACAATCTTTACTGCCAATCCGTATCAGCTTTCTCTGCCTTATTCTATGTACCAGAAGAGTCCAGTCTATATAGGACCATTGTTCTAAAATATTGTATTTCTTTAATGAAATCTTTCTTTTTGAGTTCAGTAATGTTAGGTCCTGATAGCTGAATGTTGCTGTTAAGTCAGGACTAAGTGCATGTGATTAATGGTCAGTATGAATAGAATATGTGGAATGCAGGCGAGAGGCTCTTTAGGACTATTGTTTCCTGTCTGCAAATAGCTTGGGACCAATGGAAAATATAAGGGGAGTTCAAGAAAGTCCTAGCTCTTTTTTACTGCATCGTAGATCAGTGAAGTTCAGAACCAACACAGAGTGGGGAGCACAGAACAAAAACTGTTTGGGGAAAGTTGTTAATTCTGTCTTATAATTTTTGTATTTATTGAAAATTGGAACCCTGTTAACTATGTCTGTCAGTTTAGGAAAGGATGGAGGTTCCTGCTGAAAACTGGGAACTCTCTACAACCACTTGAAAGGAGGCTGTGGCCAGCTGGGGGTCAGCCTCTTCTCCCAGGCAACCGGAGACAGGACAAAAGAACACAGCCTCAAGCTGCCCCAGGGGAGGTTCAGGATAGCCATCAGGAAGAATTTCTTCACTGAAAGGATGGTTAAACACTGGAACAGGCTGCTCAGGGAGATGGTGGTTTTACCGTCTCTGGAAGTGTTCAAGACATGACTTCTACTTAGTTCTATGGTTTAGTTGATATGGTGGTGTTTGGTCAAAGGTTGGACTTGATGATCATGGAGGCCTTTTCCAACCTCAATGATCCTGTGATTCTATGAGGCTCCAGTCACAGTGGAATTCATCTTACCTCATTAAAGCCAGTTAAAAGGTTGATGTCTAGTCTGAGCTAGCTGCATGGGCTCCTACTCTATCCAGATAGCAGAGATAAATACTTCTTGAGGGCAATTCCTTTCATTTTTCTGAGTTGTTTATGTAAATATGGAACGACTCACCCTCTGGCAGTATGTGCATCTATTGCTCAATTAGGGGAAAATGAACCATCTAATTTAAGTTAAACACTTGATTTTCAGTGTCTGAAATTAGCTGAGATGAATCTTATCTGTAGTACAGAACTTCTATTTGTGAAGTTCTTTTCAGGTACTTATTGCTAATGTTATCATTATTATGATAGATTGTACAACTGTGTTTCAAAGTACATTACTTAAATCTTTGGAGGCTACTTTGCAAGCTAGTGGAAACATAGGCATCATAAGGGTGATGGATCAGGGCATGCTTTTATGAGAGGGACATCCTCTTTTTGATTCTTAAAACAGATTAGTGATATGAAGATATGGAAAGCCCCTAAGAAGTGGTGAAGAGGAGTGATAGGCAAGCAAAAATAATACTCAAAATGAGCCAGTTGCATGGGAGATGGAGATATCTCTGTGAAGAAGACGTTTCATTTTGATATATTGTCGCAGCTTCCTGCTTACTGCTGCAGAGATTGTAGAGATAATGAAATGGATCATTACCCAGAAATACTATAATGAATTAGTTTACGAAATGTATGGCAACACAACTGTGTATATAAACACATGAGCCTTACATGTGTACACAAAGGGAAATATTTAATGAGTTGATTGGCAATCAGCTTGCACATGTGGGTATACACATGGGTGTACTTGCACAAATATCAAAAGTTCTATCTCAGCAGTGCCTCATACAGATGTACATAGCACTTGCATGCCTCTGCCAGCGTTAGACTCCCTCCTTCTTCACTGCTGTCACTGTCTTTCTGAAGAGAAAGTTGGCATTAATCTAGAAGCTATTCATGTACTTAAAGAGACAGAATCTGAAAACAAGTAATTCAGCCAGTTTAAAAATGGGATGTTCATTAAAGTGTTAATGTGTAATGCCTTGCAGAGTATTGTATTCATCATTTTACGAAAGTTTTTCTTGAGGATTACCACCTCCCTGATGTGAATTATTTTTCTTCTTGTTAGGAAGTGAATGACATTGCCATAACTGCTACAGCCATAGCTTATGGGGAAGGATATCATTAAGGAATTGTGGTTTCTGCTTAACAACTTGAAATAAGTAGGAAAGCTTATAGCAAGTGACAGGGCTACATGCAGGCTTAATCAAGTTGGATGTGTGCTCTGCAAAGGGTGCTGCTCGTTGGCTGTAGTCGCTGTAATCTCTCTGGTAAATCCCTCATGAGCTGTAAGCTACTTTGCTTGGCAAACTGTCATGAAGTAGAAATGTTTGGAAAGCATTGGAACTGTCACCTGTCTAACCAGCCTGCTTATTTTCATTTTGGACATTGTGCTAGCTGTCTTGGCTGGAGGGGATATGTAGATTGGTCTGAGTGTGCCCCGCAGGTGTGTGTTGGTCCTGACAATTTGGTTGCTGCCGTTTGTGTTTCAAACCAGGCAGTCCCAAGAACACGCATGCAGAGCCTTATACCAGCATAAGGAAGAGAAGGCATCTATCAAACTGCAATGATATATTGCAAAATAGACTCCAAAAGGTAGCTAAATGCCTGCCATTTCAATAATTTTTGATCTGTAAGTGTTAAAGGTGTATGGGAAATGGGCATGTTAAAGGGGTGACTGCCTCTGACGGTTTGAGATCTTTACAAAGCACAGAAACTGATTTCCTTTCAAAACTTTCAAGTTGGACAATATAATATTTGAGTCTATAAAGTTCACTAGATACATCTAAAAACCATTCCTCTTCTAACTTCCTATTTACCTAAAATACTGTTGATCATGCTAAAGAAAGTGCCTAATACTGTGTTAATTTTCTCATGTTTCTTCCATTATGTTAGAAGTGAGAATGAAACAGATTAACTCAGAGAAAAGTAAATCATCAAGTTGCAAATATTTGCATGTTCTTTGGAATCACTTTTAAACAACAAACTTATTTTAAATTGTAGCAGGCTGAACTTAGTCCTTTTTAAAATTTCTCTGAAAACTTTTGGTTATTTATGAGAAACTGGCGATTTTTTCCACTTTTCTGCACTGTGCCAGCTGTGGTATAGCTATTGTACAGCACACCTTATTCTTAAAGCACTACAGTGCTTATTTTTAAAGGGCTCCAGTTGTCGCATTGTGTTCTTCTATTGTACCTGCTTCCAGGGTATTTCTTAATACTTCTTCCAAGCTATCTTTTTAAAGGCGAAAGAAGCTATATTTTTTAGCTTCATGATAACAAATTTGACAGTGTAGCAGAAAAAAAAGGGCCAAGCTGTAGACAAAAGTTCTCTTAAAAAAACCACCCTTTTATCTTCTACCATCTTATGACTTAAAAACTATTAAATCCAAGCACTTAAATGAGAGGATCAGTGATACTAGATGCTGTACAAGTGGAATAGTGATCTAAATTCCATTTACACTATTTGTGATGTAAAAAGAGTCTCAAATAAGTGAGGAGAAAAGGAAGCGACTCACAGATACATAGAAATTTTTATCTATGTTTATGTTAGAACATAAATGTTTAAATGTTGAACTTTTTTTGGCCCTGCTGTAGTATGCTAACTTATTTCTTGTCAAATACCTCAGCTGAAATCACAGTTTGGAAGGGGCAATTAGAGTCTTAAGAGACTTGCAGGGCCCTGGGGATGAGGTGAAAACAGTGTGTATGTTTGGGTGAGCACTGGATGAGTGAGGAGCAAGGCCCTGCTATTGCTCTGAAGACAGTGGAGCAGTGTTAGCTGTTGGATAGATATGTAAGGGTCTGTTTCAAAGAGCCTGAAGTTAAAGACTAGAAAATTGAACTCAACTCAAGTGAATCAAAGGGAGGATGTTCAGAGAAATGGACAAAAAAATCTTCACAGCTGTCTCTTCTGTTTGGCATGCCCTAATTACTATGATTGTTTTTTATGCAGTGCTTTGATGATTAGGGGAATCTTTTCTAAACAAAGTACACATTGAGGCTGATAGTGCAAAGTTATCTGAAATTGTTTGTATGAAAATGGCTGCAACACAAATGCCACAGTCACTGCTTTCGCTTGCTTGATCAGGCATCCTTTACTTTCGCATTGAAAGAGAGCTTCTTTTTTCCCTAACTCCACAGGAGGGTAGAAGCAGAGAAAGCAGAAAACTAATCCAGATTCTTCTATCTTATTTGTCCTGTGTCTAAATGTCACTGTGCTTACTACTAGCATGCCCTTCCCAAATATTTTGCTTGCAAGCCTCAAACCAATAAAAGGGATTTTAAGGAGGGGTGAGCAGGGAGGAAGGTGGGGACCCTGAGGAGAGAAGATGGGATTACAGCTACAGAGGATAGGGTTGTACATCTCAGCGCTCAACACAAAAGGCTGGCTCACAGTCTCTGCTACGACAGGGTTCAGACACAGTCCAGCAAGTTTTCTGTGTGTACATACTCCACGTGCATTGAGGTTCCCTCACTTTCTGTATTTCTGCTTAGAGACCTTATGACCTTAATCCTGGAAAATGCAGTGTAGATGTTTGAAAAGGAAATTACAACTTGACTCTTATCTGATTGTGTACAAGAACTGATATTCAACAAAGGCAAACGCAGGCTCCTGCACCTGGAGAAGAGTAACACCAGGCATCAGCACAGGCTGAGGGCTGACCTGCAGGAAAGCAGCTCTGCAGAGAAGGACCTGGGGGTCCTGGAGCACAACAAGCTGCCCATGAGCCAGCAGTGCCCTTGTGGCCAAGAAGGCAAATGGTATCCTGGGGTCAAATACGAAGATCTTTGCCAGCAGGTGAAGGGACGTGATCCTGCCCCTCTACTCAGCCTTAGTGAGGCCCCATCTGCAGTGCTGTGTCCAGTTCTGGGCTCCTCAGAACAGGAAAGACACCGAGCTCCTGGAGTGGGGTCCAGCAAAACGCAACAAAAGATGATGAAGGGACTGGAGTATCTCTCTCACGAGGAAAGGCTGGGACAGCTGGGCTTGTTCAGCCTCCAGAAGAGATGACTTAGAGGGGCCCTCATTAATGTATACAAGTATCTGAAGGGAGGGTGTCAGAGGATGTTTCCAGGCGCTTCTCAGTGGTGCCCAGCAATAGAACAAGAGGCAACGGGCACAAACAGAGGCACAGGAAGTTCTACCTGAATACAAGGAAGAACTTCCTTAGTTTGCAGGTGACCAAGCACTGGAACAGATTGCCCAGAGAGTCTGTGGAGTCTCCCTCACTGGAGCTATTCAGGAATGGTGTGCATGCAATCCTGTGCCACGTGCTCTAGGGTGACCCTGCCTGAGCAGGGAGGTTGGACCAGATGACCCACTGTGGTCTCTTCCCACCTGACCCATTCTGTGATTCTGTGAGGAGTAAATCTACCCATTTATTGGAGTGTTTTACACTTCTATAGCTGACCTAATTAAAGTCACAATCTAACTAAAAAATGAGGTAAATATCTTCTGTTGATTCTGCTCGTCTCTTCTTTCTTAAAAAACCTCTTATCTAAGGTTGTCTCAGAAACGTACTGTGAATCATCTTTCAAAATTTACCACTAAAAGAAAGAAAAAACAACTTTTTCCTTTGACTTTTTCATTCGATGGTGTTTATATGAAATGGTGAAAACTTGGTAAATTTTTGCCAAGTTAAGGAGAGGTGCTGTAAAATGCAGAGTAATGAAAATGGTCTACAAATAATGCTGGACCCAGCTGCTCTTGTCTTTGTAGGTGGATATCCTTTCTGATTCCTCATTTGCCTTTGCACAAAGGACCCAGATTGTAGTGCCATCTCTACTGCTCTGGAAAAAAATTAAATGGGGTGGTTCCTGAAGCACCTCAGTGAGCTCTTGGTTTGATTGGAGAGGATAACTTGGGAACAGCACCAGAGGAGTCATCCTCCATCCCTGCCTTCAGGGACTGAATATTTCACTTACCCAGCACTTTCAGGTCTTGTTAGGCTGTTCCTGCTGAGTAGAGCTGTGGGAAGCGTTGCCAGGATGGGCTTCTCTGTAGGAAGCTCTGATTCTGGAGGACTATAGGTGATGTCAGTTACAGCAGATCTCCTTTCCTAAAGCTAGTGAAAATTTCTCCAGCAGTGTAATCTGTATCTGTGGGGTCCGTAATACAAGGAAAGGTGGCTGACTGCAGTGTTTGAAGTCTGAGTCGTACCTGACTGCTGTGTAAGCAATCACTGGTGCTCTGCTGGATAGCACTGGAGCAGCATCAGTGGCACACTGCTTCCTGAACAGGATATGGTTTCATGTGTATTTTTTAAATACAGTTTGCATCGATTGACTTACCTAATGGTAGTTAAACCGATAATAATTTGAGGCTCTATAAAGCTCATGAAGTATGAATGATGCTTATAAAACTAGTTAGCACCTTTTGTTCATTATTCATTCTTATTATTTCAAGTTGTCATAGTTCCCCAAACAGTGGTACATTTTTTATACACAGTGTTGGCCATGAAAACAGTAGGGATGTCTGGTTTTTTAGTATTTGGCCCGTTTGGTAATCACTTGCTCAGAGCAACCAGGGGTGAGCTCACACTGCTGCTTTCATTGAGAGCCTTTTTCTTTTACTCCTGGCTTCCTATTTCCATTTGTAAGAGAAAAGAAAAAAGAAAAAAGAAAAAAAAATTAGGAATGAAAAATCTTTAAAATCTTTGAGAATACTCACTTTCCTTCAGATTTTATTCAAAGTTACGAACATGCTCTGTTGTTAGGTATGGACATGAATGGAATAAAAGAGAATAATCTGATTTGCATTAGGAAATAAATTTATAATCTAGTTTCAGGGTAGTGTACATATAAGGAGAAAAAACCCCACTACTTTCCTTCTCCCTTATCATTGGCTTTCTTGTCTGCATACAATATCCACAATATATATGGAGATGTGTATATATCTGTATAATATCATACATCCATATAGTCTCTCCAGCTTTTAAAGTTCAGATTTTTTCTATCTTCCTCTCAGCTGCATTGCACTTTATTAAATTTCTGGACATTTGTTTCCAAGTCTTTGTGCATTTTCTTATTTATATGCTTGTCATAGAGTAATTTTTATTTTTGGTGTGAATCTTGAAGATAATAGACTTTGTCGAGATAAAACTCACACTTTAGCTAGAATTCATGAAAGTTAAAAAGGTCTCTGTCTTGTGGATAATCAGATGTTTTCCAGAGTTATAACAAGAGAAAACTCTTATAAGCAAGGTTTATATCATTAACCTACAAGTCTCGTTCTTTGTTAAATTTGTCCTAATCAACAGAAATGCCTTTATCAGTATGAAACCAAACAGATCAAGTGAGACAAAAATAAAAAAAAAGGAAATGCAAAACTGTATGGTTTCTCTTTGCTGTTACCAGGATAAACCTTAAATACCAATTAGGCATTTTATTCTTGGCTTTTCAAGCCCAGATATATATTTGAGAGTATTCATTATTTTGCCTATACATGGTAAAACTGTATGTAATACCATTAATGTATTACATACAGTTTGTATGAACAATATATGAACAATGCTGAGCTAAATAGGCAAACTCCAGCTTTTAGGAGCAACTATTCAATTTTGAACCTAGAAATACAGGCTTCAGTTGTTTAGTCGTACAGTTACAGTGTTTGAATACGGCAGCATTATGCAAGAAGACAAAAAAACAAAACAACATTGTTTGGCATACTTTATAGCAATTCAGTTGGAGAGGAAGAAGAGAATTTAACGGTCAAAATATTAGAAGCAGCTGTGGATACCTCAAGCAGGTTTAAAATTTTAATAGAAGTGCATATGGCTTTAAAAGGGAACGGGGTGTAGCATTGGCATTGGCTCATACAATTTTTGAATGGCAAGGAACATAAAATTTCAGTAAGTCTTATTCAAGCTGTTCTAATTAGCCTCCAAAAGAAAAAAGATCTTATGAACTGAAAACATCTTGCACTGAATGGGTAAACTTGATCAGTTTAGTCTGAATTATTTGGCTTCAGTCTACATGTCTCATTTGATGTTTGTTGGCCTTTGTACAACTGCAGAAGAGTCATGTAGGAGAGAGGGGCTGGAAGCACTCTAGACTGTTCTTTTCAGAGACATTTGTCCCTCAAATTTGTGTACTTGAGCCAGAAAGTTCAGGGTAACGCTACGAAAAATAGTGTTTCTTGAAGCATAGCCATATTTATCTGGCATTAATTCATATACAGTGAATACAACGCTGGCACAATTACAAAAAAGGAACTGATTACAAAACTGTATGGAGTGGTGGTTTTAATAGGGTCAGAGTTTATTAAAATCATAGCAAACAGAAAAAGAAAACTCTTTAGAAATTTTATCTTATATCTCTTCCTTCCAACCTTTCTCCTATATATATTAGTCTACCACTATCTAATGCTTTTTTAAATTTTAAATCCAAAGAGGAAAAAAAAAGGATAGAATCTTTAAATGTTTCATCTTTATAAGGCTCTTCAGCCATGAAAAAAAAAGTTCACTTTACCACACTGTTTTCATTTATGTCATAGTGATGAAGGAAAATTCTGGAAGATGAAAATTAATAATAGATGAAATGCTATCAGTTGTCCTTCCTCAGAATCCATACCTCAGAAAGCATTTGCTGCATTTGTAAAATCTGGAGATACTCTGAATATTACCTAGTAGATCCAGCTTTTCTAGCTTTTTAGGGCCTAATTTAAATTACTGGTGAACAGAGGCCAAAAGTCAAATATATATACACATACATAAATGTATTTTTGAGTTACAAAGGACTTTGGATGTCTGCAAGTGCACAGACACTGTTAGACTTGAACTCTTCTGACATTAGCCACCTGTTGCATAAGCTATAGGACTAATAAAATAGAGTTGCAGAAGTATTCTGTTCTTTTTACTTTCAAGACAGCAAAGAATTGAGGCCAATTTTTGCAAATTGAGTGGGAAACAGACAGGAGGCAATAAGAAAAACCCTCTAGAGATACGGAGTGTTTTTCCTCATGTTTGTTTATGGTACTGTCAAAAGGTATAGTTTTGCTCTACAGAAAGGAGTAAAACTGCATTACTCAAAGCCATTAGAAAAATTGCTGTTTGGACTTGGTCCAAAAATCTATTGCTAATTACAGGTAGATCAGTTTTTATCAAATTTTCAAAGGAGAACCTGTGTCTGAAATGATTTTAAAGTAAATCTCCAAATCATAATATAATTCACTCTTAATTCCAAAATATATTTATAGGAATTGACGAATTTTTTTTTCTTTTCTTATTTTCCAGTCTTTCTGGTGTTTTTTCAGTTGAGATTTGGTATTCTTGCAGGTTTTTTTAACTTGGCGTTGTGTAACTCGGCTTTCTGTAACTCTTAAGGGGCTTTTCCAGATGTTGGATGCTCATTAAAATGAATTCTGTTCTAGTTCAAAAGTCTTTGGAGAAGCACTGAGTAAGGCAACAGTCCATTGATTCTCTCATATTAGACTCACTGTTGGGTTCATTTCACGGGCTTAAGTTCAGCAAGTAAAAATGTGCAGCTGTTAGTTCATTTCTCAACAGTGTTTCTGGCCAAAGAAGACTTTTATGTACTATTGCAATGACTTATAGGTTTTTTGTGGTAAAGGATGCTCTTTGCTTCCTTTGATCATTGTTGTGTGAATCTGATGCACCGATGATGAATTGCTTTTAAATACACACTGACAAAATTAAGTTTTCTGCCATTGGTGAAAGAAGCTAGAAACAACAACATGACCAGACTGCTGAGTCTGCTGAGTAATTTCAGCATGTTTAAATTGGCTTGTTTTTATGTTTGGGAGAAGAAAAAAGAGAACAAGAGTCAACTTCAAAATTCTTTTTAAGAGCAGGGTAATCCCACATAAAGTAAGAACACATTACAATGGAAGGAAGTAAATTCAAGAACACAGAGGCTATATCCTACTTCCTTTGCTTTTTATACTGGCACATAGTAACTTAATAGACTGTACTAGAGAAGTCGATAGGGGAAATATCTTTTCTGTTTTCCTGGCGAAGACAAATATTTTTCAGATTTGATTTCTAACTGCAGCCTTAATTTTTACCTAACACACGTGAGTTGCTCAGGTGTTTTATTTATGGGTAAATAAATTGCTTTTCCCAGTAAACTGCTTTATTTTTAAATTAAACATTTTTTCATCTTTTGAAACAAATTGATTCCTATTATCTTGGTGAGATTGTGGTAATGCCAAAGGAATTGCCTCTTGTAAAACACTGCATGTTAAACAAGTTTCTAGAGTGTAGAGAATAACATGAGGTATTTATAATTAATACTCAGATAGTTTTAATGCTCATTTTAAGTATTCCCCCTGCAAAAATTAAAGATAGTTGATTTGCATGTGAAGTTTGTTTTAATCTCACTGTTTCATTACCATCAAAAGAAAAATCCAGTGCATGTTAGAGCTGTTTCCATCAGATGGTAATGAATGGTTTCCTTTCTTTCTAATAATTGAATTTACCCAGGAGTGCTCACGTCTTTACTCACGTTACTAACACATCCATTATTGTAACTATTGTAGACTGGATAGTGTAATATTCAGCATATCTGATTTGTTAATTCTTTTAGTATGCTAAATCTTACTGCATTAGATATTCTTTACTTTTGGCCTGCTGTCACTGAATTGAGAAGCTTTGGGTTTTCTTATTGAGGAAAAATACAAATTCTCTTGATGTAAAATATGTAAGATGCTTCTGGCTGGCTGACTGCAGGCAGCATTTGAGGACACTTTTAAAGGCCTATATGGCAGAAAGATAGTTGGAATGTGTACAGAAGGAAAAGAAATTATTAAGCTGAAAACATTTATACTTAAAATAATACACAAAGAAAATATGGGAAAGGCACCTAAAATTAAGAAATTTATCTTTCAGTTTGAAAATGTGATTTGAAAAGAGCTTTCCTATAGCTTACCCCATCTTCTTGGTTTACTGGAAAATTTTTTTCATTACTCTGTAAAATCTGTGGCAGATTCTTAAGGCATCCCTACAAATAAGGCCAGTATTCATTAGCCCTGAAAACTTTTAAACATTTATCTACATTAATAAATTACCACAATGCTAATTAACACTTATCCGAGGATTGGGATTTATATTTCATTGCTGTCCTGTGATCATGTCATGTGCACGTTTTTCACTGTAACCTAAATGCAAGGAATAAAACCCACCAGATTCCTTCACAGCAACTTGTTCTTGTTCCCGACCTTAATTACAAATATTACTTTGGTTTTACCAGGGCACACGGGTGGACAGGAACCACTGTTACTGTGTGTAGCTGTCACTAATATCAAAGGCATTTTTGCAGCAACTTCAGGGGGGCCCAGATTAAAGCAAATGTGAGATGAGGCAAAATTCACACCAAACCTGATATCACTTTGGGCTGAGTATTTTATCTGTGAGTACATCTGGGATCCATGCATGTTTGAGGACAGAATATAGTCCTTTAACTCTTTGCCAGAAGTTAAGGATTTGAAATTCCCATTGGCCTCATGGTTGTTATTCATTCTAATGAAACTATCCTAGCACTTAGAGAATTTTTTACAACATATATTAGGAGTTGCCTTTTTTCTTCAGAAGACTGCACATGTGCACAACAGCAGTCTTATGGTGGTTGGCAGGTATCCTTGCCTCACTCAAGCATCAAACTGTTGAGTTTTTTTTTCCTGAAATTCCTGCACAGGAGAAGATTATACTCATGGTCACCATCTGCTTGGCCATGTTCTTTTGTTTTCAAATGGTAGGGAAATCTTTATCAACTGCATAAGGAAAGTTTCTGAAACCTGATTTGATTGTACTGATTGTTGTATGTAGGTCTGTGTTTCCAATCATGTTTTTTTGAAAAAAGTTCACTATTTGCATTTGAAAACCTGTAACATCTTAACATAATAGACTTGAGCATAAGGATACATATTACAGATCTACTCATAAGATGTAATTTCCTTGCAGCCTAATTTTCTTGGAAAACTTTCTTCCCTGCTTTGGGCAAGGAATTATTTTATGATAAATATTAGGATAAAATCCTAATATTGTTCCTCACCACTTCTTGCACTGTGTCTTTTGGTGAAACCTGTGTTTTTTCTGCACTTCAGCAGGGTCTAATACTGAAATTTTTTGTTCCTCAGGTGTTTCTTGTCAACAAGGGCAGGATCCTTTAATCAGCACACTACTTTTATTAGCCACATGAATTCTTTATGACATCTATTATTCTTCAGCAAATACTATTGAATTATACCATTTCTTCTTAAAATAAACCTTCTGTGATTTATTTCTCAGATTGATTTCATCTTATCAAAAATATATTTTCACTTCCTTTCCTGTCAATGAAGAGCGTCCACATTGAGGATAGGATATGATTCAACTTACTGCTGAGCCACAGATTGTACATTTCCATGATTATCTACTTTCAGTCTTACGGAGAGAGTGTGGGAACATATCTTTGCATGTGTGACCTCTGTGTGTACCTCAGGATTCCAGGAAATGCAGATCTCTGTAAAAACTGAGCAGCTATATAAGGTTTTGGTGTACATGATCAAGGTACTGCAACTCCTGTAAGCTTGACAATTCATAATTCTGCCTAAAAGACTTTGGAGCTAAGCCTTTTCCCATTCCTCAGCCAAAGAATAAAACTTTATTCCTAACAATTTCTGCATGCCTTCCTCTTGAACAGAAGGAAAACTGCAAATTTCACAGAGATTGCCATTGCAGATAATTAGAAGGGCTGATGGTCCTTGATGTCCATGGTAGCTAGTAGCCTTGGGATGGAGCAGTTTTTCAGATTCTCATTACTTCATGCCAAGTTAAAGGATGGTGCACCTCACCTCACTGCAGATGGGAAAACGGATGATCTTAGCAGGCATCAGCCCTTTCGGACTCCCTGTGTGCTTACGGCATGATTCTCTCCTCTCTACCACCCACTCACATCTGTTTAAAAATTTGGTATGATTTCATATACCAGCACAACTCCAGAGGCAACTCAGAGCTTCCCTTCATGATGTCTTGTGAGCTAGAAGGAGTTGGTTTGGCATGTCTTATACTTGCTCCCCATTCAACAGCAAATAAAAGAGGCCTCAAGAGAGGTGTTGTCTGTTTATCTGTTTTTGTCTGTCCCCTACTGAAGCCCTCTGAGGAAGCTGCCATTGACCTTGGAGTTGAAGCTAGTTGTCTGGGTCACTAATCCCAATTTAGACTTTGTAAAGCAGAATTTCTGAATGGCAGCATGAGGCATCATTATGTATTATAAATAGCATGGTGATGAGGGCTAAAACGAGAAAGATGGTGTGCTTTGGGTTGAGTCTAGGCGTCTCTCTTAATGTTAAGTATTCCCTCCTAGATAAATGAAGTAGTGTTTCATTTTCATCCAGTTTTATTTTACTTTCTTTTCCTTTACATGGGAAAGGATATTATGCTGACAGTTGCAAAAACCCACCGAAAACACTCAGTGTTGTCATTCAGCCAAATTATAATCCATTAAAAGTGCAGCAGAAATGAAACACAGATTAGAAAATAAATGCATAAAACATGATTATTGATTCTTTGATTTAAGTTCCTGTATTTCAGTTTTCTTTTTTGCCACAAATGATACTGAATTACGAACAGTCCTACTCTTGAATGGTCTTCATTTTCCTCATAAATGGGCATGTGGAAAAGATGGAGTAATAGACACCACCTGGTTATGTTAAATCTTCCATTAATGTCTATCATTACAAGATTTGTTCAAATGTAACATCTGAGGAATGTATGGGTTTGACCATTTTGATCAACCAGCATTTTCTGGGTAATATGTACTGCTTCTGTCATGCTACTGTAGATACAGAAAGCGGATGCTTGTAAATGGCCTCATCTGTTCATTTGAGAGCACTACTGCTAGTTATAGGGGTTTATGTAGAAACCCACTCATGCATGATATTATTTTTAAAACTGAGAGGCCTGTTTGATTTTAACAGGGCTCTGCTGATACCTAAGAAATTTTATCAAGCAATTTCCCAAACCCTTTTGTATCTCCTCATGTGTTTTATACCTTAAAAGTCTAAGTGAAAATAATGTCAGGTTCTCATCAGCACAAATGCAAATCAGAAAGGCAAGTACTGAAGGTTAAAACTTTTTCTGAAGCTACCCTTGAAAATATATTCTTATTTTTATAGATTGGTCAGTCCCTCTCTGAGAAAGTTACCAAAATGGTTTTACAAATATAAGTTTAGGAAATTTCCTGAAAATTACTGAAACAGTGTTGCTAAGTTTGCTTTTAACTGCCAGATCCTACTGGATGTATAGTGTGTAGTCAAAGTCATCATGAAAGAGCAAAATGGTTTCATTTCTAATCTTTATATGGTGCTTTTTTCAGTAACATTTATTTCAAATGTACATGTTGGCCAAATAGTTTAATAATCAGCCTATGAACTAAACATCTCCCAAAGACTACTTATCATCCAGGCACCACTTTGAATATTTCCTGAAATCATGTGCATTGCATAAGGCTTTTCCACCAGCAATTTCTGGATAATTATTAGCCTCCAGTCCTGCTTTTGCAAACACTCAAGTATGGCTGTTATTCTCCCTTTGACTCCTCTTACACTCAGTCTTGAGCTAGCACAAATATCTGAGTAGTCATGTAGATAAATAGATCAGAATTCATAGACTTTTACCAGAAGTTAAATAAAAAGTATGACTTAATCTGGATCTGTTTTCTAGTACTGTTCACAGACGCTTGGAACAGGAGATGAAGGGAGGAGTAAGCAGTGGGTGTAGGAAATGGATGGGACTTTTGAAGCAGTTGTCAGTTTATATCAATCTAAAACATTCCTTAGGGTAAGACTCAATAGCCTCAGATTAAAAACAAAAACACCTAAGATGAATAGGGGAGGCTTTTTAAAGTCTGCATTTACGTCTTTGATGGATAGAGAACTAGTATTTGAAAGTACTGTGGGTAGACTTAAAATGATTCTAGTGTTATTTCTTAAATTTATCTAGAATCATTGTAAGATCGTCTGCTAATCAGAAAATCTGAACCTGTATCTTCTTGGTTTGAAAATTAAGCATTAGATTTATACAAAATAAAGCCATGGAACCAGGAAGTTGTATGCAAGAAATAAATAGGAAAGGAATTCTACAGCTGATACAGGATAGTGACTATTGCAAGCTTTTTATAAAAATGACTGCCAGATGAAATTACAGCTCTAAAGTGTCTGGAGTTAATTTTATTTGTGCTAATTTACATATCAAGATAGCTACATGACCAAAACCACCTTTGTATGATTTTTCCTGGGATGGCATATATATTTCTATATGAAAATTTCCTTTTCTTTATTTTTTTCCTAATACGATAAACTGTAGTTGAACCTGGGCTAGGTCTCAGGAATAATTTTTTCCTGCGGACCAGACGTATTTAAACTAGTGTTCATAAAGTCTTGTACATCTATATAGTTTTGTAGGAAGCTCTGTTAAGAAAGAAGGGATGTTAAATCCTGCTTTAAATAAGGAACATAATGATGCTTCAAAGAAAAAACACACATAATTGGAAGGAAGGAAACATTTAGTTGGCTGAAAATTTCTTCTAAATTAGTGTCAACAATGAAAAACAGGTATATATGTATATGTATTTGGGAAACATGAAGGGAGTTATTTCTGATCATTAAGAGCAAGTCAGCTATTTCCTTGGCTAATCAAATTTATCTCTCTTTTTTATTATTCTTTTTATGAGAGTTATTAAGCAGATTTATGAAACAAGTAATGTTTTTTAAATTTTATTGCTAAATCAAGATGAGATATTTCCAAAGACAATATAATTATTATTGTTAATACTGTATTTTATTATCATCTAACCAGAGATCAGCTTATTTTCTTCTGCTCTACCCCAGGTTTCTCCTTTTATTGTGCCTATGATGATTTGCTCAAGAAACTCTCACTTCTTTCAGTTTGTCTTTCACTCCATATCCCTTTCCCCCCTTAAGATCCTCTCTTGCTTGTGAAATATTCTCTGGCTACATTCTTTATCACATCTCCTCCATCATTTACATTCCTTTTGTTTTCTCTTTTCATACCTTTCTCCTTCACCTTCATGGTATGCCTGAGTGTGGAAGAAAAAAGGAGGGGCGTTGATGGGGTGTTTGAGGAGAAAAGCGTATTTCTGATTCTGTAAGAGCTTTTTTATTTCCCTAGCATGTCAGTCATAGGATGTCAAAAACAGAAGACAGCTTCTATTTTTATATAAAAATTAAGCATTTATTAATTAAGAAATTAATAAAATTAATTAATTAAAATTCGGTAGCAAAAAAAAAAATTATAAATCCGGGATNATATGGCTTTTAACTGGGATTAACTTGTTTGAACTGGGGCATATACAAAAACTTTTAATTAGGTAACTTTCAACACTCAATTAACTGGGCAATAAAACAATCAATCATCAACGAGCCCGAGTAAAACCACCCAATATGCAAGGACAAATAAATAACTGTGCATAACATAGGAGGAGAATTATACCATCTTGGAAGTAATTTTAGAAATACAAGAGAGAAAGAGAGAGTACTGTGAACTTTGGCTTTTTCTGATTTTTCCTCTTTGAGTTTATTTGGAGGGTGGACTTTTCAGTTGGCATGTACTACCTTTTTGTTCAACTAGCTGAAACATTCTATTCCACTCTCCATCACAGGCAGTAACTGCGTTACAAATACCTTATGCAACAAAACATTTTTTCACTTAAACATATAACTCTTAATGAGCATAAAAGAGTTTTGAACCACCAAATAATAATTATGGTCTATAATGTTTATAAAAATATAAAGGATATATACTGTGAAGAGGAAATATCATTGTATTATGTATCAATATAATTTTTGAATTAATATATTTGTTTAGACTGTGGTGAAAATACAGCAAAAGCCCTCTGTGAGGTTTGGGCACAGAATATAGTTACTTTATTTTGTTACAGCTGTGATTAGAAGTTATGGAAGGGAGAGAAGAAAAGGCTTGAAAAGGAACAGAATAAATTAGAGAATATGTCAAATGCAGAACTCTTTCCAGGAGGTGAAAGATATGCTATGGAAGGGGAATTAATCCCATTCAGTGGCCAGACAAAGAGAGGCATTGGAAAAAAAAGACATCTGTTGGTGAAGGAGAACATAGATTGGCAAGAGATGAAGTGGGATGACTGAAGGAAAACTTTTTAACATCTCAGAGGAACATATTTTAAATGATATTTTGGAATGGAACAAACTGAGGATAGCAATGCATTTTGATCTGAATATAGAAAGATGATGCCAAATTAGGAAAAAAATAACATTCTGTGGTGGAATTAAATATTAAGGAATTAATATATTCTAGATGAACAGTGGAAAAGAGTGTATAGTTTTTTTCAAAGGTAAGCATGTAGTTGTGAAAGTGAAAATTGAACAAGGTTCTGGTTGTAAGATTAAGATCCATGCTCTGAGCCCCAGGCAGAAGCCCTTTGAAGAATCTCATTGATTAGAAGTGCTGACTAACAGTGGCAAAATTTCTCACTGCTAGGACAATGATTTTTGATACATTAAGTCAATATGAGCTGATCCATCCTGACATGAAGGAGGTGGAAACAAAGAGTGTGTTTATAACCTGTTTGAGATTATAATATTGTAAACAGAGGACTTGACCTTAAGAGCAGACTTCAAAATAGTTTAAAGGTAGAAACAAAGAACACAGTAGTTAAAGCTAAAAGCTACTGTATTAACAGTGAGATCACAAATTCACGAATTGGATCAACATCCAAGGATTTAGGAAAACAAGCCAAACAATCTTACCTTGCTTTCTAGCCAGTGGCATGCACACTTTTTGGTTTTCCTCAAAGATGTACTTCAGTGAAAAATTCTGTAACTCTGAGTGCCTCAAAGACTTTGTGGTCAAACTGAAAGCCCCATCCCTGTTTTATTCGTGGGGCTTTAGGGATTTGCTAGTCCCCAGAAGGTTTTAGTTCTTTGACTAAGCTCCAAACACATCTCTTGTTTTTCTTTCAAGCTATGACGGAAGGAGGACTTTTTTACTTGATGCCTAACAGTTGAGTATTGTACCTCAATTTTATACTCACAGCAAGAAACAGAAGACATGAATTTTAGGCTTTTCTCAGTCTGAATTCACAGACCCCCATTTCCTTGAAGAGTACCGTATTCACGTTGGTTTGACAGGGAGAATCCATCAGTCATTCTGTTGAAATGCAGTAGAGCCAGGAGCAGAGGTTACTGGGAACTTCCTTCTGACACCATTCAGAAAAAAATCTTTGTTTCTATTCTGGAAGTGAACAAGAATAATCCTTTTTGGTAGGATCAGCCTGTAGGACCAAGTGTAAGGTAACTTGAATCCCACCAGAATGCATCTATGGCCTGAGCAATGAGAGTGAGATGGCTGCTGCAACTTGCAGAGCATAGACCGTGCAGCTCATTGCTCCTCACCACGGGGGACTGTTCAGAGCATAGCTGGTGATTAATTAAAAGGTAAAGAAAACCCATTGCCTTTGTATATACTCTCTACAATATGTAAAGGGGAAACCGATTTATTTGAATTTCAGTCTAAATGTAATAGGATCCTCAGGTTCCTATTACTTTACAGAGGATGAAACATATTCCTATGGACTGAGTATATTAAAGAGGTCCCCAGTATAATGTGTCTATGGAGAAATAGGTGCCTGAAAGCCAGATACACGAAATAACAGGATAAGGGCCCTTAAACACTGCTCCTTGTGAAAGTTGGCTTTGCACAGTAAAAGTGAAGAGGTAGACCACCAATGAACAACTCGGTTTATAGATTTATAGCAAACATTACTTCTGCGGGATTAGATGACGTGACAGTTTTTATAGTACTCTAAACTTTGTAAGAAAATATAGAAAGGAACAGCTTTCTTCGTGAGAACAGAAATTTCCACAACCAATCCCTTAGTTTTCTGTTTTATTTTCCAGAAGGGCAAAATGGATTTAATATTAGAAATATGTTCTCTCTGGATCCAATTTCAATCTCGGCCACACTCTCTAAATAAGAATCTATAATCCAACTGACCATTCTCACAAAGTTCCCTCTAATATATCTGTAAATGAAATATGTGTGTTAGAACAGACTGCATAAGTTTAACTAAATTGGCTTGAAAAACACATATTTTAGCTAAGTGAGTGCAGGATTTTGTGCAGACAATGTCTACATCACCTGCCTATGTGCTCTGTTTTAGTTAGGAAATATAAGAATGGAATGTCTGTGGGGGGAGGAGAAAATTCAGTTATAATCAGTTATTCAAGGTTTTTTTAATGCAAGCCATATTATGGGGGAAATAACTACCAGTTTTCAACTGGTTAGTATGAAGGTTACTGTAAATCTGTAAACTTTGTTAATGATTTTTGAAAAAACAAAACAAATCTCTTTCTTGCTGGGAAATACTTTTCCGCATTAATGGGGAAAAAAAAAATCTATCGAGATAAACAGAAAATAGTCTTTGAAATTTTAACACCATAATTTAGAGCATTTCAAGAAAAAAAAAGGAACCAAAATCTGCTCTTGATTATACATGATTTTCAATGAGTCAAAAAGGGGTAGCACAAGCACATCCAAAGAATAGAATTTGGCTCATGGGATGTAAGGCAAAAAAGAGACTTGAAAAATAAAAACTCTTTATAAACATCATCATCATTATTATAATAACACATATGTTTGAATTTTAGAAATTGTTTGAAATGAATGCAACTAAAAACTATTGCTGTTCAATAGCAGGCACATTACAGGGTTATCTGCAAATTTACATGAGGCATATATTTTGACTATAATTCTTCCAAGTTATGTGTCATTTGCCTTTGAGGTATTGGTGTGGTTTTGCTGTTTGGTGTTTTTAATATAAATTATTCATTATAATTATATTTAAGTCATAAGTTTTATAATAAATTCTTATTTAAATGTTCAACATTTAGAATTGCTAAAAGGGTGAATTTGTCCATGAAGAACTGTCGTGGTAGAATCAAAAGAATGGTGAAATCCTTAAAGTGCAAATGTCTTTATAATTCATATTGCACCTGTGCAAGTTCAGGCCAAGAAGGAGCTGCTGTGTGTCGGGTTGTGCTTACAACACCGTAAATAACCTCGTGTCCATAGCGTTGATAATTACAGAGCTCTACTGAACTGGTGTAAGAGCTGTTGTACTTCCTTCCACCACCTGCAAATGCAGAACACAAGAGAGCTGAAATGAAATAAATAGCTGTTTTTTCCCTGCTTGGTAAGTTAATCCTATACCAAAAATCTCCATGGCAGTTCAAAGTATTGGAGACAGGAAGATAGGAAGGTGTCATGAGCTTGGCTAACTTGAAGTTTAAAAAAAGGGTCATGGGAGCAGGAGGACTGTTAATGAATAAAATCTTGCAATATGTTTTTGTGGTCCTAAGGGGAAATTCTCGTAGTTCATCTTCCTAGACAAAGGCTGGATACTTGAGAGTAATGCTTGGTAACTAAGTACACTGTGTGGCTGTCATTAACTTTTATGTAACGAAAAGATCAGATAATAAAGAATTATATTGTACAATTGTGAAAGTTGATATTTTTCTACTTTAAAAATACAGATGCATCTGTTTAAATGAGCTTCCAATAGAAATGTAAAGCTGGAGTTTTCCATGAGTCTAGGTGAAGTTCTGTAATCTTTTGATTTTCCCACTATAATACAAGAGCTAGTCCTGCTCTACAATAGATCCTGGATTCCTTTTTAATGTAAATATATGTGAAAATTGCATATACAAATTTAGAATTTTAGACTTGTCAAGCAGTATTAAAATTACCTTGTTCTGAAAACAGCAGAAAATTAAATTAATATTTAAAAGACACGATGAAGATTCCCTGGTCAGAAATACATATCTTCCAGCATTCTGTGTTTTTATTCTAATTAGATTATGCATTTCATAAAACATGGATAAAATCTGAAATATAAATATTTCATAGTCCTTCAATGAAAGTACGTGAATTGATTTTTATGGTTATACTTATATATTGGGCTAAATTCTTACTGAACAAAAGTTGTGCTAAAGAGAGAGCTTCTCCAGGGGTTGATTTTTTGTCCATTTCAGAGTCCAGTAGATCTCAACATCAATCCTTATCTTGGTTGCATTCACTGAAGTTCTGAATATTTTTATTTTAGAAGTCAGGCATATAGAGCTGGCAAAACCTAACCTTTCTTTTATTTCCTCTCCTAGGTTTTAGTACTAATAGTCCCATTCATCAGGTTAACCTTTATTTATTTTCTGAGACTTGAGTGAATGCATCTCACTCCACATTTTAAGTCAGAGTTGATAGTGACTTGTGGAAAGGAGTAGGTTTCTACTGATGATTCAGAATTCAAAAGAAATGGATAGGTCAGTGAATACTCCTACATGATTCATACTGTTCTTTCAGGATTTCAGGAATGCTTGCCACACTTGAAAGGAAGATCAGAGGCTTGGAATGGAAAGGGCTTTGAATATCCATTTCAAAGATACTGGAATAGAGATAGCAAATAACAACCACACATCTCTAACTGCAGTTAGAGCTCTCGTTGCTAATAAACCCCTGTTTTTAAAAAGTGCTTGAACTTTTGATGCTAATGGAATGCCCCTAATTGGATCATGCCCATTGTTAATATTTTACTTGAAATAGACAACATTGATGTGAATTCATGTCCAATCTAAAAATATATATATTCTTCAAGAATATTTGTTACTGTTCTTACAAAGAATATTTTTCCTGCTCTTCATGCCTACTCTCTTTCTTTATCAGTGCCAGGGATAAACAGTGGCCAGCCCTGCTGGCATAACTGCAGAAAACACAGACTCCCAACAGAAACAGCAATGTAGATCACTGCTATTTCTTCCTGGTTTGAGTCTGAGCTGCCTGTCTGAGCAGTCTCTGCTGCTGTTTCACATACTATTCACCAAAGCCAAGGCTTGCATGAATGCACTGTGACTGTTTGAAACGTCCACTACAACTGGGGACAGAGGTTTACTCTTTAGTTAGTTTGTATAGCAAAAATGCATTGGTTTGGCCTTGCCTTGGATCAAGAATATTTTTATTTTTGTCATTCAATACAACAGCACAGGGTTGCAAATAAGATAGGTAAAATTAATTCATCCAATAAAATTAAACACAAAAATTCTGAATCATGTTTGTGCTCTTAAAAAACTTTGCAAAACCTCTTTTCTTTGAGGAAATAAAAATGCTGGGTCCAAGCCAAAATATCTGGTGTTATCCTGATGTGTATTAAATCACTATGTTTTTTTCCTAAAATAACAATTCAATTTATTGTGGTAATTTAAATTATTAACATGTAAGGAATTTTGAAACCTATTCACCATTTGCTGGCTTTTTGCAGTTAGAGCTGTACTTCATTCTCACGCAGAGGAAATGCATGAAAATCAAGGTAACTCCTAGCAAAGCATTGGAAAGACAGCTCATAAAACTCTTCCTGGGCCACTACACAGAGGGGAAGTTGATGCTAGGCAGAATTTACAGGTCTTATTCACACTGAAAATAGGCATCTTGCCTAACCATGCTTGTGAACCAATGGACTGCATGAAACTAAGTATGACACCAGTTTCTAAACAAGTTTGCAGGAAGAGTTGAGGCTCCCAGATCAGTTCTGGGAAGATTAGCAGAAACATGATGCATGTGGACTGACTCAGCAGTAAGAACCAGCCTCCCAAACCTCCTGGAGTTCTTTGCAGGGGTCTGAAAGCATGAGGAGAAGGTGGATCTAACTGACATAATCCACCCTCATTTCCAAAATGCTTCCAATATGCTTCCTAATTTAAAAAAAAAAAAAAAAAATGTACAAACTAGCTATAGCATGATTTACATTTTTTGGCATGCAGCTGGTTATAACAAGTGTTTAGAATGTATGGTTACCTCCTGTGGTGACTTGGCATAGGCACTATCAGTGAAGTTCTGCAAGTGTTGGTTCTAGAACCACATGCATAAAAGACCCAAAGAAGAGATGAGAAGTTACCTGACAAAGTTATGTACATTTTGAAGTCATTCAGACTAAGGATGACTTAAGAAATTGTGGAACATTATACAGCTGAGCAAAAATATAGTAGAGGAAATTATTCATAGACAAATATTTTAAAAAGGCACATATGAAGAATCACTTTTACTTCACACATTGAATTATAGGGTGTGTCATTCCTGCTCATAAGTAAGACTCTTGGTTATGATCAATAATTTCATAGCACTGTCAGCTCAGTATTTATTACAGTAAGAAAGACAAGCTAAGTATTAGGAATTATTGGAAAAGCAAGAGACAAGGAAGTAGCAAATGTAATTTCCCCATCCATACCATTGTGACAATTCATGCTGCCTTAAGTACATATCTTGACTACTTTTCCCATATCTGGTCTTTCCATCTAATAAAGGATAAAATAGAAATGGGAAGGTTGATGAGAACAGAGCAAGAAAAATAAAGATATGGAAGGATTGGTGTAGAAGGAATGATTAAGCAAATTTCAGTCCACAAAATAAATGACTGAAAATAATCTGTGAAATCAAAGGTGTTGTGAAAGGAATGCCAAAGCCTTAGGCAGGGGGAACAGTAATTTTCGTTCTCTTCTGGTGGAACAACTGGAGGCCCACAAGTGACGGTATAGAGGCCAAGCTCAGAACAAACAAACAAGGTAATTCTTTATGCAACCAGTAATTGAATTTTTGAACCACTAGCCACAGGATGTTGTGGATGCTGAAAGTTTACGTGACGTCAAGAGGAGACAGAACAAGCTCATAAAGGATAAATTCACTGAAGTTTATTAACTACCTAAAAAATGCATCTGGCAACTGCAGATAAAAGGAAGGGATAGTATGTATACTCGCCTTTTTTCAACATACGTTCTCACACATCCTATTTTTTCCTTCTGATAGGGACAGCTTAGTGAACCAGAACTTTTGGTCTTACCAAATATTGCCATTACTATATTCGTACCAAGTGTTAGATTTCTTATTTTGGCATTAAAAAGGGATTTCAAGTGCTAAGATAGTTTATGTGTCTTTTTTTTTCTTCCCCCTGCCCCATGTACTGGATTTCTATCTAAGAATCTGTCAAGGCATCTTCCATGATGATTAGTGAATCTGATTGAAATAAATAATAGTTTCAGCTTAAGTTAAATTTTGGATGTGCTTTTCAGTCACTTTCCCAGACACTGGAGAAAACAAAAAAGTTCCTGTCTTCAACCGAAAAGGGAAGGGACTTATTTGCCTTTACAGTCAGTAAAGTACAGTTAGATAAAGATGAATTTTCCAAAGTCTGCTTTAGATTAATCTCTATAAGTGATGAGAAAAGTTCACAGCATTTTACAAAAGACATTAGAAAGACTAATAGGACAAGATTTTGGTTGTTAAATTTTTAATTCCATCTGAGTAAAAGTTTTGTTTTAATTAAAAAGATAGGTGAATTGGAGTAAAGAAATTCTGTTCATTAATTCCATGCCATTCTTAGTTCACTGTGGATTACAGATGAGTTCTGCTCTGAACAAGATGAAAAAGTTCCCAAGAATTTTTTTATACATCCTACATGAAAAAGTGGGTTATCCAAGCTCAATATTTCATTAAAAAATTATCTTAATCTCTTCCTTAAGTAAGACATTAATTCCTTGCTGAAACTGAACACATAACCAAGACTCATAAGCATATCCACAGGATGATTTGGCTTGAAAAATCAACTAAGAGAGAAAATTGAAAGCGTGCACAAAGAAGAGCAGTAAAGTCAGATTCTTGGTGAACATGAGGAAAGACCCTCCAGTTTGCTCTTAGCAAAACATCATGATGGGTAGATTTTGTCAGGCAAGGAATTTTTTCAACAGAAGATGGAAAGGCTTGTTAGGCTAGATGAAAAAATGTCTTCAGCAGGCTGATTGAAATCTTTCAGCCTAGCATCTCCTGATATCTCAGCTTTCAGTATCTCAAATTTACTAGGTGTCTCAGTGTAACATTAGAGCCCACTATGAACATGACTTCTGGCTCTGGAGCAAGCCCAGGCTGTCCAGCTCTTCTGCCTGAGATGAGTCAAAGATTGAAACCTGAACAGAAGAGCCTGTGTGCTGCCACCAGAAGGTATTCCCACCAATCAAAAGCTCCTAAACACGCATTTCACATTTTGAATGGAAGTGGATTGGCCACTTTTGGTGAGGGGTTGTTTTAAATAAAAAGGTGTGAAATCTAACATTCATCCTCTTGTAAGAGCCTGACGATTACAGATACCTGAGAGCAAAAGTCTGAAATTTTGAATTCTACTTCGGGAGTTAACCCCACCTTTCCTATTTCATGCAGGAATTGAAATTGCTAGGCTATGGGCAAAAGTAGCATGAGGTTACTCATCTATTGTTTTTGAATGACTTCACTGCCAGTAATGGAGGACTAGGGAAGAACATCTCACTGAATGCATTCTTTTTTTGGAAAAGATGGGCCCTGAGTTCTAGTCTTGCTTTAATGTCTGTTTACTTGGTGTCTGTTGAATGTACCAGTTACAGAAATACTGGGAAAACGAACATATAAATCATTTCAACATACCAAGTAGAGAAGTAAACACCATCTTTCTTTCCTTTGTGACCTCAGATGTGACACAGAAATGTAAGGCTTACTTAGTTCACAAAACCTGTGAGAAAAATCCTCAAGAAAATGAACCCTTCTCTGAGGCTTTTACCTGAGTCTCAGTCTTTGAACATGATATGCATTGAAGTATTTCTTTAGGCATTTTAATTCCGATATGTGGATCACTTAGACTGGTTTTTGCTGATGCCTGTTTTTCCACAAGCACTATATAAGTAGCCTAGGAGACTCAGAAAGATTTATGGATTCTTCTTTGTAGCAAAAGGTTTAGAGTTAGGCAACATACTATCTGATTCCTTGTACCTTCGTCATTTAACAGAACTGCGCTGCTTTGTTGGGATGCTCTACATCTCAGCTTGATCACTTCAAATATGCTCTTTTATGAGAACACTGGGAGACTGCATCGACCAGAGTATTCACACCTGTGAACAGGGTTGTAGATACTGTTCAGCAAAACTGACAGTGGAAAATTCAGCAACTAACTTAATAGTTTTTGGGGTTTGTATTCCCTGCCCAGATTTCTTTTGTGGATGTCAGAGTTTGATGTTCTCCACAGATGGCAAATAATTAAACTTTCTCATATTAATCAGTAGTTGTTGCTGACTCTATGAAGAGTGCTTAGGAGACCAGGAGACATGATGGTGCTTAATCCAGAAAACTAGGTCATTGAAAAACATAAAATATTTACAGTTATATATGGTGTGGAAAGAGAGGTACAGCAGAGGTCTACAGCGGGAGATGATGTGGAAAAATAGGTGCAGCAGATTTTCCCTTTGTAACTGTTGAGGTGATTCCTGGAAACTCTGCATCAGTTTCAGCTAGAGGCCACCCAACTTCCCTAATGAGTCAAAAATCTTGTGAGCAAAACAGCCTAGACTGTTCTAATAGAGCATTTTATTTGCTAATGACTCTTTACTATCACGTTCTCTTTTCACCACACTCCAATTTATCAGGGTTGAATTTAATTCCTGTGATCACTGAGGGAAAAAAAAGGATAATTTGATGCCTAGTGTTCTAGGTTATATCAGCTAATGCATATTAATGGCTTCATGCTTCTGTAATCATGCTAATAGTGACCTCAGACCCTGCTAAATGTGGCAAAAGCCAAGTAAAACAGAGCTCTAATAATTTTGTAGACAAAGTGTAGTTTTCGCGTGATGTAGGAATTCCATTTGGAGCCTATCCATTTTGATGAATTTTGCTGAAGAATGAGGAAGAACACAGTATTTCTAATAAGAATGTTTGGTTGGGGTGTTTTCCTGCTACCTCATTTAAAAAAAAAAAGCATTGAGGATTCTTACATGATGTAAAGACAGTGACAAACTCTTGAAAAATGTACATTAATAGTTCTAAAGACCTCAAATAAAGAAAATGCGGTTTACTTGGATTCTAACTTATCACACACATTATCCTGTTTTTCCAAGTTCTGTCTTTGGTACCAGTGAAACCTTACTTTGTCTTTCTGGAATGAAATTCAGTTTCCCCTAAATACAGTCATGAGACCATAGCCTACCAGAAGCCATCACTGAAACAAAATTAATGAGAGAAGTTGTGGGAAGTATCCACTTAACTCAGGAGGTCTGTGCCCCTGCAGAAGCTTCCAAATCACCCCTTCAGGAACATCTCGGCTCTTCCAATCATATTTTTGAAGGTAGCATTCATCTAAAACGTCTACTGTTCATTCATCCATTCATTTCTGTGTGCAGATCAAAGCATTTAATCAGCACAAAAAGGCGTAGAGTTGGATTTCTACAGCCCCTTAGTTCCTAGTCAAAAAAGCTCTTACACAAAAGTGTCTTAAACTTTATATTAGTATCCAAATAAGGTTTAAAAATCATACACCACTTACCAAGTATTTGAACATTCCTGGCTTACCTCAGTTTAATGCTTTTTTATTTGTCGGATGCTTTAAGTTATCTTCCGGTGTTTGAAGAGATCCTCAGAGAACATGTTAAGAAAAATCCCTCCAAAAACACATCTGAAAGAGAAAAAAAAAAGCTTAAAAAATGAAAATTAGAAAGTAAAATGATGACTTTTACTTCTATGAGGCTGTGATTCAATTTAAGTCCGGATCAGTCATAGCTAGCTGTGTTAGGCCTGTGTAGGATAAGTGTGTGGTCTTGCATGGAAACAGATGTTGATATTTCAGAAGTCTATGCTACAACTGCAACTAATTAATACCATGCTGGAGATCACAGCAAGGAGGCCAGTGACTGAGATAACTTGGAGACTAAACTGTCCTCTGACCCAAGACATGACTTTGCCTGTGGCAGCTGACATAGTCATCATTAAGAAACTTTCTGTCCTCTGTACCATATGCATGCTTTGGGTAAACAGACAAATTACACATTTTTAGTTTCCAGAGGCCTTTAATAGTTGTTAAAATTGCGTAAAATAAGATATGAAAAAAATGTTAAACTGCAGTATCCTTGTCTTGTTTTCATACAACAGTATTGATGTTAATGATTTGCATAGTTAAAGTAGTGTTGCCAGATCTTGCAAAGACAATTAATTATAAATCCTTATGTGTAATGACGGTAATGAAAGTCCCATGGACACTTTACCTGAATTTAAATTTATGTTACTTTTTCAAACCCCATGTGTGTACAGAGAGGTGGAAACTGCAACATCTTGATAGAAATCCTTTTGTATCCAGAGGCAAGTAATGCTGAAATTAAATGGCTGGAATACCTGCTCTTTTAGGGAAAAGCTTACAGTCTTGTGAAAGTCTTCAATGTGGAGAAATTAAGGTGCTTGACTAAACAATTTGTGTACAGTTCCATGCAGTCACTTCCAAATTTTGGACCTATTTCAAAAAGTAATAGATGTATAGGATACCACACAGATAGCAGTTCATTGTTCTGCCAGTGTATTAAATTTCAGCTTGCTCATTGGAATCGGAGGTAATTTGTGACATTTTCAAGATGGTGAGGAGGTCTACATCAATTTCATGTTTGTGCAGTGAGATTTTGTCTGCCAGTGGAAAGCAGATGTGTGATAGAAGAGGAGCTGAGTTTCTGTGTTAGATTAGAAGTTACAGGCTTCTCCCCACTTGGGTCATTCACTGTCTTAAGCAAAGGTAATTAATAATTGCCTGTCTCAGAGCTGTCAGAATAAGGTATGCAATTCTAAATGCTCTGAGACAGCAGATATATGCATGCATACAGTAACTGTGGAAAATTTTTAAAAATAGGTAGGAGTATGAAGTGACTTTCTGAAATCTCTTGAACAATCTCAGTTTTGAGGATGGGATTTTCAAACCAATTTGGAAAATTTTGGTCGTTGCATGTAAATGATACTGGAAAACTATAAAGTTACTATCTCTGGCATTATTTGATTTGATCTGTAACCAAGTAAACCCTTATTTCCTTCTACTTTGAAATGTTTCTTCGGTCATGACAGTAATGAGACACAATAGGTCCCCAAGTCCCTCCTTTTGCCCATGGAAGAGTGTTTTTTAGTGTATAATTTTTTTTTTT
>VZRO01005203.1:2366306-2475398 GCA_013397915.1 Daphoenositta chrysoptera | reverse complement strand
TTTTTTGTGTAAACACTGAAATGCAATAGATTTTAGGGGCAGTCTGAGACCAGTACTTCCACTGGTGAACCACCCCAAGGTCCTTGTGTAAAGTGCTGATGATTTGTGAAGTGCTGGCTGGTCATCAGCAGTGGCTTTTGGATTCTGTGGCGAAGTACTTCAGAAAATAGCAAAACAGTATAATATTTTTAATGCTCTGTAAATGGGAAAAGAGAAAGTTCTCAAGTGGTGAATTTCTTTGTTAAGACCTGAACTGCATTTGCTGTGCAGGACCATTTTAAAGTACTGCTGGAAATACTTTATTGCCAAACAGGAGGAACTGGGACAGCCTTTAATGGACAATCTTATCTTTAAACATTGCTTTCCTAGCACCATTTTCTTCACCCGTTTGAGTTTTCAGAAAGAGCAGGGAACCACAACTATAGGAATCCTCAAGCAATTATTTGATGTAAATCATGACAGTAAAGCATTTTAAGATTTAATATGCACAAAAGCATTACCTTTTCTGTGTGTTTAAAGATTCAACCAAATTTTAAAATGGATTTAACTATCCAATGGAGGTGGGTGCTTTCAGTTGTTACTTCTGTTGTAAGCTATCAGGAAGTCAGAAGCCTAAAGCTTTTACAGATGCCTAAATGTGCTTTTTTAAAGTGTGTGTATAAAGATGAAGTCAAGTTTGGTAGATCTGTGACCCTAGGGGCTTGTCAAATTACAAACTGTGGGTGAAATCAGTGTTATTATAAACATACAGTCAAAATATTGTATCATATTTAACAGTGCAAAAATAATAGTTCATTTCAAATGGCAGTGGTATGCTTTACCAAAAACTGATAGTAATGAATATAAGGGTACAAGAATGCTAGTTTTATGGTATGTCCATCTGTAAAGCCATCTAATGGAAAAAATTATTATTTTCAAAACCCTGCAAAATACATTTTGGAATTTCAGATTGCCATTACTACTTCTCATCTCAGATTTTATAACTTTGTTATAAAATATGTGCTGGGCTGTTCTACTGAAGTTAGAACTGACACTGTAAGTCTGGGTCAGTGCCATACACCTGGCTTCTGCGTTACTACAGTCTGGGCTTTGAGATAGAAACCAGTTGAGTATCATGTTTTAGGGTACATCACTGTTTACACGGCTTATGTTTATTAACTAACTTTTGATATTCCTTTCTGAATATCAAATCAAGTCCGTGGAGCAACAGAAGTCAGTAACTTAAACCAGTCGTGTCTTACCCAAAGCTCATTAAAATCCTTGAAAAAACTCTTATTGACTTCAGCATGCTTGGAAATAGTGACTCTTAAACTAAACATTGAGCAAAACTCTACTATGGTGTTTCTGAGACATCTAGATTGTTGCGAGCAGTTATACATGGGAGGTGGTTATGCCTTTCACTGCAAATTGTTTTTTGGCTTAAAGAAAGAGAGGAGAATTTTATTTATTTATTTATTTATGTTTTCATGCTCTGGGACACCACAGAAAGATAGCTAAAGGATCCTTAAGATTCAGAAATAACATACAGCAGTTGCTGGGGTTAAGCAACAAAATGGGTTTGATTGTACACAGTTAGTCATCTGTTGGGTTACATCCCATCCTTTCCAACAGAGGAGCCAGAGAGAGAACAATTGGGTGGAAAAGATATAAACAAAAGAGTTAGAGATGGCCCTGAGGCGTCCCCATTTAATTGGTGTGTGCATTTTGGATGCACATGGATGCTGTTCCCTCTTGCTCGTGTGCATTCATCATGCTGCACTTCACAACATCTACTCGATTGTGTTGACTACGTGTTACTGTGCAAGGATCAGGATAGGAAAGGTAAAACTTTTGTCACTTCCAGATGCCAATCCGTACAGAAGTTTCATTAACTGCTACTGTTCGCTGGTTTTGATTTGATTTTTCTCTCTTTTTAAAAAGTAATAATAACATCCAAGCAAAGCAAGTGTTGTATATCTTCATCCAGTTTAACTTGAAAGAAAGTGTGGGCTTAAAACTTATACACAAGTAATAGTCACTGTGTTGTGAAAGCCTGTATTTAAATATGTGGCAATGGAGATAGAGCAAATGTATAAGCCCAATAATTTAAATCTTATTCACAGGGTTCTTTGCTACTTACAATGTTCTATGATATTTACTGTGTTCTCATTTTCCTTACTAATACATTCTTTGCTGGTGCTTTTCTGAAAATTCTTTGAAGACATAAGCTTTTACTCACCAGCAATTTATACTCTGTTGTTGTGAGCCTTGACCTTGCTTCAGAGGTAAGTCTGAAGCTAGGAAGACCAACAGTAAATAAAAAAATATTGTCCCAAAATAGTATTTAATGATAAAGCTAACCAGAAATAATGTTTGTACATGAAGAGGATATTTTTTTGCGCCCTCCTTATCTGCTGCCTCTCTTCCTGCACAAGACCACATGTTCTCTTCTCCTGCCTATGGCCAGCACTGATGCTTGCCACACAGCTGGATTGATTCAGCTTGCCCATCTTTTCAGTAATCATTTCTATCTCATTGTCAAGCTGATTTCTGCTGTATGGAATTATATTTGTTCAGCAAGGTGGGTGATGGCTATCCAATTTTGGAGAAGACTCATGGTGGCAGAGTTACAGGAGCAGGTGACAGAGATTAATAGAATGAGACATGAATCTGTACCTATAATGTGACTTAAGCCTTGATGTTTCCTCATGCATCTGTGTAGTTTGATAGCCACAGTTTAATTTCCTACATGTAATGTTCTTTATTTGCTATATAAGCTAAAGAAACGCAGAGAATTCCATCCATACATCACACATCAATTTTTGATGTTTATCTGTCTGCCCATCTCTTTAGTAATTCTTATTTTCATTTTATGTTTTTATGTGCATCAATATAGGAATTTAATATTAATTTATTCTAGCAGTGTTGAATCTAATTATCTTTCCAAGAGAAAACAAAGAGAATATGAAAAAACATCAATATTTTAGTAACTTCAAGTAAGCTTTCGGTTTGATTGAAAAAGTGAAAAGATTAGTGGGGTGTGAGTATAAGAGTTACCCAGCATGAGCTTACATAGGTAGCTTAGAGTATGCTGCAGTATTTTTCCTAGGCAGAGTTTGATGGTGGTTGAAAAATCCATGCATAGTAAAATGGTGTTTCTAGGACCTATGAGAAGCAACTGAGGTAAGAATTTTCTGCTGGTATAGGTTTGCTGACCACTTGGAGGTGATATAAAGGGAACTTGTATCTGGAGCTACAGATATTGCTGGAAGCTTAACATCAGCAAGGAGCCCAGAAGTGCTCCTAAATCAGGTCTGAATTGACAAGTTTCACTGTGACCATAAATTATTGTAAATGTGCTTCCTTTTCCTTTTCCTCCTCCTTGCTCAGCTGATCTTCCCATGCAATGGAATATTTTTCAAACAAGTGTGTGACTCATAGAGTAAGTGTCCTTTTGCTGATACTCGAGTTCACATTGTATGATCAGTGCACCCAGATATTGCAAATGTATGGCTGCTGTTAGAATTCATCTCTTTGTGATGCCTTAACATAAGCCCTTTAAGTTGGCAAATGGTTCAGTTTGGATTTTTATTTATCTTGAAACTCCCCACTTGCCCCACATTTCAGAAGAGTTTAAAACATTTCAATTTTCAAGTTACTCCATTTCATGAAGTAAATTATGTTCCTTGTCTAAAGTTCCCAGCTTTGTATTCTACTTCTGTAACTTTTTCTTAGGAGCCTAACTTTTCCTTAGGAGTTTTTACATGATTGTATCCAAAGATAGATAATGTGTGGGAAGGGGTTATCAGTTGAGGTTATTTGTATTTGCATATCTGTAAAGTGAATTCAATGCCTCCAGATTAATTTATTTTTCTTATCATTTGCTCTCAGTTTTTTAATCTGCTTTGAATGTTTTTAATTAATTTGTTTGGCTTGGGAGGTTCTTGAGATAGTAACACAACATGGCGATTCTGTACTTTCACATTTCTTTCTGTATTGTGTATGAAAACTAGAGCAATGCACAAGTCTTATCTCTGAGCTCACTTGGATGCAGTGATAATTTAATGACTAAGTAATCCAACTTTGGAAGTTACTAATAAATGGTTATTTCTGTGTTTTAAAACCATGCCAGAGTATTGTTCAGAGAGAATAATCAAGCACAGATTTCTTTTACTTTTTGTGCAGAATAAAAGCCATGTCCTTGTGCTTTTCAGATGCTGTATAAAAAGCTGACTATGAGTCTTTCTATTCCAAAGCAGCATTTTTTATCACTTCCTCCAACTTTCCATCAATTATAGTATTATAGACATATGTTTTATGTCCCTCTCCTGCTTTTACATAGTATCTACAGGTGCTGTCATCAAAATACCAATTTAATTCCATACAGGTAAATTAAAACTGCAGGTCAAAACTTCCTTGCTACGTCTTCTTCTTCCCCTTTTGTGTTTGCTTTGGGATAAATATTTGTCATTCTTCTTCTTCTCTCAGGTACTTTTTATAGACCATATATGATATAGTTACAGTACATATTGCACTTTCTAAAGTATACATTCATTCGTGAGAGAACTTCCTAATGAATATCTAAATATCAGTATGTATTAGTTGATTTTCATATTATTCTTATAATAATTAACCATGTACTTGGTGACTGCATGTGAAATTTTATTGTTTGAGCCTCAAAGGACTAATAGCTTATCTTAACAGCAATTCTAAAAATCTTAATGAGCAGTGTATTGGTTTAGAAAGGAGGATGGTAAAACAACAATCACAAGGTGACTCACTGCTCTTAAATCTCCTTAAAATGAAAAAATGAATACTGTAACACTGCATGTCCAGAATTCAGTGAATAATAATTAAAGGAAAGAATTTAGGGCTTGAGATTTTTTTCAATTTTTATCACAGTATTATTTGCAATTTCCAATAGTGGATCAGTCTGTACATAATATTTTCTTGATAGATTTTCTTCAACAGAGCCCTATATCTAATGCTGCCTAAAATTATCCCCTTACGCATATTGTATTTGTGGATATTAAAAAAATGTGTGTGAAGACTGGTTTTACCCTTTCCCTTAAGGAGTAGTTTTTAATTACTAACAGAAATTATACAGCTGTTAATATTTTTATTATACAACTGTGGAGAATTACATGGGAGCTGCATTGCTAAAGTTGTAACAGGACATCGTCTTCTTCCAGTTACATCATTGTAAAAATGAAGCACAGATTTTAAGAAGTTAGCTTCAGCTGCAAAACCATGTACCTGCAGAATACAGGTACTCCTGTTTTAAAAAATCACGAATAAGGACTGACATTGTATATGATCTCCCTAAACTAGCTGGCCACAGAAGGACAATGAAAACAAATTTATTTCAGGAAATACACAATCCCCTTTTTCTGCTGAACAAATAAAGCATTTCATTGACTTCCATATGGTTTTGTGGTTCCCCTTCCCCCCTTACTTTCATATAAAAGAAGACGGCTTTTATGGAATTTCCGGGTTTATTGCTGTATTTTTAAAAAATGAAAAGCAATTATTACGAAGGAAAAGCGTAACAGGAAGACAGATCCAAATACTCTTAGCCTGAGTGCTGGTGGCTCTATTTGAATAAAAACAAACCCCAAACCTTCCTGTGGCCACAGTCTCATGCCAGCTTTTGCTGGAGCATTGTTTAAACTCTGAGGTTACTGTGAGTACTGTAAAACAAATGCTGCCAAAAGTGAAATGACAGCATATTTTTCTCTGAAAAAAAATTGCTCCCCACTGTTGTTAGAATCTCCCCACCCCCTGCCAGTCAGTTAATGGCACAGAGTAGTTAACAGTGCATTAGGATCATAGCAGGCTTCACATCAGATAACAAATGGCTTTAGTGACTTCTCCAGTAATAACCACATTCCTCTAATATATTTATTGGGCTTTTGCAAACTGTTATTTTTGTCCTTACGTGCTTTCAAGAGTTTAAAGTGTGTGCTTGCCCAGTTCTGCTTCCTTTTCCAGTCTTCATTTCTTCTCCTCCAGGGTGACTTTTACCCCCTCAGGCCAATTTGTTCATCTGAAGTTCCCACACAGCCCTTTACAACATTTTAGTTGCTCATAGTGTGTTTTTTGACTTCAGGTAGTGATTGATGCTGCACGTAGTCTACATTTAGAGGAAAATCAGAAATTGTGGTGCCTTTCATACAACCAGAGAACACTTTTTATTGTATTTTCTTTATGAAAACAATAAATACTTTTGAGAAAGGAGCCTCTCTGAGAAAGCTACTTCACTTAGGCAATTGTTTAATTTATAGGCCTATTTTATAGTCGTTTGAGAAACTTGAAGAAATGCTATTTTTAGAATATGGTTGTGGTCTGGTGGGACTGACAGAAAATTATAACTTGTGTTTTGGATGGAAAAAAACAGCACACCCTACATGTTAAATGCTTAAAACAATTAGTGAATCTGACTTGCTGAACTATGAACTATGAACTGTACTTTGAGACTGTGCTACTCTGTTTCTGAGTGCTATAATATCCATGCCAGAGACCCCATAGCAAAGGGGGGTCCTCCAGCTCAGAGGCCTGGGCTGGGGCCTCTGCTGAGCCTGCCCAGCAGCTGCAGGGTGCTTCTGCCACATCTGGCTTCTGACTCAAGGGCTTATTTATTATTGTTCCTCCTTCCAGCCGGCCAGCTAGCACACCGGCCCATTCGCACGTTGTGGATTTCAGTTCTGATTCCGGGTCTGTTTCCGGCAGAGGTTTTGTGGCTGCAAACAGATGATGCACACACCACAGTTAATAGTCAGGTGCTGGAGGTGAGACATCTCATCGTGTAGGCTCACTGAGGTTCTGCTCCCAACCGTCCTAGGGTGGGTTTAGGGATTTCTGAGAGACTTTCTGAGAGACTAGAGTCTCTCACTGACTTCACAGTTTAGTGATATCCACCCTTTGAAATACACTGCAGAAAGGCAACCAGAACCCTGTACTCTGTCTCTTTATTTCCAGGGAGGAGATAGCCGACCTTCCCCATTCATGTCATAAAATCTCCCAAGAGAAATAAAGCTGAAGTAACGCTTCTGAGCAAATTTTTAGAGTGATTTAGGGATCTAGCATCTAGGGCTCAATGAAATTCAGTGCTAATCTACCAGATACATAAAAAGATATAAGGATGATGGATCATCTCTGTTCATCACAAGGCCTTGTTTTCAGCTGTTAATAGCTTTGTCAACTTAAAATATATGGGCTAACACTTTTAAGGCAAGTATTTGCTTTAAGCAGAATTTTTAGGAGAATAGTAATCAAATTATATTTCATTTATTTAAAAGAATGAAGATGAAATGGAGATAGGCACTATGGTGCTGGATAAAATGAGTCTTATGACTGTTTCACTATGAAGGTCTGACAACTCTGTTTCAGAGCAGGGTCTTCAAATTTGGCAAGGCAATGCTGGAGGGTCAGCAAAATGCTTTTCACTCCTTCCCGGTGAAAAATCTTCTGAAATTTGAACGGAATGTGAGCGTTGGAAAGTCTCAGTTCACACAAGCTTTCTACACTTGGAGATTAGAAAATAAACCACCCATAATTATACTTGTACTGAACACACTCCAGTCCTTGGGCTTGCTTTTCCCAGCAACCAGAGGTCACTGTAACACTGGACATGGACACTGAGAAAATTAAGATTCTGCCCTGAGCAACGAGATTTATCTTCCTCAGGCATTGGTGACATTTGGGGCAAACAGCATCAATGAAATAATAAAGATTTTGTAGTTTAGAGCTCTGCTGAGAAGGGAAACCGAGTTTAGGAGAAAGCTGGGGCTAAAGGAATGGTAAGTGAGAAAAAAAAATGTGGTCAGTACATCTGGCTATAAAGACCAACCTCTAATGCCAAATATTGAGAGCAGAATACATGCACACTTTCTTTAGTACCTTGCTGTATTGCAGAAGCAGTTTGTTTTCCCCTCAGAAAAGGTAGATGTTGATTTTACACAGCAAAGTATTTTGACTACTACATTTAAGTTTGTGCATAAGTCATGAATAATTTGCCTTTCAGTTAACCTCATTCACTGTGTGAATATTGCAAACATTTTCTTTTGTAAACTGTGCATTTGCAAGAGGATCTTGAGGCCCCTGTTGGGATTCATTTGTATCTGCATGTAGATAGCAGTGATTCAGAAGAGTGTAAAAATAGGGTAGCTCACAGAGCTGTCTCTGCATAAAACACCACTGGGATTGTATCTTGTAAGGAAAGGGGAGGAGCTGCAGAAAAATAAAAGCTCCCTTAGGGCTATTTAAGTCACAGTTTTTGCTCTATTCTTACTTTGTTTTCTAAATGCCCTTTTCTACTGTCTGGTGCCTAACACTTGCTGAAGAGTGAGTTTAATTTTTCTTCTTGCTTTGCATTTTTCATACTCCTCTGCCTTTATACACATTTTTCTCACTTCATTGCCCAGGGCCCCACCTCCACTTCCCACCTCCTACCTGCTGGAGGAAAAGAGGATCCAGTTTTCACAGTTTTCTGTCTATTGGCAGAAAGTCAAAAGTACCAGTCACAGCATGTCTCTTAATTCAGAAGTATGGAAGAGCTACAAGGATGAACAGCTGCTTTGGAGGGAAGGGAGGTGCTTTAAAGGACAAATTTGTGAAAGAATTTAGGTCTTTCTGAAGCAGTTGATTTCAGGCAGCCATTCTCCAGGCAATTGGAGCTCTCGCCTTCACAAAATAATTCATCCTAGTAAATCATGTAAGAAAGAAAGAGTTGATGGCACTTTTTTTTCTCCTGTTGTTGATAAGCAGCTTCAGTGGTGGTGATTTTTTGGATGGTGTACCAGCTGGTCTTTTAGATCTAGGACAGGCACCACTGCTATGGAAGAGGAGGATTTTCTCAGAGTGCAACAGCTTCAGAAGTTTCCTTTTCAGCAAGCTTACTGTTTAAGAAGGAGCGCAGTTGTTGTTCTTTAGCCATTTCCCCCTTGCCCATGTGGCATTGGCTCAATAGAGTGTTCAGTAGAACTTCAGTATGTTACTTTTAGGTGACAGACTGTAAAATAAGATATATTTGTAATTAGATGACATACTGATGTGAATCAAACCCTGTTCTGGCTTCAACTGTCAATATTTTCAAATAATAATTAAAGTACTTTTAGTGCCAAGCCACTCATGATCTGAGGAAGGGTGATATTTCAAAAGATGAGGAGCGTGAATGGAAAAACTCTGGGCAGTCTTTCTCAAGAGGGCAAATATCATTTAAATAGAGTTGAAAATTAATCCAAAAGAAGTGAGGCAAAACATGAATTAGATTGGGCAGATCATTTGAGAAGATTAATGTGCTAAAGAATACATGGTGATTATTCCTGAAAGAAATAGAAAAAAAAATGTAAGTAGAAGCCTCCTAGCTAGAAATATGTTATACACTTAAGTTCCAACAAAATAGGTATGAACTAGCCTCCTTCCAAGATCAACACAGACCAAGGGGAGGACTTTTTGGACTGTGCAGAAAATAAAATGTAAACCATTTGGTGTTTTCTTATATTTATCATATTAACACTGAAAACTGCCTCATAAGCAGGCCAAGTAAGCCATAGAGTCTTGTCTGAGCCTGTATGACTTGGATCTTAAAACACCTTGACTCAATGCCTAAAGTAACCTTGATGTTCAGTGTGCTGGTGATGTGCAGTGAATGCTGTCCACTCTAATCACCCAAGTTAGTGCCCCATGCATGCCCAAATGGTGCTGTCCTTGGCAAGGCAGACACCCCATCCCAGTGACCTGACTCAGTACTTCTTCACCGTGTTGCACTTTGACGTGCAGATTAGTACTTGTGCACCAGCAAAGCATAAAAATACCGCAGCTGGAGGCCAGGATTCACTCCCTGAGGGACAGGACGTTTACCCTTCAAGAGTATTTCCAGTGTGATAAAGTTTATTAGAGTGTACCTGCATTTACAGAGTAGGCATGTCTGGTGTTCTCCTAAAGATATCTTTTTCTATCAATCTGCAATGTCCTCTCTTCTAGATGGATCTTATACTATCTAAAGCAAGAAATATTTTTTGTTCCTTATTTATGTTGCTGCACTGAAGATCCTGGAGTGTAGGAGGACTTCTTGATGCTGTAGTACTTTAATCAGTAACACACACAGTACTTTGTTTAGCTGCTCTAGAATATTTTTGAATCTCTGCGATGTGGGAGTGTTATAGTTTAAATCATTACAGCTGCTGTTATTTCTGAAATGCATTTCAGGGGCAGTGCGGTAGTTGAAACTTCTAGATGTTTCTCTTCATTGGTGGTGCTGCACTGGCTCTAAGAGCCACTTGGGGAATGTAACAGGTGCCAAAACGAAAGGACTTGCTGGTGGAATTGGAGAGATTGGGCAGGCTACTGGGAGAGAGAGGTAATTTTTTGGTGTAAATTTCAGATATTAGAAGTGGATTTAGTTTCATTAACAATTTTCCTTCTCCTTACTAAGTTGAGATACTTTGGACTGTCACTTGTTCTTCTTTGGGAGACAAAACACCGAGTTTTTATTTTTGTCAGCATGTTAAAAATCTTGATTTGCGCTACAATATGCTGAGGAAAGAATTTGGAGCTCATGTAAGACTGTATAAGCTGGCAGAAAAGAAATAATGTAATCAGCACCAAATGTGTTTTCTCCCATGTTAGTTATTTTTTCAGTGATTCTAGCATAGGTTCCTGAAGTTTTACATTGAAAATAGGATGTGATTATTACCTGAATGCTGTGAGCTTTCCCCAGGCTCTGTTTGCCGTTTTGTTTTGCTCCCTCCCCAGCACCTCTCCTTGTTTTGTCAGCTCAGTGCATCTGAGGGGCTGCCTGAGCTGGGCTGGCAAGCTCCTCTCACTGGAGCTCAGGCTTTCCTTTGCCTTCAGCTTCCTCACGATTTAGAGGAATGGTACACCTCGGTGCTGAAAAGGTGCAGGCTGTTCCTGGGTGAGCTGAGTACATTCAGATGGTGCCACAGGTTTCCAAGCAGAGGACATGGGTCCTGCCCTTAAATTAAAGCTGTTCTGCTGCCCCTGCATAGTGCTGTTAGTGATGAGAAAGGCTCAGGAGTTTTGTAGCAGCAGCAGCTGCTTAAGGAGATGTGTCTTTCAGCTGTGTGAGGAATCCTTCCAGTCAGGAGCTGATTGATGCAGTGTGGAGGCTTTTGGGACAAATGGCTGATAGGATGAGAGGCAGAGTAGACTAAAAGCACAGAGTGTTATTAGTTTGCTCCAACCAACATCTGGCCTGCTTTGAGAGGTGTTTGAATGCATCCATTGTATAAAACGGGACTAATTTTTTCATCAAAAACACATTCCTGGCATAGTGGCCTAGTTTCCTCCCCCTGTTCTGATTTGTTTTCTTACTGAACTCTGAAGCTGGTGGTGTGGGTGGGACGAGATGTTGCTTTTCTTACCCATGTACACATGCTATTTTAATTTTTTTTTTCCAGTTCTGGTTAATGCATTTTGGTTAGTTTTCCTCTTAGTTGACAGGTATTTTGATGATATTACAGTTTCATGAGTCTAAGTTAAGTGAGGGTCAAAAATATAATATATTCCCGGTATTTCTAGAGCAGGATTTTCAGCTCAGTCTTTGCTGCAGTTCTTTGGATTTCCATCAGATTTAGAGAGAATAAAAATAACACATTTGCCTGTTATTACCTGTACAGCACATATTTCCTCATAACCAATGAAAATAAAATTGTATTTTTTCTGTATTTGAATATGCCATGGTATTTGAGACTCTCAAGCACCATACACTGTCTACTCTGGTAGCAAGTTAAGCAGGCAGACCTGTGAACAAGTTCAAAGACTGAGGAGGGATTTTTAGTTGATAGACCAGCTAGCCAGTTTGTAGTTTTTCTCATTTTTTTGCCAAAATTTTTCCTTGGAAAATTTTCATGATCCCAAATGGAATATCACAGAAATCAGGAATACAGAAAAAGCAAAGTAGACTGGAGTCTGCCTCTGCCTGATGGCAAAACATTGCTCCCTGTTAGCTGATAGCAACTACACATGTAAGCCAGGAAGGACTTTGAAATAGAAAAATTTAATTAGTTTGTACTGATTATCAGAGTGTTTTTACTTATTTTGTTGTTAAAACATAATGCAAGACTGTTGAATTCCTATCACCAATATGCAAATATGAAATGTGCTTCCTATTATACATACTCTTATGTGGTACTTCAGAATCAGAGGTCAGGTGATTTTACAGTGATCCTTTCATGATGTGAGTCTGATTTCTTGCTTCACATTCTGATCTGGTTTGGGACAGTTTTTCATTTCTCTGTCTGCTCTGTATTCATATTGAGTTTTTCCAAGCAGAGAATCAGGTGCTCTTCTAAATTTAACATCACCTTAAAGATTCTGGCTTGTAGTACGTCCTGGGAGGTTCATAATAGATTTATTTATATGCCATTTATGTACTTTTATTAATTCTTTTAGCCTTGTGGAACAAAGTTGATGATCTCATTTTGTACTTGTTTTGATGTGATGCAAAAAGAAATGTTTCACATTGAAAACAAAACAGATTTTTTAAGAGGATGCCATGAATTATATCTGGATTGTTTAAGTTAAAAGGGCAAATACATGCTGTTGGCTTAAGGCATCTGTTTATAAGACACTCTGGCTCTGGCCTGCTTATGGATGCCACATATTTTGTTTACATAAAGTTTTGCTTGAAAGAGTCCCTTTAAAGTTAATAAAGTTTTATAACCACCTATGACTTTGAAGTGCAAAATTATTTGACCAAAATGCCCTTGAAGCAAGAGTGAATGAGAATGTGGGGACAGTCAGGAGAATAAGAGTCAGGCAACAAGTGGAATTGCTGCTGTACAGGGGATACCAATGATTTCAAAAGAAAATTGAGGGTAAGGAAAGGGTTACAGCTGCACATCAACAAAAGTCAGCAGGAAGTTGCTGCTTCCTCTTGGTATGTCTTGTGATAGTAGTGCCATTCTTCCCTGCAATCTGAAATGCTTTAGTGGTCAGTGTAAGTGGATGTCAACACAGCCTACTTCTCCTTGGCTGTAGGCAATCCAATGTAGTTCTTACCCCATGTGAAACACCCTGCAATTGAAATTATTTATAGAGTCCAGATTTTACCAAAAAACCTTTCCAAATTCTTTCTGCCAAAAATCCAAGTCAAGAAAACACACCACTCCCATAATACTCTAGGATGCTGCTCAGCAGTGGCTTTTATCATAATCCTTCCAGTGTTCAGTTTAGATGTTTGAGTGACTCTTTCAAGAAACAACCACAAATTGTATGCAGTTTTCTTTTACACAGTGTGTAACAAACAAACACACAAGAAGTATCCTCCTGTTCCTGTTTGTCTACAAAGGCAGTAATTTCTAAATGCTCATAGCAGTCTTTCCTTGTGTAAATAAAACGTGTGACTAGAAGCAAATGTTCTAATTTCTCTCACTAAATTACTGACTTGCTCAAAAAGTTGGTGTTGATACTTGATTTGATCAGAGCTTATCACACTGATAATTCCCTTCGTTTCTTTCACCATTGATTTACATTAAAATAAAGCTCACCAGCAGCTTTAGTTTTGTATGTGTGGACTGTTTAAATGGGACTCAAAACACCACATCAAAATATGACCCTTTCCCTCACTATTTTCCCCCAGTGCTGGACTCTTAAGGTTGCATTACTGTCTAGGCAGATGACATGACCTAAACATGGAGTTTAGGTCAGACTTGGGAGGACTCAGAGCAGCACTTTCACCAGGTAAGATCTTTGTCATTCGATGAGGGTCCTGGCAGGGACACTCGGTCTGCTGGGCCATGGAGAACCATGACTGCTGGCAGGTGAGGGAGATCAGCTGTAGCTGGGGATAGCTTCAGCCCCTGCCTTCATGACAACTAGTCAGCTGGCACAAGGTAAAGCTGACAATCTAGTCAGCTGGCACAAGGTGAAGCATTTTTAAGGCTACAATAGTTCATGCCAAAATATTGGCCTGATACAGAGCTGGCTTGGGATCAGAGGAGAATGAAAGCAATTTATTGTGCTCATCTGTATGTACTCTGTGTGTGTCATATAAATGTATTAATAGTGCTTGACATATTTATATTTTTATATTGAAAGGATGGATAGCTCTAGAGTAAGTTACTGCTGTTACTTTATTTCTCATATTTAGGTTGTTTTTTATTTCCATAGATGGAATAAACTGAATTTGCTAGAAGCAGTTGACTGCATTTCTATGCTCTGCCAAGTTAATTAGGCATTTGCTTAGATATACATTCTGACTTTTCTCCCAACATCACCTCCTTCAGTGAGATAAACCCCCAAACAGAGGTCTTTCCATATCATGAAATCCTGTTCTCAACATCTTTCTCTGTTTTTTTATTTCTAGCCTTCATTTCCTACTAAATATGTGATCACTTCTTTGAATGTGTGATCAACTTGTTTGTAGCAATGTGTGTGTCAGGCCTGGGATACTTTTTGATTGTGCAGGTAGAAAAACAAAAAGGAGACAGTGAGATACAGATGTTTATCCATATCCATATTCCAGGAGCGTGGCCTTCCTGGAATATTTGCCTCTCTGTAAGCTCCTGCTTTGCAAATTCCTGCTGTCCCTTTGCAGGAACAAGTCAATACAGAACAGATGTACCCCATTCAGTCTTGCTCCAGTAGAAATCAACAGATAAATTATCAAAGATTGCACTAAAACTGTGAGGCACAGTATCTGCTGTGCACTTTTTCTACAGACCCTCCTATTCCACTTCTTCAACCAGATGCTCCAGACTCAACCACAAAAATTGAGTTTAAAGATTGTCATGCACTACATGTGGGATTAGTCTCACTGGTTTTTGTCCTCTAAAAAATAGGAATTTAACTTCAGAGAGGAATTAATTCTTCTTGTATTAGGCTTCTGTCTTGCTTGGGTTAAACTGCTTCACTGTTTTTCTTGTTACAGACTGTTGATGGAGCCTAGATGACTATCTCAGGCTAGATGCCTGCATTTTGGAGGAAAATATCTGGTTCCTAAATACTACCAACTTTAAGTGATCACCCATATTTATTTCCATATCAGACAAACGGGTATGGAATATGCATATAAGTATAAACAAATTAAACATGCATATATAATCAAATATGCAAAAATCAGAAATACTGCAGCATAGTTATGCAACGTTATTATATTATATATTATTTGATATATTCTGTTGCAACTAGTTGGTGCATTTATTGCTGTGAGCCCCTCAGGCGTGGGAGCTGCAGAGGTCACAGAATGAGCTGGCAGTGAGTGCCGGTGCTGGATGCAGCCCTGCTTTTCCATAGTGCCGTCCTGTGTCAGTGCCGGCTGTCGGCTCTCCTGCATCCTGTGTGTCACTGAGCAGTGGGATGGGTGACTCGCAGGGTGTGGGGGCGGGAGGTGACGCTCCTTTGCAGCAGGGCTGGTCCCAGCACGTCCTGCACATCCCTGCTTTCCCCAGCTCACCCGCTGGCCCCAGAGCCACCCCTGTCCCCAGAGCTCCCTTCTGCCTCTCTGCTGGGCTCCTGGGACTGCTGGGCTTCTCTGCCTGCCTACAACTGATCTGGATGCCTGGCAACGATGACAGTGTTAGAGAAAGCACTTCCTTCCACCTAATTCCACATGAAAAAGGATTAGGGCAGAAGGAAGTTGTGAATGGCATTAGTGAAGCAATTGATCCAGCACAGAAACAAGCCAGCTTTCTAAGTATCTGCAAACAAGACAGAGCATCAGATACTCATTAGTACCATAAGCTTACAATAAGCTGTGATGAACACTTCAATTTGCTCAGCAGTGCCAAGGGGGGATGTGGTTGGTTTGTTTGTTTGTTTGTTTAGCTCCAGGCCCTACTTCTTACCCTAAATGCAACAATCCTTCTGTTTATATGTTGTCTTCAGTGGAGATATTTCTGCTTTCTTGCAGTACAGGTAGGGGGAGGCCAAACCCTACAAATTGGAAATTCTAATTTCTTTTTAAAAATCCGGCTGAAAAAAGATGAATGTGTTTTAACTCCTTTGTGAGGAGAAGGATGTTATTTATTATTTGCATCAGTATATGCTGCAGTTGGATGTTCTTGAGGGAAGTGAAGAGGTTCTTGCCTGTACTTGATGTCATGACATTGGGTGTCCTGCTAGTAAACAGATTTACTGAAGCACATTCCTAACCCTTTGGCTTAAATAGCTAGTAAAAATTTCAGATTTTAGTAGGCTATTCCTGGCAAAAGGAAAAAAAGAGGAATTTTTAAATCCCATTTTCTACCTTACATGAACTTAGAACACCTTTCTATCTTAAAAGGGAAAATACCGAAATAATCCAGGCCGATCTCCTTGCCTATATCCCAAGATTACTTTAGCCACAATCTTAATATGAAGTGTTTAATAATTCTGCACATTGATACTATTCAGGTTATTCTGTGATTTTGGTGTTTTTTTCTGCAGTGATTTTTCTGACCCTGAGTTTTTTCTCTGCTTCTTCTAGTCCGCCCATTTTTCATGGTATGTCATTTCAACAAAAACAATTTTCACAAAGTCATTTTGCCAGATTTATTTGAATATCTGAAAACCTTAAATTTGCCTTTTCTCCTAGCAAAACTCTATGCCTAGCTGTTTCACCGTATCTCTAAATTTAGATATATCTTCACAGAGACAACTTAAAAGATATCAACCTTGTCTCTTAAGGGAAAAAGCAGTAATGAAAAATTTGATAGAGGAATATTTTATGAAAGGATATCTTCTTTCCTAATTGTTTTCTTCCTTAGTTCTCAGTATTTGGTGTCATATGAAATATTCCCTCCTTATTTTAAGATTTACAACACATCATATAGCAGACCCTCATCAATCAGTGGACAGTTTTAAAGACATCTATGAAAAGTAGTTGAAAAAATGCTTATTATAAGTCGGTTTACACTGCTATACAGAAGATAAAACAGTTCTGCAGGAAGATTTTTTGAGGCCACCAAAGTTTTTGACAGCCACTCATGTTCTGGCTTCAAGGCAGAACCATATATGAGGTCTGTCAAGAATATGACAAGAAGTGATGGGAAAAATGATTTTTCATGCAGAAAGAGGAGAAGTAATTATATGGAAATATTTTCTGTCTTTGCCCTCTTCAGGCTGAGGGCAATTTACTCTTCCAAAGATGAGTGTAGCGAGTAAGATTAAAGGGCATCTTAAAGCTTAAAAATGATGATGCTAGAAAGCAGAAGCATCAGTAAGAGCTTGTAGGTACAGAAAGACAAAAATAGGATAAACACTAATTTTGAAAGGTTGCTGTTTTAAGGGATAGAGCACTTCCAATCAGCTTACACAGGAGAGGTGGATATGGAGGCCCTGCATCTCCTGGATCCACATAAACTGCTTCAGGGTTTAAGAGAGCGTTTCTACTTCAAGGGGCCCGAGGGCAGGTTTGGAGTGGACTAAGCCATGTTGTGTCTGTCACAGCTTTCTAAAAACTCCACAGTCACAGTGACAGGAGAAAAGACACCAGCTCCTTCCAGCCAGGAACAGAGAACAGACTAAAGTGACTTTATAAATGCTTTCCAGGATCATTGAAAACAGGCAATGAGAAAAAAACCAACCCTGTTTGTTGCTTTAAGCCTTTGTTCTGCCTCCTGACTTTAAGTGAATAAATACATGAAGTTTGTTTAGAAGTGTTTGGGTTTCCCTGCAAATGCTGATTCTGACAGCTTTCCACAAAAAGAGGTTCACTTTTGCCAAAGTCAGATGGTCTGGTCAGTTGAAAAATCAACGTAAGAAACTGAGCAAGCCATAGCTACTCTGAGGTATTTGCACTGCCTGTTCCCATGAAGGGCACCAAGAGGGATGTGTACATAGCTGAGGATTTGCACTGCTCTACAGGCTAGGCTTCAGCACCATGCCTTCCCTAATTTTTGTTGCCTCTCTTCACATGATTTTGCTATTCATTTAGTTGTTTGATGCTTTGTGAACTCTGCTTCTATAGTGTATATTCAATGACTGGAATATATATAGCTAAAACCATTAGAGGATAACCATAATATCTACCTGTGGATTTAGGAAATTTTCTCAATTCTGGTTTTTCTTCCTGTGTCTTTAGGGCCAATTCATCCTAATGCACACTGTAGGTTTTCTGGTTTTATGCTTTTAAAAAAAAAAGTTTTACCTAGTAACTGCTAAAGGACATGCATGAACCTCTCATGTCAACTGGAATGCCCAATAAACTTGTAAATATTTGTTTTGCAACGAGTGGACAATATGCAAGTGCATGTGCTTGCTATTGTTTTAAATAGCCTTTGCTTCACATCAGGTACATTCAGATGGGTTCCTTACTCTACGGGCAGTTTGTTGGTTGAACATCATCTTAAGGCTGATTATGCCATATTGTCTTGTGCCCTCGTATCACTGTGGCTGTTGTGGGATTGGAATTTGGAGCATGCTAACACAATTAATTGAAATATATTTTTCTTAAGATAATTATTTACAGAAATGTGTTGTACCTCTGAATATCACTGTGAGCATTTTAAATGTAATTTTTAGGATGTAACATTTTTTAATGGCTTACAATACAAGACACTTTATCATTTGTGTGATAAAATACATCTTTTACTGCAGTATTTTCAGACATTTTAGAGTGTTCCTTTGGGATTCAAATCCTGCAAGCTTGTTGGACATGTAACAAAGTCACCTAGTTTGCACTGTGGTATAAACAGTTGCTTATAAGAGAATGCTTCTGTGGATTAGAAGTTGAAGGAATACAGTACATTCATCTACACAACAAATTATATATATATATAAATTATAGAGAGGCGCATTTAATCTATCTAGCTGAGATGGGATTTTTTTACTGTAAAACCACAAACTAGAGAGCCCATTTGCCCACTTTCATTCTTCTTTAATGTATGGAACATCTTTTTTCAGTCAGAGACACAGATGAAACTTAAGTAGTTCAGCAGACTCTAGATCAGAGCTTGAGACTTAAAAGAGTTTTAGTGCTGTGACTCAAGAATAATTATTAGGCAGATAATGCTAATACCATTATAACCTGTAACAAGATAATGACAGTAACATAAAATGAAGCATTGGTGTAAGTATGGGATTTTACTCCTGATAGTGAAGTAACATTAAACTGTCCAGGGAAGGTGAGAACAAAGCCATCTGGTGCAATGTTTGAGAAGCCTCTCTGTGGGACTGAAAAACTTGAGAGGTATACCAGTTTCATAAAATTTCAAACTTCACTTTCCACTCCAAGTTGAAGTTCCCAAGTGAATAAAGTCTTTTTTAAAAAAATGCGTTAGGATTCTTTATATTCTCAGGAAGTTCCTCCAAAGCATTTGTCATTTACATCAAAATGAGAGATATTCAGCAAGTGCTATTAAAAAAAATTAAATCCTCTGTTATCAGGGACCTTCAAGAACAACTATAAGAATTTAAGGAAAAACTTGCTTTAAGGACTATTCTGTTCCATACTTATGCACTAAGTAATGTAGGAAATGATTGGACTTTTAACAAAGGATATCCTTTGTACAGTAATTCCTGAAATATGACCTTCCCTCCTCCCCCAAAGAATTTATGTTCCTATGACCTATCTCACTTGCATTTTAGGTGTCTATATCCATCATTCTCATCCTCAGAACTCCCACTCAGCAGCTGTCTATTTTGGCAGTGCTCATGTTCCGTCCATAGCCATTCCAGGTTTTTACATTAAGGATCTGTACAGACATGAAATTGTACCTCTGAGAATGCTCAGAAGCTGTTTTGGCTTCACAGAGTAAAGTACCTTGCCAGCAAGGTTTATTTAAAGGGCAGGTGAAATAAGCACCTGCCTACTTTAACAAAATTTAGAGCTAGGAAAAAAGCTCCAACACTTGCCAGTGTTTCAGAATGAAATATTTATTATCCACTAGCAATAAGTATTTCCTTTTTCAATTAACAACAACAACAAAAAAGCTAGCATGTTTAATTTATCTTTCTTCATATGTTATCAGGGAGTTAGGAGGTTAATGGGAAAGGTCAGAAAAAAACGTTTTTTCTTGTTCTACAAAAGTGGACTAAATGGAGGGGTGTCAACAGAAGTACCCAAAGTAATAGTCCATGTGCCTGTGAATGATTAAACATCTGTTTGGGCTGTCTTGGAGTGCCAGCCTTCCCAGAGCTACCCGGGGAGCGACCTACTGGTGCCATTAGTGCCCTACAGCACCACAGTCCAGGGAAACAGCTGAGCCTGACATGGCATGGGACACAAGGTGGTAGGCAGCTGCCCTAGGGACTCATTTGAGAGGAGATAATGATGCTTCTTCTTCTGGATCATTTTTGTTTCTTACTTACATTAGTAGGACCAAATACAGAAAGGCTCTTGGAAGGCATGGCTGGAGCACAATCTCCTCTGTCCAAAATGAATGCTATAATCTCTAGCCAGCAGAGTTATTTGTTTGTGTTTTTAGTGAGTCCCTTTCTTCCTCATCTGCTTCCTGCTCACAATTTCCCAAATCTTGAATTATTTTCTCTATAGTGGTGTGGCAGCAATGAGAGTATCCCCTTCCTAATCCTTTACAGAAGCCTTTAGTCCCAAGGGGTTATTGTGTGGGAGGTGGAAGATATGGATTTAATTAAATTTACAGGCAGTGGCCCTTTAAAGTGAGTTAGTCAATCCTTATCCTTCATTTCTAGTCTGTCATCCAAGAGACACGGTATCACCAGAATGTGTATTTTAAAAGAAAATATAGGACAGTGAATGAAGAGTTGCAGATGTGGAAAGCAGTCCCTTGAGGAAGAGGGCTTTGTGTACGGGCAGTCATGAGGACCCAGAGAACAAACCTCAAACACAAAACCACAATTTTGTGTCATAAAAGAAGGGGGTTTCATTGTCTTCAGAGGTAAATCATGGATGAAAAAATTGTGAGTCATGAATCACATATCTTTGGGGCTATTTTGGGGGGTGCTGTGGTCCTATAAAAGGGTGAAGAAGAATCAAAATCTGGTAGAAGGTATGCATGGGAGACTGCAGACTGAACAGTGAACAAAAACCCCCAGGTCATAAGGTCCTCCCATTGTGAGACACTGCATCTTCTCATGTGAGTGTAGCCAAAGCATTCACTAGAGGCATTTAGGCACCTTTTGTGATAGGAAAGAAGTGTGTTCAGAACATTTTTAGTGGGAATCTAGAACCTTTTTCTTTCCATTTTCGGATCCTTCCAAATCTGGTTGTGTTACAGCAGGTGTAAATGAGACACTTCTTTCATTAAGTAATAAGAAAGATTATAATGCTGTTTCCCATTTGGGATGAAAAGTCTTCTGTTGTCATAACTACAATAAGATTATTTTCTCCTCTTTATTGTTTAAGAATATTGACTGACAGAATCTACTTCACATGTAGAATTAATTGTGCTGGATGATAGTAATTTTAAGTATTTTTTAATCAGAATGGGCATTTATTATGGGCTGTACTTTCAATGGCGATCAAAGGAAAAAAAGGAAATGTCCTGAAGTGGTATCCCAATTGTACCAAGCTGCATTTTTAGTTTTTCAAGTGCTTGAAACACTGCATTTCTTGACCTGAAGAAGTGTAAGTATAGGCTGTCATCTGTGTAAACATAATTTCATCTTCCTAAGCTTCAGATAGGTAGCAAAAGGCAAAGTGGTTTCACACACAACCATTACGACATTCACACCAAGACTTGTTTTACCAGAGGTTAATAACAGTAAGAGTCTCAGATCACAACACTTGAAATCATTAGCTTACTTAATATTATTGTGTTACCTATAGCACCTCAGTGGTGTTCTGAATATGTACAAGACCATTATAGATTTTAAAGTCATAGTGTTGGTAAAAAATAACTTTTAAACATCAAAGCACAGAGAAAAATTAACCAAGAGTTAAAATACCTTGTTATAAAATATGGAGCTCAGAAAGCAGTGTATGTTGTTTAGTTTGATTTGTAAAACTATTCTTCAAGATGAGAGGAAATAAGACAATTTAAATTTGTTTTCTAAGCCTCAAAAAGTGCTGAAGACTCTATATTTAAAGTTAGTTACAGTCTTATTTGCTACTGTTTTCTCAAAGGGAACAAATGTATGTCTTAATATTTTTGCATTTTTATATATCAGAAATATGCCTTTCCACACTTAAAAAGAAGTGCTGGCAAAGAGGGTTATTTTGATCCCTGGGCCAAGTTCTTTAATGCCAAATTGCAGCGTGGAAAGAATCTCCCTGTCCAAGTTATAAATCCTTAAAATGAGCTTTGATGGAAAATATGGAGGAGTTTCACAGTGGAATCTTCTCAGCTCCATGTGAGGAGCCCCATTGCTGATTTGCAGAGGCAGGTGCTCAGCCAGGAATGGTCTGTCTGATAGCAAGAGTGACTTTTTGCTTGTGAACAAAAAACGAATCAACAAAGCAATAATGTTTTTGTTCTCAAAATTATTTCATGCTTTCTACTCAGATTGTAGAAGTCCTCTCCATTCATTTGTGTTATTATACTGGTGAGCTGTAAAGGAAACCTCTTCAAATTCAGTTAATTTTTCCTTTTACAGGAAACTTAACTCTGCATGCTGTGGGTTTCTTTATTAAAGTGAATGCAGGACTGGTCATTAAACTTATCCTGGCAGTAACAAGACAGTAACAAGACATTTATGAGACATGAGATTCACACAAATGGGCCCTCTACTATCCTGGATGCACAGAAAACTAGAAGCATGGCTTTCTTGAAGCACATCTTTCTTTTTTTTTTTTTTTTTTTTTTTTTTTTTTTGTGAAGGTGATCTTTGAGAGAGCCCAACTGATAGGAGACTGCCTTTAGAATCACACTCCTTATCTGAACTAAAATTTTAACACCTTCTTAGTGGTGTCTCTAGGTGTAACACTTATGCCCATTGAGTAATCCTGGTCTTCCTTATGGTAATAAAATTATCCAAGATATTAGTTTAAATCAATGTTTTATGTATAAGCTGCATTGAATAATAGGTCCTGTATTTTATTGTATTTTCACTAAATGGATGCTGAAATATACTTTAAAGATTATACATACATAAACACACACACGCACATATATATGTATCTATGTCTATATCTATATATCTATATCCGTATCTATATATAAGAAATCGTTCCAAACAAATATATGGCGTGTTTATAACAGAAAGTCTCAAGGTTGATTGCTTTGGAGGATTGCTTTGTGTGGGTGGCACTTAATATTGTCTGTCTCCTGATAATTCAGGAAGCTGAAGGCCAGTGTTAAAAACTGTGGTGCTGCTGCTCCCTTGACAAGAACTGCTTCCCCACAGCACAAGCCTGTAGAGAAGCAGCTGCCTGTTCAGGGTCCCTGCAGCTTCAGGACGAATATCTGGCTCCTTCCTGTGGCATTTTATTGCTATTGCACGAGACTGAAGCCAATAAACAAAACGGTATGGTTAAACCGTCCAGCAAATCAGTATGATTCTTTTCAAAGTATGAAAAAGTGAATTTATTCTATAAAGAGTTGGATTTTTATCTGGGCCAATATACAGATTACTCAGTGAACCTTACATGCAAATACACACACACAAATATATGTTCAAAGAAGCTTATAGTGTTACCATCCATTTGGCAGAGAAGCATCAAAAGTATTGCCCCTGTGCCATTGATGAGTATTGGCCTCAAACATACGTGTTAAATTAATTCTGAGTTGGGATTTTGTAAGAAATGAGTAGAAAGGGAGGACAGTAAACCAGTACTAATGTTACTTCAGTGATTAGATCACAAACTCTAAGTGAAACTTGGAAATATAAAACAGCCCCCTTAAAGTTGGGTAAGTCATCTAAAGCTTGCCAGTGATTGTTGAAGAGTATTGTTTCTACTAATGTTCTTAGCTGGGATTAGTGGAGTTTTGTTTAATTGTCTTTTTATCTGTAAACTGCTGAGTAGTGTTGATGGATACATGCTGCTATTTACAAAATAGAATCGTACTACAGGGATTCTGACATTTTGGTTAATTGGCATGTATCCCTCTAAGTGGTTTCTATTCCTTAACTCATAATTGTTCTCATTTGCTCAGTGGGATTCAGAAACAGGGTTTATGGAATGTCATTTAATACTCATTTCATTTTGTTAAATAAAGTGCATTGGCTTCCATCTTGCCTATAAATTAAGTCATTCTAGTTTCATTTTCTGGCTATATATTTTTAATTGTGTAAATATTTTTCTTTCTCATGTAATTTGCTTAATGTTACAAAAAGTGCCACCCCCAGACCCTAGATTTACTTCATAGCAAATGAATTGCAGAGTATTTTCTATAGCCAATTAAATCAAGACATAAATTGAATGGTTGATCTGTCTCTTATGGCAGTCTAAATGTGAACCATTGTTTTCAAAGTTAGCCTTTTTACTTGCTAAGTGGAGGACTGAAACTAATAAATTATTCTTTTGCATCCCAGAGGCATAACCTTCAATAAGAAAATATTTAAAAGGTCAGATCCTGCCTTCCAGTTGAGTTTTCCTTAATGTATAGGTAGTGGGAAGGAGAAAGGCATCTCGTCGTAATCTGATTTCCTCACCCTATTCTAACACCAATCAATGTGTTGCCCAGCTTCTCTTTATAAACACAAACTGCTTCAGGGACACTCCAACATGTGCTATGCTACCCACAATTTATTAGCCAAGAATAGTTAAGTTGAAATAAAGTTGTGGTCATGCCCTCTCCTCTGGAAAATCCTCTTCACAGGGACTCTGGGACTGTTACGTAGGCTCTGTTGGGTATCCAGGGTAGGCCACACACTGGAAAACCTCCCAGGAAATAGATACACAGCCTTTACAGCCCATTTTGTAGCATACTGGAGAACAGCAGAAACAACTCATCAATCTCATCTTTTTCAAGTGCAATTTGAAAATGTGTCCATGGGTGAAAAGCTCTAAGTGCTATCAACTATCAGTTGTCTCCAATGGCAACATTTTAAGTAGAGTGAAAACATTACACTAGATTTTCATATAGCCCTTTTGTTAAGTTAACAGTGCCATATTTCCACTTTGGCTGACTGTTAAAATTCTAGTCTTGGGATTATTTAATAGTTTCATATTCCTTTACTCTATTTTTCATAAAGAAACAAAAAAATTATGAAATGTATTGATATAACTTGAAAATAAAATAAAAGACTCCTGCTCTGCAGAGAAGTAGCATTGTGTATTGCTGTGAAATACTGCAACCCAGGTAAACTGCTAGCAACATTTTTTATTTTTATTTTTAAATAGATATATATTCCTTCCATTTCTCCAACTCTTGTTTGTCACAAGATAAACATTAAAGAAAATCTGAGAAGCTTGCAGTTGCCCACAGATTGCTTTTGGGAAATGGAGTTCTTAAAAAGCCTCCCCACCCCCAAAGGTGTTCATGATAGTGGGAATTGGAGGACAGCTTTTCAAGTCTGCCATGCTAGTGAATGAGGATACAATTGCCTCCTACAGAATATTTTAAAGGACAAGTGATGAGAACTGGATTCTCTCTGTTAATTCCACGTATCTTTTTCATTTTGTGGAAAAATATTTAAATATTTTTGAAAATTAACCTATGCTCCTAAATGGCATGGAAATCTGTCAAGGTCTTACTGTACCTCAGTTGTCAGCAACTGGTGTTCTTCCTGAGCAGCAGCACTGGCACGTAAGGGAGTGACAGGGGCATATGGAAAGCCATCCTCTTGATAGCAACAGGAGACCATTTTCAGAGCTGAGATTCTATATTCTGTAGCAAACAAAAAAAAAAAAAAAATATCAGGAAGGATCCAAATTCTTGGAATATGTGTTTTCCCACCAAGCATTTTCATAAAACTACCTGATATAAAAGCTCACAGAAGAAATTATTCTAAACTCAGCGTACCTGGGATGTATTCCCTGCTGTTTGCCCTTGAGTGAGCCACATAAAAAGCAGCCTTTATGCCTCAGTTTCCTCACATCTACAGATAAAATAAATTAAAAATAAATAGATGGAGTGATCTCATTTATGCCTGGAAAGCATGTTGAGCTGATCCAGTGAAAGACACTGACGAAGTGTCATGCATTATTATTGCATTAGGCTGACTGCACTTCTGACACCCATCTGACATTTCCCACTTGGCATTGATCGTGGGCAGTAACATTTCTGCATTAGTTTTACAGAGGATGCTTTATATCACTGCCTGATGTATATTACATGATTTATGATTAACCATTCTCTAAAAAGGCAGTAACCTGTGAGATCCTCTCTCTTTTTCACTTCATTAAGCCACCTCATTACCAAGTGTTACGCTTCATTACGGATCCTGCCAAGCAGCTCTACTGTGCTCCTTGTAGCTACATGTGAAGTACCGAGGTGAAGTTCATAACTATATTTGGGTATCAGGGTTTATTTCCTCCGCTCGGTAGGAGGTTGGCGTGACGAGTAGCTGAGGAATGCCGGGGGAAGCCGCCGCTACCAGGAGCGGCCTGTGCCCGGGCTGGGATGGTGCTGCCGGGTGCCGCTCCGCGGTGCGAGCAGTGGGATCGGCAGGCTGTGCCAGGGGGCTGGGAGCACACCAGCACAAGCACAGCGCCAGGGCTGCTCCGCTGCGGCGCTGCCGAGGCTGCTGCCTGCGCCGCCGGCAGCGGACGGAGCGGGCAGTGCATGGAGCGGGCAGGGGACGGAGCGGGCAGCGCATGGAGCGGGCAGCGCATGGAGCGGGCAGGGGGGCGCTCCCCCTCGGGCCGGCCCGTTCCGCGGGGTGCCGGGAGAGGAATCCCGCGGAGGAAATGAGTAACGCGGCAGCCCGGCCCAGCGTGTCCCTCCAGCGCCGGGTTACTGGAGCAGCGGAAAGGGCAGGAAGTGTTGCAACAGCTAACGCTCTCTGACACGGCCTCATTATAGAAAAATCCGGCTAAAGAGGATTTTGGGGAAACGCTGCCGCACAATTAATGCAAGATGTCATGATCCACTGCTAGTTCTGAGAAGAGGGGGAGCACGCACAGCTCCTCCTTAGAGCTGCTTTGCACCCAGTGGAAGGGGAGCACTCATAAAAACCAGACGTGCATGAAGTTACTGATTTTTTAATCTTTTGTTCTGAGTTTTCTCCTTTGATAACTGAGTATTGTGAATGATGCACAGTAGAGCTTTATATTTTCCCAAGGATTTAAAGATAAAACTTGTGAGGTGCATTGATACTTAAAAACTGCGAAGGGGGGAGTCTCTATTTCTCATTATATTTACATCAGAGAATTTAATGTAAAAAGATTATAGTGGCATGTGTGCATTCTTATAATTTCATGTGTCTATCTACATGCTTTTCATTTTTTACAAGACTCCTGACCAATTGGGTCCCCAGAAGAATGAGATGAATGAGAAAGGCATCCTACAGGGAAGGGGGGGAAACAGAAGCAAGTGGTATTTCCTACAAAAAGAGAGGAAATAAAACGTGACATTCCATTGCCAACTGGGTGTTGGTTTGCTATATTGTCTCCATCAATAAATCTTAGCCTTCTTAATGTTTTTAGGATACATCTGAAGTGAAAAGACTCCTTTTTTAAAACTGCCTCCTCCCAGTACTGTTTTTGTACCATTGCATGAGTATCAAATGCTGACCATCAGAAAAATTTTGGTATAGTGTGGATAAACAGCCTTTGCTTAAAAAAAACTGTTTGCATTCTTTATGCTTATCACTTTTAAATTAGTGAGAAAAGAGAATTATGGAGGGGGTGGATGGATCGGTGAAGTCCATTCTTTGACTACTAGACACTTGCAAAGCAGCTGCTCTATTGAAATTTCCTTGTCTGCTTAGTGGGAGGATAGTTCAAATTGTAGTCAGAATTAGGACTGATACACCCGATTATACGAGGGTGTGACAAATGAAAAAGGAAATGTCTGCTATTTTTATTTGTAATATGAAACTAACCTAAAATAATACTAGTGGTATTAAATTTTGTATGTTCCAGTGGATCAGTTTCATTGGAATACAGAAAATAGTTCTACTTATATTAATAGAGAATATTTTTGAAACATTACTTTAAAAGAATGACTGAAGTTGAAATAGTAGTAGTAGGGAATATATGATGCTATGGGTGTGGTATGTGACTTATCATCGTGGTTTCATATTACTTTAAATATGTGTTCATACAATCTTTATAGAAACCCCACATTCACTCCATGTGATTATACAGTTGAAGAAACACTTTCTTAGCTACAGTTTGTTTTAAAATAAAACATTTTAATGGAGCCTTTTATGTTATTCAGCTGTAATAGGGAAAAAAGAATATCAATCAGTGAAAACACAGGGGACTCAAGTGGACTTCTGGATGTAGCAGGGAGATTAAGGGCCCCATTTAACAGCAGCATCCTTTGACTATGGGAGAGCTGAATCCACTTCACAGTTTAATTCTGTGGAGTTATTTAAAGTTCTAAAGTTGTCAAGAAAGCTATGGCAAATCAACTGGTGATCCACCTGCAAGAATATGGGAAGAAATAGAGTAGACCAAACAAGTTCTATTTTTTCTCTCTTTTAATGAAGAGGATGAAAATCTGTGGCAAAGGTACTCAGGTAGCGAAGGAGTCCTTAGCAGGTGAGCATGGACTAAGCAGTGATAGTTTTGTGGGGTGAAAAGCAGATGAAAGTTCTCTGGGTTAGGCTCTGGGCTGGGAATTGCATCTGTTTTCCCACCCTGACTCTGCCACAGATTTCCTTGATGAAATAAGCAAGCAGTTAATTGCTTTGGCCTCTGTTTTTCTCTTCACAAAATGGGATTCTGACCCCTTCCTCTCCCCCAAGGGTCTATGAGGTTAAATAAAAGGATGTTTATAAAGTAAGCTTTTTTTTTTTTCTGTGAAAAAGGTGCAGTTTCAACATTTTCAAACAATATTCTTAGCAGAGAAAGACTCCTAGTTATTATATTTACTCACACGGTGGTGCTGTTATTCATATGTGCTTTCTCTCAGTGATAACATCCCATGGCAGTGGGAGGTTTGGGAGGTTCTGTACAAGTCCTGTTTTCTGGAGTGAGGAAAGAGGCCACAGACACCCTGCAAAAAGGGAGCCAGGGCTGGCTGCCAAGGGCCGCGGGTACCCTCCCGCTGTGTGACACCCCCTGCCAATCTCCATTAGCATGAGCTCCCTCTCGGTGTGAGAAGCTCTTGGGGGGCACTCTCCTTCAGTGTAAAGGGGGAGGTGTCTGCTCTTCTCCCACCTTAGGTGAACCTGGTTCTGCTTGTGTGCGGGCTGTGGGTGTTACCAATACTCTGTGTACACACCCACCTTATGAAATGCCTTCAACCTCTCTCTTCCCGCCCCTATCCCCCCTCATTTTGGAGGATGTCATTCAGCTGGTCCTTTTCAACCTTTTGTTGAAAACTGCCATTTTTTGTTCTGTCTGTTGCGAAGTATTTGGTGCTGCTCAGCCTCACCATTCCCCAATCCTCTCTAGGCAAAGAAAGGACACAACATATTTGCAGAATTTATATACTCTGATCCCAGGGACACTGTGCATCTGGTGCTCTCAGTCTCCTCTGTGCATATTAGAGCACTTTGAAGTGCAGGCAAGGGGGCAAACGACCTGTCCCTGGGCAGCAGGACACAGTGATTACTGCATAAAGTGTTACAGAGGCATCACCAGGCACAGGAACACCAGCGACACCCCAGTTAATCCTGAGCCAAACACAGGCACACGTCTCTGCTATCACTTTCTCTTTAGGCAGCCCCAGATCATGAACATTGTTGGCGGGGCATGCATGGAGGTAGAAATGCGGTGGGAGGTGGAATTGTGGTAGATGTGATTGATTTATGACAGGAGTTTCCTTTACAGTCATAAGGGGAATTTTGCTTGGTCACAGCAAGTTTGAACCCTCATGAAACAGCCTGAATCATTTGAAGCTAAAATAAAACAGAGGATGGCAGGGGGAGGGGCATGGCCGTTAGGAAAAAAAAAAGTCAAAAAGCACATTAAAATTGTTTCCCTTGGTGCTGACTTCTTAAATGGGAATGTGTTCCAGAATAGTTCTGCTATGTAAGCCAACATTTGTTTTAAGACTTTTTATTGTCTTTTTTCCTCTCTTTCCCCTTCTTCCCCTTGCCCTCCTGCTCTGCTCTGCAGATTTACACTGACTGGGCTAACCACTACCTAGCAAAATCTGGCCACAAGCGGTTGATCAAGGATTTGCAACAGGACATTGCAGATGGAGTTCTGCTAGCAGAGATCATCCAGATCATCGGTAAGACCAGGGCTGAGGGAAGCACTGCGAGCTGACTCCTTGCATGGGGGAATATATAATTCAAGTTGAGTGTATTTAACAATAAGATGAACCCTGAATAATACAATTTGACTGGGTCCATATGTCTCTGATATTTGTGTGGTTCATCCTTGTCTTAATTAAAAAAGATGTTTATGTGAGCATGTTTGGAAGTTGCTGTTTAACCATACTTTAAATGGCCAGAACTGTATCTTACACACTTTGAATTGTCAGAAATGAATGCTCCATTAAACCATATGTCTCCCATGTGTGCATTTTGTTAGCTGGAGTGGCTCATACTTTCTGGGATGCCTTGAAACTATATCCTGACCCTGCAAAGACAATTGTGGAAGATTTCATGTCAGCAGTTATTTTGCAGGGGCTGAAGAATTAGCAGCGACCTCCTTCGCACTTCCCCCTTTGCATGATTTGGCATATGGAAGCAACTGCTGCTAACAAGAGTGTTGTTACTGTACGACTGAGCTTTACTTAGAAAGGAGCTCTCTGTCAACAAAACCCTCTGCGTTTTATTGCTGTGCCTCTTCTGCTTTTCTTCTGGCTTTTTTTCTTTTTTTCTCTGTTTTGTTTTTTAGGTTTCTGGATTTGGGGTTTTTTTCTTTCTNTTTTTTTTTTTTTTTTTTTTTTTTTTTTTTTTTTTTTTTTTTTTTTTTTTTTTTTGACCAGGGGTTGGAAAGTTTTATCTCATTGTTTACTTTTGTTTTTCCCCTCACTGTTTTTGTTTAGCAAATGAAAAGGTTGAAGATATCAATGGCTGTCCACGGAGCCAGTCTCAAATGGTAAGAATAAAATACATTTTTAGTTTGTGTTGGCACCACTGCACCTTCCTAAAATGCTTTTTGATAAGGATTTCTATAAAATATGAATATTCTGTCCCATTTTTACCATAAAGTTCTATTCTCATACAGTGTTCCTGATACTTTTTTTCCACACATTTTTAGTGTTTTTCACTTTGTTTCTGTGCTAACTTTGGATCTTGAGATAACTTGACAGCAAAACTTCATCACTTCTAATTAATCCAGAACTGCCTTATCAGACCTGTTCTTCTGATGATCCAAATAATTTCATTCAGCTTCATTTTAAGGGCAGTAAATCCAAGAATAAATTATAAAGTGGAGTCTTTGTGTCTGCAAAACTGGTTTGATGAACAACACTTGCCAAATTGTTTTTAAATATAAATAGCCTTTTGGATTGTCCACTGTGAAGTCCAGCTAGATGAACTGACTCCAAGACTTTCAGAAATAGCACTTTAGTCATATAGCTCTCTGAGCTATAGCTGGCAGCTGTCTAAAGACTTTTTAATACTGTCAGACAAGAAGCATTTAGTGACTGTGATTCATATGGAGTGTTATTAATCTTTTACTGTGTTTATGGCTAGTCAACTACATTTAATAAGATGAAGCCTCCTTAGAAGACTGTGAAAGTGACAGACACAAAATCTGAGCCTCAGTAAAATCGCCATGCGTTTATTGAATCATTTGCAGTTCAAGGCATATTCTTCCATGCTGAGGTCTTTGCCTTTCTGTTCACATTCAAATAATATATAAATAAGGTGAATAATTGTGTAGCTGGCAAGGATTTTGCAGTATAGTGATTTGGATGAGCTTGCATAATAGCAAACTGCTGAAACTGGGTTTACAAATGGAAACAAAATAGAGAAAAAAAAGAATGCATTTGTTCAGTGCACTTTTTAATGGTGGAAGGTGTTTGCAGCTTTTTTCTTGCAGAGCGTCAAAAGGTAAGGGGAGAACTTTTGAGTACTAGTGAAGTGAATGATGGGGTCTTTTGGTTCTTACTGGTGAAAAAAATGTGCAGGTTTAGAGTAAGTTTCTTCTCTGACTTTCAGACCTTTTGAAACAGTCAATAGAAAGAATGTACGCAATTTCCTTAATAATAGTTATTATTTTAATTACTCATATTACAGCAGCACCTAGTGGCCCTGGCTGAGAACTGTGGGAACTCCAGCATGGAACTCTAATATTACAGTCACAGATCAAGAGATAATCACTCTCTACTTTAATCACGTTAAAACTTGCCACTCCAGACAGGCAAGACAAACAAGGAGAGACAGAAGCACAGGAAAGTGGTGTGATTTCCCAAGGTTATGTAAGTGGTTAGTGGCCATCTAGGATCGCTTAGGGACCAACTGCTCTGTTGTTATGGAGCTTCATTTCTGTGAGAGAAAGACAAGCTGCAGAGAGAACTATTCCCTCTAGCAATATTTGTATCTCCAGAACAACACTGGTCTATGTCCCCTGTTGCACTTCCATGTGGCATAGGGATTCTGGATTTCATCTCTGGCTCCATGCAGCTATGGGGAAAACGTGGTCAGTGCATGCCCATGCCACAGCAGTACTTGTGGCTCTCTTTGTGTCCATCTTTCTCCTCCCAAAGGCCCATCTCTCAGCTCAGCCAGGCCAAAGAATTTGTCCCAGGTGCTCTGGATCTCAAACCAGGTGCTTTGAAAACTCCTGTGCATAGTCATACATCAGTGTTTGCACAGTGACTAAAGTGTTGCATTTATCCACTTTAACTTCAAAATAATATATTTATTTATCCTTGTTTTGATACAATCTCTTTACCGAATTGTTTATTCTCTACAGACTGATCAAATTATTTTCCTGTCTTTTCACATACTGGTTCTGTACTGCTGATTTCTAAACTGAGTTGGGAAATTTAAAATGAAGTTAAAGTAGTTCAGACTTGTCAGTTTTTCTTTTAGAGGATCTCAGAGACCCCAGGTTTTGAACCTGCTCTCAATTTTTTTCCTTTGGGCTGCGCACTGGTCTAACCTAGCCAAAGGCACAATTTTACCAGATTTTCAGGTAATTTTCCTTGGTAGTGCTCAATTTTGCTAGCCCACTCAGTTAATGATAGGGCAGTTCTCCTCTCCTTATAGCAGTGGACTCAAGGTGTTTGTAATATGCAGGGGGAAAAAAAATATAACAGTGATTGAAGCTAGTTTGCACATTATATGTTTGACATACACCAGTATGTAGCAATATGTCCTATCAGAATTTGCCAGAACATCAGCCATCAAACCAGCAACAGTCAAAATATTCCAATAATGTTTGTTAGCCATTCATTCAGTGCTTTAATTTTAAAATTTTTTGTTAATAAGCCTCAAGAATTCCACTACCCTCTTCTTGCACATATGTTTTCATAATCCTTGCTCTCATAACTTGCAATTAAGGGGAAATGGTTTCTCTATACATCTGCCATTTGATACCCTTTCCAGAAGGCCATTGATACCCATTTTCAGGAGGTCTAAGATATTTTATTAGCTTAAAAAAAGCTAGGGAGCATTGACATGGATTTTCTGCTGCTGGAAATACTTGATATTCTCTGTGGATGATATTGATATAGGTTCATAATTAATCACTACCAATATTCTCAAGTTCTGTTCCACTCACAGTTTGGTTTTCCTCTTGGCCATGGCATCATCTTTCAAGTGATTTTTGCATCTCAGTTCAGCTTTTACCCTAAATTGTAAACATATTTTAATGTTTATTTTAAATGTATATAAAATGCTTGGGTTTAGTTTTCCTTTAGTTAGTCCTGTTGCAATGTGTTTGCAACAGGAACACTCTATGCTCACTTTGGCATTGATATATAAAGTACTTGCAGACGAGTTAAATTGGCTACATAGGTCCAAGTTCATAAAAATTAAAACCTGTGAAACCCAGCAGCTTCTGCATAGTTACCTTTACCAGGATTCTCATGGCTTTCATTATGCTCACCTACTTGATGTTGCACACAGAACTTGAGAACCTGCTATGTACTGGGGGAAAAATTATTTAATATTCAAATCTCAGAAGCTTTAGCTAAATGAAATTTGTAAGAGAATTAGAGAGGTTTACTTGTTTCCTGGGCTAGTCTACTGTGGTGAAAAGATTTTAGATTTCTTGTGAATTGTTTTCATAAATACAATAAGGATTTAAACTTCTGGATATTACAACAGACATTGTCTGTCCATAGTGTCATGTAGAGTCTTGCCTATTTTTTCTTTACAGCTATTCTTTCAAGGAGCAATATGGCACTTCGTCTGTTTTTTCATCATCTCTTTGAATCCCTTCAATGGAAAACAATGCCACATTAATTTCTATCTTTTCCTTGTATGAATTATTCCATAAGTCTATCAATTAAGGACATTTCATATCATCTTTATTTAGAAAATAATGGGATTTCAAGGGTTTACCTTTTGATAAAATCTGAAGCTAATTCCTTTCTGCTTCTATATAACCCATTTGCTTCTTTAATTTCTGTTCCAAGTTCCCCTATCATTAGGAAAAGCAGGAAAGAGTCCTAAGTAGAAAATATGTTATAAAGCTTTTATCTAATTGTTCAAAGAGAAAGCATTTTGGTTTGTTTTTTTTTTCCCCACCTGAACAAATTATAAACATAATGGAAAATCTCCAGTGTTTGGCTTTTAACACATCACATCAAACATACAGTAACCTTACAGAGCTTACCAATTCAATCCATCCTGGGGTAGTTGGAGAAAATGCAAAAGAATCAAAAGGTGTTGCCCTGAAAATCCTTTAATGGTGACATTTGCAGTATTGTCCCTAGTGAATTTTACAAAACTCATGTTTCTATTCTTTCCTTATGTAGTATACTATGCTGTCAGCAGCATAAATAGTAAAATAAATTCAAAGTTGAAACAAATTTTTAGTTTGCCACTCTTCAAGTTGATTTTTCCTTCAGAGATTGATGCTGCCTTAATAGGTGTTTTTTCTTAGAGTTAGCTCTTGCTACTTCCCACAAGAAGTGTTTGTGCCAATACACATCTAGGTACAAAAGAATCCTTAATTTTTGTTGGTAGCAGGGGTTTTCTCATAGTTATGATAGGGCTGGAAAGACCTTTCTTATTAAAGTGTTTCCTAGTGTTGTATGCATTTCATGAAGACTATTTTTTATTTTGTCAGTCTGATCTTTGGCACACTTTTCTACCAGGTTATACAGCCAAAGGTATGTGTCAAAGGTAATTTTCATGGTTTATAATACACGCATGCTGCAATCCCACAGAGAAAGTTGAGTTCAGTAAAAATGCAGGTATTGCTCATCCTGGAAATCAGGCAGTGGAGAAGAGGTGTTGGAGCTGTAGAACGTTGCCAAATTGGTAAGAGTCTTTAGTAAAAAGCTTTAGTTACCAGAGCTAGCACCAATTTTGTGTGAGCAGCTGTGTATCTGATAAAAGTGGGAATTGGTGTGACTATGTTTAGAACTAATAAGATAATTTCTACAACGTAGTACTTGATTTCACAAATAATGCCTTTAAAAAGATGCTAATAAATGAAAAATGTTTTGTAAAAAAGACAGAAGAATGGCAAAAACGTTGCTTTATTCTATGAGACTGAAGGAAAGTTGTGTACATTAACAAGAGGAAGATGGAGTAGGTGAATCAGTCTCTGCTTAACCGGCGAGCTTTTTCTGTGAGAGAGAAAGTTAAAGAAGTGTGTGAAGCCTAAAGATGAAGTAGGATAAAGTTACCATGAATATACTGGTAGAGATTGCTTTGTAATTTATTGGGCTAGGTGTGCTCTGTAGTGTTCCTGTAGTCCCACAGAAGCCCATGGTGGCTTCATCTCTGCTTCTTTGCTTGGGTTTTTCTCTGGAGGAGGACAAGGTTGCAAGAGGATGGGGTGCATGCAGATCTCTTTTTAACAGGGAGTCAGCCTGTGGACAGGATAAACAGGTGGAAACTACACTTGCTAAATGTGCCACATGTGTCCTTCAGACTTCCTCTGACATGGGTGTGCTGGGCAGACACTGTGCAGTAGCATCCATCTGTGTCCAGCAAAGTCGATATCCAAGGAGGACAACATCAGCATGATATTCTGTGTCTAAAACTTGTTTGTGAAAAACAGGATAATCTCCAGTGAAGTAAGCATTGAGGGTTCTACTAAGGTTCATGAATTCCATGTGAAAATGTGTGTGGTATGATTGTGTGTAGCTCTTCAAGGAATGGGAAGCCTGAAAATACCATCCCTATGTTCACTGTCAAGTGGGCCCACATGTGACCTCTCCCTGCCTGCACAGTTTTGATCTGTGTAAGAATCTCCTGGCTTTGCTGGTGCAGTTGTTGGTGAGTTTGGCTGTATGGATTCAAGATACATTTTCTGTGCTTTGGAGCAGCTCCAGGTTCTTTGGAGCAGCTTCAGTTGAGCCTTCCACACAAGTGTGACAGATAGAAATATATACAGAAATTTGGCTGGGTGAAGAAATACAGTCCCTTGGGAAACCGGGAATTTAATCTGAGTTTTGAAAACTAATCCCAGCTCCTTTAATGTGTGGGCCAGTTTCTTCATGCAGTGACACCTATATGACCCCTTTTGACATCTGTATTGACCCCCGTTTTTTAAATTCAGACCGTATTGTCCACACTTTTGTGCAGTCTCAAGCCGGGTTGTTGTCCAGCTGGGAATTTAATGAGGACATTTTGCCCTCATTGTAGATGAGCTTGTCCCCAAATGTTAGCAAGTTCCTGACAATTGCATTTCTTCCTTGGACTTTTTAAGTGGTGGCAGAAGCATCATGCTCCCCATTCCCTGGGAAAATTGGGTCATGGTAATGCACATCTTATGTATTATTTGGTGTCCCACCTCACAAAGATTTACTTACCTGTTAATTACGCATTTCTGAATCCAGCTCTTGTGGTTTGGCAGAATAAAGTCTTGTGCAATTAGTTTTTGGGGAGAACTGTGGGTAAAATACACATTAGAGCCACACTGGTAACAAATACTTCTTTTCACCATCTGTTCTCTCCTACCTTGCAACACTGGCAGCTCCAGGTGGAAGTGCAGACAAGGCTGATACAACTCCACTGTGAAAGGATATAAGCGGATAATTTTTTGTGAGGGAAATGACACTCCTCAACCTGATTCAGATTTCCCATTTTTTGATGGTACTTTTAAGTAGGCCCGTATCTATTTTTACTTAACTAGCTGTGCTTTGTGAGTTTCCTCACTAGGTAGTTGATTTACATTCAACTTTTAACCTTTCTGGGATTCCCAGAACCCAAGGGTGTGGTACTGTCACAGCCAGGAGCATGTCCTAACTAGTCTTCTGAAGATGCTTTCTTGGACAAGTCCTCTCATTTCCTAGGTAGGTTCAGGGTGTGATCTTCCTTTTAAGAACCAATCCCATTCCCACATCCTTCCCCAGTCCTCAGCTGTTTGAGGGAAGACTTTCTTTAACATGTTTGACACATCCAGACACTTGCAATCCACTGTTCAGCACACAATGTACAAGATGGCTTCAAAGCATTTGTAATTTGTTTGGCATTCAGTGAGTTTTGAAGCCAACTGTCATTGAAGTCTCCCATATTTCAAACTCTTGAATCATGAATGATGACTGCAGGACAAAATTTTAGAAGCTGAACTTCAGGACTGGAGTTTCCTTCTTTGTTTTAGATATCAACAAAGCCATTTTATAAACTTGTGTATGCCTTGAAAGGGGCTCATGCATTTTTTTATGTAATCCTCTGTGCCATACAAATTAAAAAATTCTCTGGCAAGAAGCAATGCATGGAGATATATCTACAGTGAAAATATGCAAATAGATTGAAGGTTTTTTTTTTGTTTGCAAATTATATTAACGACATTATGACTAGAGTAAAAATGAAAATGAGCGTATCAAGACTATAGACATGTGTAACCTCAAAAGAAAAAGAATAAGGGGGATAATGAGGGTCTATCTAAGTATACATTTTGGGAATAATTGTGACTATATGAATGGAGAGAATAAAGAAAGGAAAGAGAACACCTTCTGTAAGGGCAAGGTTAAAGGTGTTAACAGTGGTTGAATCTCAAGGATGTAATGTTTGAATTCTTGTTTCAAGTTTTGCTGAAAACAGATTATTAATGTTATTAACACAGCCAATTTGAATAAGATGAGAGGCAAACTGGTTTAGCATGGAATTGGAAGAGGAGGAATTCCAACTGCTTTTGTGAATAAACTCTAAAATTTCCAGGAACTTGAGAAATTTAAGAGAAAATATAGATGGGATGACAGCTGGACAGACAGTAACAGCTGCCTTTTTGTGGTAGACCAAGCATATTTTTACTCTGAGTGAACAAGGAAGCTGGGGAAAGGATGGAAGAACTACTGCAAGTGTGAGATTTGTAGAGAATAAAGAATGGAACACTTCATTCACCCTGCCTAAGAATGTTACTGTCTTAGAAAGGAAGGGGTGGAGAAGGCAACAAATTAATCTCTTTTTTTGATATGGTTTTATTCTAGTTTGATGTTTTGTGAGCCCTCTTTATTCTGCACTGGAACAAGCAGTTCTCTTTACATTTAGAACATTACATTTGAGAACATTAAAAGGACCACAAGATTTAAAACAATCTCTCTTCACAGAACAGCTCAGAGTTACTCACTGTGATGGGGCACTGAGATACATATTCCCCTGAGTCAGTCACATTTGACTGTCTGAAGTCATAAAAGAAAATGCCACAGGAACACATCCTGAGTGTTATTTTACTAGGCTAGAAGCACATTATTCATGAAATATAAATTGTGCACTGTTATTAGCCTTTTTGATTACGCTTACAAATCCCTTGTGTTATTACTGTGTAGAATCATATGAGAATAACTCATCTAGATGTTAATGAAATAATCATGTCATGAAAAGTACATCTATTGTGATGAATACTTACACAGTCTCCATGAAATCTACGGAGTCATGGGGTTATGGTTGGGTTTGCTTGGTTAAGACTGGAATTAGGGTTATGCACACTTTGCTTCTATAGACCAAGACTACCAAACACTAAAAGATCTTGTTATTCCTTAAAGTCAATTGTTTTCCCTCACACACTGCCTTCTTTCTCCCTCTTCCCCCTGCAATTCCTTGAAACTCACCTCCCTTCAGTCTCTATCTGGAATATGCCACTCATGCCACTGAGATATGATCATCTCACCCATCCATCTCTTCTCCCCATCCCTCAATTTTGTTTGTCAGGAACGTCAGTTGATCAGAAACTTGAGTTAAACTGTATTGGGAGGACATGCAGAGATAAAATGCTGCAATATGCTTGAAAACTAATGGTTGATGTACACTTGGAAGTATTTATTGTTTGAAGACTTGCAGTTTACAGTCTCTCCATTTCACCCATAATTAGCTTTCCATGCTCTTCAATATTTAGTTGGGTTTTTTGTGGTGGGGTTTTTTTTGCCCCCTCAAAAATGTCATGTGAACATTCCCTGAAGTTTTGGAATTGAACTAATATATATTAGCAACACATATGCTTACACAAAGGGGTGAGGAATAAATGGCCTTGAAACCTCCATTAATAGCAGCAATGCACTGGAAAGTCATAACATAAACATGCGGTTAAAAAACATACACACAAATTGACTATGACATCCATTCTAGAAAGCACCTGTGATTATAAGACATTAACAGATTTTTCCCAGATTGCAGCAGCAGATTACAATAAATATGTGTGCTTCATGGTGGTGTATTTTTATCATCTTCTATAGGGAGAGTATGTTATAAATACTAGGAATGTCTAGAATGTTTACTGGATTTAAAAATAGAGAAGAAAGTGCGTGATATTTAGCTGAACAGCAAAAATGCATATTTAAGCTGAACACGAAAATAAACAATGCATCTGAATTGGTTTTATTTTACAGTATAACCAAACAAGGCTTTCTGGTAATGTTGAGATTTTGTCAGCTTTCTAGATTTTTTCAAAGGTCTCATTATTTTGGAACTGTGGCAAAATGCCAGTTCTCTTACAGTTACAGTTGGGGACTTCTATTTAAAGATTTTCTAACTACTCCCACTTCTGCTTAAAATTTTGTAATTTTAAGTTCTGTATGTTATTTAGAAAAGGTTGTTGTTTTATGTCTGTTGAATTTCCTTGGAGCGGTAGATTTTTTCACAAAAGAATGTTTCTTAACACTGAGGTGAAATACCCAGGCCTTTCTCTCATCCTTCTTCCTAAAATAATCTGCCACTGCCTCTCTTGGCAATGGAGAATTCTGCAGCTTTGGTATCATGCAAGTCTCTTCAGAAACAATGTGAGGGTGTGTTTTGGTGTGTGGCTCACATACATGGTCCTGAATCTGTGTAAAGTACCTTGTGCTGTTCTGATTGAAGTCCCAATGATTTTATTTACTTCCAAAGGTATTTAAGCCACTCTACCTCTCATTTCTGAATGAAAGTTTGTGGGAGCTTTCAAATTCTTGGAATTTTTGTATTATCTGGACATCTGTGAGAGCATGAGATGGCTACTCTTCTACAGATTTGCCAGAACTACTACCTCTGTTCCTTAGAGTCAGTCCAGATTAAGTTTAGAAAGGATTTACTAGACAGATTTTGAGAATTAAGCATCAACATCTGCAAACAATAAATGAGGGCACACAGCAAGTATGAGTATCATCAGCTTGTACTTGGTTAGGCTGGGAAATGCAACTCCTGGGAAGGTGTTTTAATGAAGATACAGGAACTGTGCAATGGTCCATAAAATGCTGTCTGTGGTGTAATGTGTAAAGCAGCAGAGGGTGCCAGAAAGCAACAAGTTGTGGCTTCCATTGTAGTTAAAGGAACTAGCAATATTAGGGTGGGACAGGGTTTGCATTGTGAGTTTAGCTGCAGAAGGGAAGAAAGAAGACACCATTCTTGTAATTTTAATCACTTACATATGTTTAAAATTAAAATAAACACTATCCAACAAATGATCAAGTTTTTGGAGGTGTTGTATGGTACATTATGCCTAGGTGACTGTGCTGGGCACTGAATCATCTTTTAGCCACTGTACATACCTGGTATTTAAAAGCTTGTCTTTTAAATTGGATTATTTTGGGATGTCCTAGCAATCTAGTGTGTTAATTACAGCCTAATGTGGCAACAAAAACTATCCTGTCTTACTACATTTAGAGTTATGAAGCACATTAAAAAGTCTTGACAATGTACCCCGCTCACCTGTTAGAAAGTAAAATAACAAAAATTTGTTGTCTCGAAAAGTTACAGGCTTTTTGGCAGTATTGCGTTACTTCCAGAATATAATACAATTACAATGTTAGAAAAGGAAGAGAAAGAATGGAAGTAGGTGCATACTGAAACTACTATGATCTGTCCAGATGTATTTTCTCACTCTGCCCTTGATCTTTGCTGGAACAGAAGCTGCCTACATCTGCTGCAGCTTAGTGTTAGCCTGTTTCATGGAAAGAATGCCAAATCTGCTTGATTTTACAGTTCCTTTTACATACTCACCATTTTGGAGTTCCATGACTTTTATGCACACTAACCTGCCTAACCCTGTGCTTTTATTTGCCCGTAATTATATTCCAAGAACAAACTCCTCTTTGAACCCTGCTGCAAATCCCTTCCACTTACAGCCTCTCCCCAGTGTGCTTTGCTGGCACTCGTGAATAGCAGGCAGCAGTGATCCATCAGGGCAGTATCCCTCTCTGAGAATGACGGTGTGAGGGGTAACTTAAAAAGAACAATTGACCCTGACATTTTTATTCCTTCATTCTCCTCCTCTTTCCCCAATATATAAAGTTTCTGTGTTAGGGAGTTAGAATGTACTTCTTTGCCTGCTCTTTCAGTATATATTTATGCACTAGTGTTGTGATCACCATATATTCCATGAAATGTCAAAATGAAACATGCTGTATTTGTCAGAAAAAAGTCTTGTGTCCCTCACAGTTACGTGCACAGCCATGGGACCAGATGGAGAGTAGTCATGTTTTTTCACTCTTTGGAATAACTCATTGCTCTGCCAGCCTGCTCCTGCTGTCAAGAGCCCATGGATCTGACCACTCTGAAGTGGGACCAGAGAGCATGAGGCACCTGAAATTCTGTGTTAGTAAAGATTTTGACAAACTTTGAACTGGACTTAAATACCGATGTTAACTCTAAATATAAGCTCTGTTACACCCGGTGACCCTATTATAGCAATGCTATTAAGGTACAGATGGGTAAATTGGCTTAAATTAACTGTAGAACAAGTAAGTTATCACAAAGACTGCTTATTTCAACAGCATTAACTAATCCCTTTTCATGTAAAGGCTTTTGATCAAGTTAATTAAAATATTAACACAATCTCCTTATTTTATTTTTTATGTAACTTGTCTGTTTAAATCCACTGTGACCTGAAATTTAATACATAAATAGTCAGAATACAGTATAACCATTTTTGTTTCAGCAGAAATAAATAGTATAAATATAAATATAGTAATCTATTTGGCAGCTTTCTGATGTGCAGGAATTATTTAAAACACTCCTAGTCTGAGGAGTCTGCTGACCATATGATCAACAGATGACCACATGACATAAATCAGAGTTATACTTATTTAAAGTTGAACTTATTTTAAGTTGGCCCAGTGACTGGATATGTATTGGTCTGGGCAGGGTTCATTTTCAGTGTCTGTCCAAGATACTTTTTTTATGTTGTTGGGACTAGGTTGAATTCAATCTCACAAACTGATCACAAATATTTTTTGCCTTTTTGATAGTTTATATCAACTTAAAGCATTTGTTTATCTATGCAGTTCCTAGCAACTCTTTCAGGTGGCATCCAGACCCTCAAAGTTCTGAAAGGTGAATCTGAACAGTCTTCCTGAAATAGAAATGTATTTGTATTTTAGCTTGTAGCTTTTGGCAGTCTTTAATTCTATAACAATTAGGTTATACTTTGTTTAGGCTTGTTGTCAGCTAATTAGAACCTTCTTTGAATTATTCATACCTCTTCATTCTTCAGCGTTTTTTTGGAATTACCATGGGAATGTAAAAATGGCATTTTCCTCTAGGGAAAAAAAAACACCACAAGAATTTTCTTTGTTGCTTGCTTTCCACACTTGAGAACTGAGACCTATTTGCATGAAATAGTTAATATTTTTTTCTTTTTCATAAATAGTAGTTCATGGAGTTAGATAGTTACAGTCTTCTGTATTCTAACTGTACACATAAACAACTAACCAGCATCCCAACCTTGTGAACTGTTTTGCCTGTCACACAGATTTTCTCAGTAATTCCTCCAAATAACAACTTTAAATTAGGTGTTTGTTGTTTTTCTTTTGGTAAGAGCTCTTACTTAGTTCATGGGCAGATCAGCAGTAACACTCCAGGGTAAACATATGTGCAAGGGTGTTTTCACAGTTCTTGTATATATAAAGCTTCTATTTGGATTTCTTGGCATAAACAGTTTCGAAAGATTTATACTGTTGCTTTGTATGAATTAATGTATTTGAAGATATGTGCCCCTTCTAAAATGCTTATTTCTTTTCAAGTAATACTGGCAGTATTTTGGAACTTTAAAATGCTTGGATAACTGTTTAAAAAATTGTTTCCTCCTACACTTTACACTTCATTGGCTAAAACTGGAAGTGATGTGACAACAAGCATTAAGTGCTTGTTCAGGCTTCATTTTATAGGCTTGAGCACTTTTGATGTTTCTCTTATAGCATTTGGCTGAGAAGTCAAGAAAAAAGATCTGACCCTGTTGAGCTTAAAGCAGATATCCCACTGCCTTCTGTGGTTCCAGGTGCTTTTATTTTCCTTGACCGAGAATCTAAACATGAGATCTTGTGAAAACGTGGAAAATTCTTACCATAGTTATGAGAAAGGGGCAGAGAGAGGCAAGCATGAAAGCTGTTTAGAGGCATGGTATGAAAACATATACAGCATGGCCTCGTATTCGTATGTATATTATGCTAAACATGGTTTAAAATGCAGTGCTCAGGTACCCTAGCAAAAGTGTAAGCCTGAGTATGAGTCTCTTGTATTATCCCTGTGGGTTTTAAAGACATCTGGTTTAATCCGAGTGGTTTTAATAACCTGTGATGTCAATTCATCATCAGGTTTTTTGGTCTTTTTCTTTAGAGCTTAGACCAATTTGAGTAAGTAATATGAAAACTAAATGTAAAGGAAAACCGGTAACCTATGTTCTCTCATGCGTATGTCTTCTCAAGGACTTTATGTTCCAGCTGGAGGACCAGCCACGTAACCTTAGTGCTACAGAAAATTCTGGGCTGTGCTTTTAGAGGTTGCTAATAACAAGTAATTTTTATCATTTTTCTTTTGATGAGATCAATGTTCTAGAAATACTGTATGTTCTATAAATACTATATGTTCTATAAGTTCTATAAACATTCCCAGGGTAATATGAAAAATATATCTAATTTTAAAAAACTAAGAATGTTTATAAAATCAAAAGGCCAGATGGATAGGAGCAAACTGTTAGTGTCTCTCCTGCACAAGCTGTAGCATTATGACTTCTGGTGGAGTCAGGAGGGAGGGTTCAGAAAGCACGAAGTGCATCTGGATGCATTCCAGTTGCAAAGTTCAAGAAATGAAGTGAAAGGCCTCGTAGTTTACCTGTTTACTTATTTTTAAAAGGATTAATTCTGTCACTGGTTGTACTGCCCTTATTTCTAAAACCTGCTTTTTTGAGTGAGCTAAATGAAGTTGCTATGCAGTAAGTCGGGGCAAAGGAGAGAGCTGGAATTCTTTCAAAGGTTCAATTAAATCTAGTAAATGAAGACTCTGTTGTAGACTCTCTTTTGACCTAATGAAGAGAACCTCCTCTGTTTTGAAGAAGCGTGCATTTTCACATTGCCCTCCAATTTTCAGAAGTTGCCAAGTTCCATAAATATTTAGACTCTGGTACCTTGCTGACTCAGAAATGTTGCACAAGTAAAAAAAGGATTGTAGAAAGGCTCACTAGAGTAGAGCGTTGCTTTAAGAAACATTGTGTTTAAACAGAGTTCTTTTTATCATTGCCTTAAAAAAAGGTCCTCCTAGGGTAGTATTTATCTTCAATTTCGTGTTCTTAGTGCATGTGTAAGGCTCTTTCATGGTTGTGGTGGCCTCAGACCTGTGGAGATGAGAGTCCTGAAGTAGCAAGTTACTTTCAGACACTGGAAGACAATTTTACCCTGTCTTTCCTTGTGATCCATTCTGCTGTGCAGCCAAGTTTAGCTTTCTAAGAAATCTATGCTACATACTGAAATACATCCATGGATTTTTGAGTTCTAACCCAGCACTATATTCCAATCAAATTCCCAAAACTTCCTTCTCACAATTTCTATTGTAGTAGCACAAAAGCATTTCAGAACTTACCATTGCTGCATTTTGTGCTTTACAATGTCTGCTGCAGAGACTTCTGTATAAAAATGGGAGAGCAGATGGGAGACAAGACAAGAAACAGAAGAGTTAGTAAGAAAGGAAGACGAGAAGCAAGTTCACATCGTTACATAGATGATCAGAGTAAAATTTTGCATTTTTCTCTTATGTGGTGGAGGGTTTTTGGTGTTTGTGGATGAGGCATTTTTTGGTTTTATATGAAAATGACCAGCAGATGTTTCTAATGATCTGTTTGGCCATCTAAAAATTATGATTAAGATTGCTTTTTTTTTTAGAATAACTAAATTGCTCATTAACTTGCTGATGTATACGGACACAATCAAACAAACAAACAAACTGTATTCTGTATTTGCCATCACAGAAATAATGTCACATGCACTCTAAGGTTTCCAAGCACCAAGTGAGGGGCTAGGTGAAAAATATGCACCACCAATTGTCACTTTTGTGTTCCTAACAGGGCTGACAGTAATTCATGCCAGAAGGGATCCAATTCCCACTGTACCATTTTCTTAAAAACAATACACACCCCAGCTCATGCTTTGACCTCAGCAGTGACCTCATACATTCTTTTATCAGCAGGTCAGTACATATGTCTGTTGAATTCTCCAAGTACTTGAGAAGTTAATTTGTTTTCACATTTCTGGGTTTACTGGTCATATTTCGTGTTTGGACTGCATGTTGGAAGAATTTCATGTGCGTGTTCCTTAATATCTGTTGGAAAAGGAAGTGGAAGCTATTTCAGTTTTAAATAAGATTTTCTTTTCTTCCTCAAAATATAACTAATAATTAAATAACTCCAGCATCATTTCCTAAAAATTTTTGCCTAGGAGGCCTTCTACATACCAGTAGTTATTATTCTCTAAGGTAAAATTCTCCCCAAATGCCTCCAGTAAATCAGTTTTTAATTTGCATGTAGGGTCTCTTATTGCAAAGTCAATGCTTAGTTTGGAACAGTTTTCTGGAATGAACCTACATGGTTCACTGATCGATTTTTTTATTAAATGCTCCTTAAATTATTCTATTGCAAATAATAAGGAGTTTGCTACAAAAGAGTTAAGCCAAATGTGTCTGCGTGTCAGTGTATTCTGCTTAACCCCCTAAAATGTGTCATAATTTTGATAGAAATATGGAACGTGCCCTAATCTGGGCCACGTGCAACAGCAAGTCAGCAGAATGCACTAAATATCTCCCAGCAGGACTGTTAACACCTGTTTTATCTGGATGGGTTTTCTAATTTACACCACCCATGGAAACTTGACATTACCTTCCAGTGCAGTCACAAAAAGTTATTCCAATAAGCTGCTGTGGTAGGAGCATATGGGAAATAACTTACCAGAAAATAAATAACATGGTTTTTGAGAGCTTGTTTATCTCCCGAATTTCCCTTTCTTCAAATTTCCCCATTTCTACAAGGGAAGCTGAGGTTTCAGGGCAAAATTCACTCAGTCTCAGTACTCTGTGGCCAAGGGAACTGTGCAACATGCAGCCTGACATAGAAGCACCTTCCACAGAAACTGCAAATTTAAAACTAAAGAGCTTCCTCAGAAGACTCATTATGAGTTTTGCATTACTCTGGGTCACATTTCTTCCCATTGCATTTACTTTCAGATTTGGAAGAATTTGTGTGTATTTTCTGCCCTTCAGAATGTCCTTATTCTGTAGTATTAGTAAAAAATACTTTTTAAAATTACATAAGAATACTCTGTACACTTTCTTCACAAGTAACCTTGATGGAAATATACAACTTTTAGACGGTCTTGCTCGAAATTAAAAATCTGATATTAATTCAGTATGAACACTTTTATATGTTAACAAGGACATACAACTTTGAATACTCAAGAGACAAGAAAGCAGATCACTTTCTTTCAGTTGTGTTAAACTAGTTTAAACTGCACTAGATTATATATATATATATATATAAACAACCAGCTTGCTTCTTATAGTTCAATTATAATACTTGCAAAATGAGCCCGTATGAGTCTATTTCACATTGTTCCCTTTGAAACCCTACTCTTTAATTTAAAAAAGGATCCTCCCTTTTAGAATATGTAGGAATTGGCTATTGTGGATAAAATACAACAATACAGTGTAGTACAGTGAAAATGGTACAGCAGTTTTGCAAGTAAAATGTTATGACAATTTTTTGCAGAAAACAGGTAAATCAGTATCAAATGGAATGGAGCACATGGTGTAGAAGGTGCCTCCTGTTAGGATTGAGGTTACTGATTGGTACTTTTATAAATAATTGAAAGTAATCTTACCGTATGTTATAACAAATAAATCATAATTGCTTACTTTATATGGACTAGATACATTTTACCCCACAGGACATACACAACTATAAAAGCATTTGGGATTTTTTTATATTTTAATTGTATTACCAGTCACATATTTTTCTAAAGAGATGAGCAGAAATTTATGTGTGTTGAACACGTCTTATAGTGAAGAACAGGGGACTGTCACTACTGAATCTTGTTTAAGTGTTCATTTAAGAATCACCTAGACTCCCAAACAATGCTGAATGGGTGGCATTTGAAGAACGGATAGGCAGGAGGATAAGGACATTGGACTGGGTAATCCATTTTGGTATATCAATTTTAATCTGGATGGTGCTTTTAACCTCTTCAGTTGGACCTTCTTAGAGTAAGTTAGCTATCAAAAATGGATTTCTGTACCCAATACTCAGCCTTAGAAAATCATGGTGCATATAGATACGTATAAAGCAAGCATGTTTTTAAGTAGAATAGCAGGCAGTATATTCAGTTATCACTGAAATGGAGCAAGTTCTTGACTTGCTTGATGTTTATTTTTTGGTGAAGGAAGTATTTGACATATGCCCATTTTTGCATAGTGAAGAAAGCTGAATGTCCACCTCCCTGGTTTATGAAGCCTGGTTTTGTGAAATAATCTGAATGATAAAACAGAGGACAAAAACATGACACTATGGAACAGCAAGCATTTTCTATTAATATCTCTATCTTGTAACTTTTTAGCTCTTTGTTTTAAGGACTGGCAGAACGTAAATACAAACTAGTGAAACCAGCTGGGAAGAAAACCCACAAGGAACAAAATTACAAAGCAAACCAAAAATCTGGGTGTTTCCCACACGACAAGTGAGTTGTCAACAGGTCACAATGTGTGCAATGGATGAGTCATTTAGGAATAGAAACTGAAATAAACTTGTCCTTTTAAATCTCTGAGAATACCTTTGGGCATTGCAGGTTGTGAAATATTATGTGTTTGGCTAAAGAATACTCTGTGTATGTAGTGTGCGTGTGAGGATTAACCATTAACATGTGAGAGTGTACATGACCAATTCTCTTACTGCTCTTAGACAAGGGAAAATCAGAGTTTAGGCCATTTCCACCTTGAAATACTTTCCAGTTTCTCCCAGAGAATTCTGTATAGCTAAATCTATATGGAAAGTTTAGTTCTCTTACCAACTCCAACATGTGCATCAAAAATGCTTTTATTCACTCATGAAGACATCTTGGTTGCTTGCCTGAACCTCTGATCTTTTTAGAGCCTGCAATTAAGACCAGATCACTAGCACTTCAGCTACTACTAAGTAAGCAGCCAGAACTCAAAAGCTGGTGTGTCTCCTTACATGACTGATTCCTGTTAAAATCAGACAAATAGTATCTGCTTTTTCATTCTTTAAACTTTAATAATGTTGTGCAATATGTGAATTGTAAATATTTAGAGTACAGGTTGCCACCTGTAAGGCCTGAATTTTATTTGATTTTGATTGTATTAGTGCTACAGAACTTGAAAGAGAAGGAGCTGTGTAACAACAATAACAATTTTCTAATTCTGCATTCATTTAAGTCCTCCACAAATTGTATTAGTGATGAATATCCATGTAAGAGGAAGATTCAAATGCACGTTTCTCAACTCAGGTTAATACTCTGGAGACATTTAGGAAGAAACATGTTGGTAAAGTGTGTTTGAAATACAATTATTTAGACACACACTATCTCATACTATAATACCAGTCTTAAAGGAGTACTATTTATTATTTGCAATTAAAAAGAAAAACAAAGCACCAAATACTGAAGAGCTTTATGGAGTTTCTGTGCTCTGGAAAGTGAGTATTTATGTGATTCTCTGGATTTCTGTGGAATACTATTTCCATGGATGTCCTTAATCAGCCATCAGCAACATTACAAAAGGGAAAAATCCTTTGCCAAATTTTATCTGGGAATTGGGTCGCGAATCAGAATGTCAAAACACACACGCACAGAGCTGTGGAAGATAGCGCTGAATGAAGTGCTAACAGAAATTATTGTTTTACTTACCCTGCCAAAATAATCAAGAGTATTTAAGAGCATAAAAGTATAAAAACACTTAGTGGTTATAATTATGTGTTGTTTTTATAAAGGTGTCCCATTCTTCGGGAAAAATCCAGCTCAAAGTAGGCGAACAGTAACTAACTTGTGTATATGTCTATGTATTCTTGTAAACTATGTTGTCATAAACGTAAGAAAAGGGAGTTAGTCAAAGCAAGAAATTTTTCAAGCTTCTTATACACACAGAGAAACAATGCTGTGTTACTCATAATTACATATCTTCTGAGCATCCCACAATTAAATTTATTTTTGGAAGTGAAGAAAGTGTTGTCTGTCAAACAAAGGAGATGAAAACTAATCTTGGCAACAGCAAAAATAATAGGAATAAAGAGACATATTCTATGTGTTGAGTCACTGGTGAGTACATCCCATAAATGAGCTCTTCCTTTAAGTCTGCTGGGTATTAAGTACTACTGTTTATCTACATGCAAGTCCCCCAGTCTGATTTAGTGATTTATTTCTGTCAGTTAAATTTTAAATAACTTTCAGTCAAAAGCAGATAACCCACAACTACGCAATGAAATATGTTACAGTATATTTGCAATGTATCTTCTTCGTATGCCACCTAATCTGTTAATGTTATCAGAGCTGTGGTATTTCTGTTTATTTGTACATTATCAAATGAACTGTATCCCCTTAAATGTCAGTGTAAAAATATCTTGGAGTTCACTAATATTTTTGGTGTTAAGTATTTCAGGTGCTTTTTTCATGATGGTGTGTGTATGAATACTATTAAAAGGATCAGATTTATGAAGAAAGCTTAATATATTGTAAGCATAGGCTTAATTTAAAAAGAATCAAATGGTGTTATCTACCTGATGATGGCCACAAATTAATTCCTAAATTATCATCATCTTATCCAATTGTATCTTTACCCACAATGCTGGAACTACGTTTCAGAATTTGACATAGTGTCCTTGAGTTTTGATAAGGAGGTGATTGGGTTTCAGAATTAGGTTTTTGTTACCTCTGAAAAGCAATTTCATGTGGTGTTGATTGACTTTCAACATGGTTAATTGAATAGCTAAGTGTCAAATGTCTGTATGGCAGCAAAGGTTTATTATATTGTTAATTACTTATACTATTTATAGTTGTTAAGATTTTTAATATTGCAGGTCTGCTACTCAATGTGCTGCATTTATTCCACTCTTTTGAATCTTTAATATGAAATAAGATCCTTGGAACAAAAACAAAAATTTGAGATTGACAGTGGTGGAGAACTTTATCAATAGCAGTCTGATCTTGGCAACGTGTACCTGTACAAGCAAATCTGCACATTTGAGGCTCTTCTCTGTTTTGATATGCAAGATTTGGAGTCAATCTGTATATCCTGCATTCTGTACTGTAATGAGCGATATCTTCTGCTACAACACCGTGTAGTTCTAATGATGCAATTCACTATAATGATAAACATAATCTCTGCTATAAACTAGTTATTTTTGCAAGTAAAAGTCACTACAGAATTGTGGTCATATGTAAGATACAAAATTTGTCTGGTGTCTGTGTTGTGTCACACCACAAAACCTTCAGCCACTGTAGAATTCTACATACACGGTATGTAGAAAAAACAGTAAAAAGCAGTAGAATTCTACATACACGGTGTCAGCTCTAGGAGTAGTTTACCCCAGTGAATAATAACCTCATTGCTGACTACTTATATAAACATGGACTTCAGGAATTCGTAGCACTCTTGATTGAAACAGTACTGAGGAATGGAAGCTGCTTGAAATCTCTTAGAACTTTTGTAATTGCAAAATTACTCTCATCTGTGAGCGAGTTTGAAGAAAAAGTGTTTGGGACTGCTTGGGTTTGAGTTCAAAGAATAACTGTGGTTTGCCAGGGGAACAAGTAGGTAATTAAAGCAATATTTAGAGACCCACTGAAAGCTTCAAAATGGGACAACTTTAAGACTAATATTTTCTAGACTGGAGAGGAAAGAAAGTGAAAATAACCCAAAAATATATTAATGCATGTCTCATTGAATCCCCTAAGAGTTTCTGAGTTGTATAGTAACCACAGTTATTATCAGAAAACTGACTGCAAGAGTTGTTTTCTGACATTTTCAGGGTATTATGGGGCTGTGAGTTGCCACACCAAACTTGCTCAATTCACAAGTCAAAACAAGACTTTATTATAAGGCTAACAGTGCAACCCCAGTCTATTGTCTGAAAGTTGGCCACTGCTATTGCTTCATACACCCCTACCAAAAGGGTGACTTTGGACTCAGGGCTTCTGTTACACTTCTCTTGGTGAACTCTGAAGCAAAACAGATTTTGCTTTGTAGTTCTGCAGCATACTGAGTCATTGGTGTTCGCGGTAATGATTAGTTTGTCTGAGAGTTTAAGAGACATGACTTCAAAGACACATGCTGTAAAAGTAGACACGTAAAGTAACCACATGCTATTTCTACAGGATATTTTTCACCTTAAATGTATGTGAAGGCTTAGGTATCAGGCATATTATTTACTAGATATTCAGTATTCCAGATAGATGTTGAGATTTTTTTCACATTAGGTCTTAAACGTTCTCCAGTGAACTAGGTTTTGTTACATCTGTGGTCTCCTGAAGTACTGCAGAGGGAACATGCCCATTATGAAAAATTACTTGATTAAACTAGACTATGTGTTAGGAAATATTGTTCCAGATATTTGAAGATGGCTGCTACTGATGTAGTGCACTGATTTTTCTTTCTTTTATTTCCTTTTCTGTTTCCTCCCTTTGGCTTCCAGTACTAAGTAATAGAGCAGAATTTCCCATCTTTGAAGTAATTGATGCTGTATTATGGTTGATTTGAAAGTCCGAAGACACAATGAGTTATACAGCTAATCACCAAACAAATCTTCATTTCTTTTCAATTCTTCAGGGCAGAAGAATTTCTGTTCAAAGTTTTTTCTTGTGTAGTTGACATTGTTTAAAGGTCGAGTAGAAATACTCTCTTCATGTGCACTATTTTCTCAACTGACGCAGGGGTTTAGTTGGAGGTCAGGGCTGAGCCCAGTGCCTTGCCACTGCCACCAGGAGTGGCACCACCCGCCCATCCCTCCTTTCCACCTCCCCGTTCCTCTCCCAAACCATGCTTTACTCAGGCTGGGACACGCCCTCCCCTCTGCTGGCTCCTGTGCTTATCTGACTGCACGGGGACCTGGAATGACTGAAATCCATTTGCCTTTTTGCTGGGTGAGTTTTCTGCGTGGAGCCAGCTCCTGGTGTGCTCAGAGAAGCGCTGAAGCCCAGCAGCAGCAGGGCCCTCACACCTGGGAGGAAGAAGAGGTGAGGAAGAATCAGATCTTCCTATTATAGCTGCAGCCAAGTTGCAACTGATTTAGCTGTGTCACGTCTCTATGTCTTAACAAAATAACCTAGCTAATTTGGGGGTTTTTTCGTGGTGTAAAACTACATAAACATTTTTTTAAATGACAGTTAATGCCTCGGTTGCTTCAGTGACTGTGCTGGGCCAGAGCTGGAGTAATCCTGTTGATTTTAGGATGGTTATTCTACATTCAAAGCTGTGAAAATTGGTGACACCCACCAAATTGATTTTACCACTTTATGGTAGACCCCAATTTTTTAGTACCTTTCATTAGTTTAACTGCAGAAGTTGAGTTTTGGTATTCTTCTGTAATTGATTCGATAAAAAGATTGTTTATCATTCACTTTAAATGTTAGCATGCCCTTGAAATCAAGGTTTGGAAAGACGTCTTAAAAATTTGTTTAGTAATGTTTTGACATTTATTCTCCTTGAAGATCATACCTAAATATTTTGCAGGTATTTATAAATTAATAAATTTACACCCATGGATCAAGACAGTCTGTGAACTCATAATATATATTTCTAGGGTCAGTAGTAAAAAGAATATTTATATCCTTTCAGCTACTACCATTTCCAGAGAATAATGACTGAACTCCAATACAGAAAGATGACAGTAGTAAAAGACTTGCCTAGCGAGGAAAGATACTGCCAAGGATGAAGTAGCTTTCATTCAAGAATGAATTTACCCCTTATGTTTTGATGGTTGAAAACTGTTGACATGAGACATTGTAAAATGTGTAAACATTCAAATAAAATAACTGCATGGACTTGAGCTACTGCAGGTTTATGTTTTTAGTGTTGAATATTATTTGCTTTATTTTTAATTTTATGCAATGATAATAGGTATTTAAAATACCTATTTCTTTAAAATTTGTTAAAATTTTGTTTTATTGTTGTGGTCCGAAGTGCCTTGAAATAAATGCATCAACCTAAAATAAGTATTTTAAAATCAAATCTGTTCAAGCCACTTGAAAGAGAACACCTCTCTATATGTAATTTTTCTATTTTCATAGCAGCATATTTATAGACAAAGGTAGTAGTTTTTACATTTATAGCTGATTATTCCTTGATAGGTCCTGGAAGGACTGGGGTAATCAGCTGAGGATGGTGACTCAAGAGAACCGTTTGGAACACCCAGTCTCCCACATTGGTTAGAAATAGACACATGAAAGCAGTCTAATTCTGTGATTATTCATTTTAGAGGCAGAAGTTTTATCCTTTTATTGATCTACATTTAGGCTACATTTTTGTACCTAAAGCTCTCTGTGGTAACTGTAGATTTCTTCTAAGAGAAGCCAGCACCATGTTGTTTACTAAGCAAGAACTCTTCTGAGGAGCATAAACAATAAATAAATTAAAGTTATTTATTGTAAGATTTGAAGGAAAGAAATTAGAGAAACAACCACGAAGGAGAGTGATATCATTTTCACAGAATCCTACATCATCCCAAGTACCTTTTCTAACACTGTTGGAGGTTTTTGCTTACATGTGTTAGTAAACTCAGCTGCTCACATCTCCAGACATATACTCAGTGTCTAATTCTCTATGGGTGCTTTCATTGTTCATTGCTGCTTGTTTGTAGCATACAAAATCCAGTTTTATGTTAACTAGGTGGGTTGCTGAGTAGCCAGCATGCCATTCTGGATCGGGTATTTGTGAATTGTTTTTAAGCACCAAAGCGGACAATGAAAGCTTTATCTCCATTCCCCAATTAGCAGTAATCATTCTTGCTAAACTTTGGTAACGAGCTGTAGTATGCAATGAATGTAAAGTATTCATTCCTGGGCAGTTTCTTTCTTTTTTTTCCCCTCTCCCAACATTTCTACATTTTGTCAAATAGTCTTATGCTGCTTGTTATTTCTATTCATGTTGCAGATTGAGAATGTTGATGTCTGCCTTAGCTTTCTGGCAGCCAGAGGCGTAAATGTCCAAGGTCTTTCTGCAGAAGGTAAGAGAAACAAATCATCAGAACAAATAACAAGATTTTCTTCTGAAAGCTAAATTTCTTAACACAAATCACTTGCACCTAAATACCAAGCTCCAGCTGTCTTGAACAGCATGCAAATATAGATTAGTGATAACAAGTGAGAGAGTTTCCTTTTAATTTTCCCTTGAAATTGAACCAAGAGATTCAATGTTTATGAAGCTTGAGATCATGTTTTAAGACAATATTTTTCCAATGGTATAATCTTTTCATGTTAATTCCACAATATTAGATAGGCAGAGAACTTCCAGAGCATACTTTTTTTAAACTTGTACATATATTTATTTGATTCAAAACAGCAAACAAGAATATAAGAATCTTGCTCAGTTAAATAAACCCAGGGAAGACTATTTGTTTCTGCAAATTTATTATTAGTAGTAATGCTGTCCAGATGAGTCTGAAAATTGTAGTATTCCTTTGATGTCTCCTATTAAGTGAAAGAGTGAATGGTTTTGCTGCTTCAATTATTCTGCTGTATTAGTCACCTTAAGTGGTTGCCTAACATGGTTGCAACTAAATTAATAAATATAATGAACAAAAACCATTGCAAATATCAATTGTCTTAATTATTATGTAATATTTGCCTTGTTCATGTAAGAGGCAGGCAAATTAATAAAATGTATATGTCTTTGTCCTGTAGCAAATTAAGCAGTTCTGTAAGGTGCTGCAGAACTTCAAAAGTGCCTCTGACCTCTATGGCACCTGAAGGTAACAGGTCCAGAGATGCAACCCTGCATTTTTATTTTGCTTGTAGCAAAACTAAAAGCTGGAAGGAAATTTTTGTTTTCTCACAGGTGATAATTTCAGTTGAATTCTAGAAGATTCATGAAGAAAAATTGGATTGCTAACCACTATTTGATTTTTAAATTAACTCAGAATTACTATCTTTCACCATGTGAACCTATCTAGGATTTTAAATGTGCCACACAGACACAATATGTCCCATCTATTCACTTTGATTGTCAAATTGTGAAAAACTCCTTAGGTGATTTAAGAGAACCTTTGCATGTACTTATAGATATCTTGTTTCAAGGGAATACTGAAAGTTTGCATGTTGTCATTCACCTCAAAGCTACTTAGAACCAGAATTCCTGGAGCAGCCTATTTTTACTTGCATATAAAGTATGAATCAAATGCATGAATAGCGTGAATTTATTTTAATGAGGATACTCCTCATTGTTTAGTACCTTGGCATGGTACATGACACATTTTCTGTACTTTTTAAAATCAAAATCTGTGTGCATTCTGTAATGCCTTTATTCCTACCTTTGTTTTGCTTTGGAAAATAATTTTAATAGGATATAAGCTTCAATTGTGTAGCTTTAAGTTCATATACTACTAAAAGCAATAATAATACATAGGACTAAATGCAAGGACTCTGATTTAAAATGCTCATTATTCTCCAAAACCAAATTTTAACATTTAGTGTTGAAGTAAGATTAAAATTAATTCTGCTGTTATGCAGTTGGTCATGAATCTGGAGTAACTCCACTACTATCTTTGTAATAATATTCTTCAAAGTACTGCAGAAGTGTGATTCTCTTAAATATACCATTTTCACTATGTATAATCCTGAATATGAAAATTTTTAAAGGGGAGAGGAAATTGAGTTTCTTGTAATAAGATTTTGGTAAAGTATCTTGTTACTACCGGGTCATTTATTAATGACCAGAAGGGTTGTGGAGCAACAAACCATAAACTTAACAAGTTTTAAAGATTTCACAATGAATTTCTGACCTCATTTTGACACTTGAGCAAAGAGGTCTAGAAAAAAACTAATTTTCAAATCTTGACTGCTGAATGTCTGCTTAGAGCCCAGTTGATAAATAATTATCCAGTTGCTACGAAGAAAAACAGTCCACTCATTTTCCAGGTATGTGTTTAGTACACATTAGAAGTTTCTGGATTTTTTGGTTGTGAGAAATTTTCTAACTTTAGCTCCATTAAAAGTCGTAAAGAAAAAGTTACTGATAGCATCTTTCTCTAAAAATAGTAGAAAATGTAGTTTAACACAAAAATAGCAAAATTTTAAGATTTAAATATGTTGAGTGGGATTTAATAAAGGATTATTTTTCTGAGCATGAAGTGATCCAAAATGGTAAGAATAAATAAACTGATGTCATGTACCGACAATCTTCTTAAATCAGAACTGCTTAAAATGGATAGTTATGTGGGTTTTGGGGGCGTTTTTAGGATAATTTTAAATACAAGTTTTCTGTATTCCTTGACAATGATCTTTCTTGAATCCAATGTGACTGCAAAAGTTATAGGTGCCTAAAAAGTTTACTCATTCTGGCAAAGTTCCGCATATCTCTGGTGATCTCATTGGTAATCAAAGATCCTGCAGCATCTTCTCAGGGAAGATGAAAAAGTATGGCTGCTTAGAACAAATTTACAATTTGAAAAGTATATTCCAGTGTCCAGGATTGGGTTTGCTTTTGAAGGACAAGTTGTGAACATAAAAACTCCAGTGTTTGCTGGTCTGTGTAGTAGATGTATTAATATTTCAACTAACCCTGTTGAAAGAAAATTAATATGGTTTAAGAGACATGAAAAACACAATAATTTTGTATAAATTCAGCTTGAATACACAGCTCAGTATTTTGATGTGCAGGGAAGGCAGAAACGTTGTGGCATTGGATGTTAGGTTGCAAGTCTATAGCTCTAACAAAAACCTTTTACAAGGTGGTCAGTGCTGAAGAAAATTAATAATGAGCTTATGAATAGACCTACATGCTGTAGATAATTTCATTAAAGTCTTCTGAGGTTGCTTTTTTGACACTGAGAACTCACTGTTTATGACCAATGTGCACAGAATTTGCCCCAAAAGCAAAAAGAGTAATTTAAAGTAATGAGGTTTGAAGGGATGTATATCTAAGACCAGAAAGAATTCAGATTTTTCTGAATGAACTTTTCCTTTATAAGAATATTTGTAGTTTGTTGAGACAGGAGTATTCATTTTAGATTATCTGTCTTATGTAAGGTTGGATATACTCTTGTTTATGACTCATCATGAGGGCATTGTAGAGATAGGTGTTTATTGCAACACTGACACATAAATAAACAAAAATTATAACAAAAAATAAACGATCAGTGACACCTAAAATGTCTCAGACATTACAGGTAAATGAAGAGATATAAGACATAAAATTTATAGCTATAGGTATGTATAGAGATATTTTAGTATAACTGTTACAAAACTGAAGTCTAAACCGAAAGGGTTTTCACTTCCTTTTATCTTTCTTTTTTTTAAAAGAAATAAGGAATGGAAATTTGAAAGCCATTTTAGGGCTGTTTTTCAGTTTGTCTCGGTACAAACAGCAGCAACATCATCAACAACAGTACTACCAGTCTTTGGTGGAGCTACAACAGCAAGTCCCTTCAACTCCAGCTGAAATCAGCCAGTCCAAAACACACCAAGATATGCAGTCAAGGTGGGTTAAAAAGTTATTTTTCTCAGATGTAAAAGCTTTTTATTTTTCTATTCAAAAAAGAAAAAAATATTGTATCAAAAATAGGCAATTTAAAATTTTTTTTAGCTATTTATGCAGTGGATTCAGTGTGGGTTTTGGTAGTAAGCCCGAATTTCTTGGGAGTAAAGTTAGAGCAAGAGCAGAGAACATTCCCATTTAGATTTAGTTCCAATTTTAATTAATTGTAAGCCTTTCTTTTACTTTATTATTGATTTTTCTGCCCATTGCACAATAAGAGGCAGCTAGCACACCATGTGGTTAGTATACTGGTTATTTTCATGTTTTCTTCACATACCCAGTTCCACATTTAAATGAACAATTTCCAATAATTACCAAAACACATGGTGAAAAGGTACAATTAATACTTTCATTTGTTATAAACTCTTTTTATCTCCACACATTCTGGTTTTTGAGGGCCTAATTCTATTTGAATGTTTTTTAAAAGGGTGAAGAAATAGCCTTAATCTAGTTGTTTCTTTTAAGGGGCCAGTTTTTTATTTAGTTTTAAGAAAGCAAAGCACTCAGCAGAATTTAATAATTGCCGAATTACATTGCTTTCAGACTGTATCTAAAAAGGTATTTTCAGAAGGTAGTTTCTTAAAGGCCACTACAGAAGAATGAGTTTGAAACATAAATATCTATTTAAATTGAAAGAGTATTAACAATGTGTATTTTATTGGGGAAGTTAAAAAAAAAGTCAACTGTAGATCTTCGTGAAGAGTTTTGTCTATTGCTTTGTTGGGTTTAGTACTTTTTCCATTTTTTATATCCTTGTTTAAAATGTTTTTGCGGACTTATTGAACAACTGTATGTCTAGAATGTGGTAAGTCAATGATCTATATTGGATTAAAAGTATCAGACTAATATATTGAGATTCTGGTTCTTAAGAACATTCATGTATAAATTACACTTTCATGTGTGTAATAAACATATTTCGTCTTCAATTGACAAAACTTTTAACACTTCCGCCTGAAGGAAATCTATGTCTTGGAACTACGAATGTTTTAAAAATATGTTTTGGAAGAAAGTGTCTCTGCTAGCCTTTTAATTACCTCATTTGATGCAAAAACTAAGATACACTTGTGTTTTGCTGAGGTGTTACGAAATGAAATGCTTTTATTTTCTCTGCTACTGAAAATTAATGTCTTTGAATGCTTTCTCTGCATAGTGAAGTATACTATTAACATGTAATCTAGGAAATTATGGTGTGGTCCCAGAAGAGTCTGACCATTCTCAACATTTTCCAAAGTTGAATTTCTGCTTTATGAAGGATATTTAATATTGCATGAGAGGCAATAACATCTTGTTATTCAGGAATTATGTGTTCACAGCTTTAATCAGTGGAATTAAGAGCTTAGCCAGCTTCCTGTAAATACCTTTGGTTACTGTTTTTTGTTTATAATTTAGTGAAAGAACTGAAACATTTCCTGATTTTGTAATTTACCCATGGTGAATTTTTAATTACAAAAAAATTTACAGTGTTCCTTTATGCATCATGACTATTGCAAGGGTTTGTCCAAGAAAGCCTGGATAAAGCCGGTTTTTTTTTACTATTTGGATGACAGTGATTGTGCATGGTAGGCAAAGAGGTGATGGCTCTTTTATTAAGCTTTCCATTATAATTCCCTGAGATCTCATGGTCCTTCTGCACTTTTTTCTCCTCTCCTACTTTGCGATGTTAAAACATGCTTCATTAAGAGGAAAGGTAATTATTCCATGTCCTAGAACCCCCACATTTATGCTTTTGTAGCACAATATCTAGGGCTGGTTTAAAAAAAATTTTACTTCCATCAGTGTGCTTTAGACCTTCCACTTTAATCTAGGAGTTTAAAATCCTTTATTCTTTGATTAAATTTCTATTCACAGCTATGTTTCAGATGTAATATTTCTTTGTAAAAAGTTGTTAGACACAGATTGATGTCATCTTTCTTATTTCTTATCTGTAAACTGAGAGCAAGATTTTTTCTGTTTGCTTTCACATATACAGATGCTTGTCACTGTAAACGTCTGTATTGCCTGAGGGAGTATGGTTTCTTCTATGCATATATTTTTCATTTAAGTCTTTAACGATAAAGAAAGGTGCCTACTACTGAAAACTTTCTCCTATATGAAAAGTTTCTATCTTCTACTATAAATACATCTAGTATTATGAGCTGCTAGCAAAACGAGGAGCCCTGGAACTTAGAAACAAACAGAAATACAATTTTTTTTTTCAATGCTGATTTTCTTTCTTTTTTTTTCATTTGTCACTCTTTTGAAGTAATATAAAGAAACTAGAATAAAATAGTATGTCCCCTTCTAAGAAAAATGACTACACGTGAAAGCAAGTTCTCCACAAATAGATGGGCATATATAAATGTGCACTGATGTGAATTCTCTGTGGTGGATTTAGCAATGCTTCTTTTCATAGCAGTCATTTATTTCCATTAATTTTTTTCCCACTAAAATAAATAGTTTGAAAAATAATTTAAAAATATCTTCCAAACACCTTTTTAGTTTAAAGGTGCCAATGAGTAAATGAAAGCTTCTTTTTAGAACGAAGCCAAAATATGAATTAAAATAAAAAAGATTACTTTGGTGAGATTCATCTTGCCTCTTGCCCACGTTTGGCTATCTGAAATGTGGACAGGTGGTTTACGTGACTCCCCAAACTGATTTCTATAATGGCTTTCATGTCAGGTGTGTCTCAGCAATAATTACAGAAGCAACCAACATAACTGAGCTGGCGGGAGCTCATGATTTAGAAGGTCCTGAGGAACTCACATGACTGCTCCATGGGACATTTGAGACCTTTAGATGTATTTGGCAAAAATTCGTTTCAAACAGATACTGAAACCTACATATTTCACTGAATGGAGAATTTTGGAAAGTGATAAAATCTGAAGTGAATATTAATGTACATTTGTCACACTGTCCATATGAAATGAGTAACTCAATAGTTAATCTAACTGCTACCAATCAACAGTGGAGTAATTTTACTTTTTTTCTGAAGTGCTGTTGATGAAACAAGCTATTTTATCCATTCATAGTGAATGTTAATCTTTAAGGTTTTTTATTATTACACATTTATTGTGCAGGTGTCCAATTTTTTATTACCGTGTTGCAGTTATAAAGACATTTTTAAAAAATCTTGATTGTTTCCATTTTCTAACATCACTAACATAACTATGGAAAGGTTTGATATGTAGAAGCCTTAAGGCACAAAATCCCTTATGGTGTATCTTTTGGAAAAAATATTAGGCAAATGCACATAACAGAAAGTAGTTTCCATTAAATTGACCTGTGGTCTTTTTATTACCTAGAAATAGTTTGTTCAGGTTTTTGAAAGGAACAAGAATAATTATCTTATTACTATGGCAGAAGCCAGATAATGACTATAGCTGCTAACACATGAATGGGACATTCATCTTTTTTCAATAATGGCAAAATGCTTCAAACCTAATTTGAGTACATTTTCAAGGGTCTTGTGAAAATCATCTTCTTACACCATGGGTATTTTATTTTACTGGAAGACTCACATATCTACTTTGCTGGACACCTGAGAAATAAAGATGTCTTTTTGATGCACTCTGTATATTTAAGCGCATTTGATATCCATGTGCTTGTATGTGTGAATACATGTATGCAAAAGCAAAATATATACACTGAAAATGGTGGGTGCTTTATACAGACTTAGTATATTTTTTTAGATATTTAACAATCAATCACATTTCATGTTGTACTTTAAGAATTTGGAACTATGTCTTAGTTTCAATTAATAACTGAGGTTATTTTAGGTTAGAATATTCTATGAGAAAAGTTATCTTCTTTGTTGCTTCCAGCTAACGTATAGTAAGCATATTGTGTAATTTCAACTTTATTTCCTAGGAGTTAAAAAGCTGTTGTATTTTCTTTATTAAACAAATATGAGAAAGTGATGCCCTTCACTTTTTCCAAGAGAAATACAGATTATACATGGGAGAGGGAAATACTTCTGAGAAGTTGCACTGAAGATACTCAAATTACAGAGGTTGTAGCATTCAAGCCTTGCTGAAGACCAAGAAAGTTTTGTCTTTCTATGTGCAGGGCTAGCACCTCACTGTCCTAATTTAAAAGACTGGTCCTGCAACTGATGGTGACGGTGATGGTGATGATGATGATGGTGATGATGATGATGATGATGCTACTCATCCTCATTTCCAGATTATGATGTTCTCAGTAATGATCAATGTCTGTGATCATTACTGTGTCTGAACCCATTCTGCATGCCACTGAAGACAAGCTACTTTATACAGAGTTTGAGCCCTTTGTCAAAAAAACTGAATCAGGCACCAAATTGTATTAGGGCTCTACAGGTTTCCTACACAGGTTGTTTTGCTAAGGCAGGAGGCCCCAGGGGAAGGTTATAATCAGAATATCACAAGACTGGACAGATTAGGTTTGTGCAGAAATGGGGAATTCAGGAGACTAATTCAGGAGGCTAGTTGTCCTTGGGTGACTAGGAGACAACACAGACCAGGAATGTAACTAAACCAGTTTCTGGAGGAACCTCTATTCCCTTGTATTCCCTAAGTGCAAAGTTTGCATGGGAGGATAATGAATCTTCTTTTGCAGGCTCCTTACAAAGTTAACCATAATTAGTCAGTGTGGCAATACTCTAACACCCTATTCCCATGTAATCTGCCTGTGACCAACATCAGAATTGTGAAAACTGTGCACACAGAAGGCAAGCAAGATTCTTATTGTGAAAGAGTATCATTGGCCTATCTAATCCTGCAGCCAACAGCAACATTTCAAATTAAATGGAAAAAGAATGAAGGAAGTTGATTCATGGTAAGTGAAATTGCCCTGCAAAAAGCAAACTTTCTTTATGGAAGATCATAGTTTTGTACCAGTAATTATAAAAACTCTGAAATTATTAGACTATTAAGGAAAAAATCTATGGCAAATAATTAATGGTAACCAAAGACAAAGAATCATTTCAGATGTGATTTCTGATTTCTTTTTACCCTAAAACTTCCTATATTCTTCCGTGACTAACTATGGGAATTGAATACTTCAAAATCTGAAGTTGGCACTTCACTCTTTCCTTATGATTTTATTGCAGCTCTGAGATTTATTTTAAAAAATACAGTGCTGGTGGCCTTATTTATATCTGTCAGTACAGATACATGACAACAATGGCTACATTATATTTTTATGCTTCGCTTTGCTAGTGGAGTCCATTATCAGAGCAATACATCTGTGGTGATGATCTTTCAACCACCCAGATTCTAAGAGAAAACACATGTGGATGAAAGAAGTTCTGTCTCATTTACAGATTAGACAGTAACTGGTTTCAGTAAGCTGTCAGAAAAATTCCCCTAGACGGACAAACTATTTTATCACGTACAAGAATGATGAGCACAGCTTGAGGTCCAGATGGATTTTGTTAAATTTGTTATATTAAAAGTGCACCCTGGTATTCCTGGGCATATAAACAAAGTTAGGTAGCTGATTTCTATAGGCAGTTGCATATATAACTACTGCAAGGAACAGGGTTTCATGTTGCCTGCTGCTCAGAAGTACTAGGGAAGAAATTAAACATATTGGACACAGAGCTTGTGCTGTGTGAAATACAGTAATGAAAATGTAGTTTTTATGATTATGAATTGAAATAGATCCATGTCAGAATAGTGGCAATCTGCATAGCAATCTTGATTACATCACTCTGTTTAGAAAAAGGCCTTCATTTAACTATTCTCAAGGTTTAAAATATGGCTGCAGCAGTCTACACCAAGTGCATGGCACCGACATAGGCTAGAAACTGGAAGGTGTACATAGTTGTGTGTCTTCCTTGGTTAATTTACAGGAAAGTGAGGAAACAAGTCCCTTTGCTGTCCTTAGCTCTTGCCATTGCTAGTCACTTGGTTTTGGTGAGGAAATGGGTAGGTAGTTCCTGCTTTTCCCACTACAGAATCATTATCAAATCACTGAAGAGAAGAAAATTAGGAAAATATTTATTTCTTCTTTCTGTTCTCTGTTTACTAGTAAGGGTCTAAGCAAACAAAGTGCTATTAATCTAATGTAATGTATTTTTATGTGTCTGGGAGATAAAGCAGAATGAGTTGCTTAATGTGATTGTTCCAGGATCTGCAGGAAGCTGACCTTCAAATGGCCCTTAGGTATTTAGTTTTATTTTAACCTTTTATTTTACCTTGCAAATCAGCTTTGTCCCCATTTTTTCTACTCCCCAAAGATGCAATCATTATAGTCCTCAAGGTTCCCAATGACAGGAACATCAGGAAGGAAGTTCTTTCATCATATTTGTCCTGAAGTTCAAGTTACTAAAGAATTCAGTATGTCTCAGTGGCAAACGCCTAACCTCTCTAATAACCTTCACACAGAAAAGACAGAAAAAAGCAGTAGTAAGAATGCATTTCTCATGTACTTCTTCCCTGTAACCCGCCCTCTCTAAGAACATATCTAATAACATTTCTTAAGCTTAAAATAATGGTGGAAAGGGTGTTTCAAAGTGACATTCAAGTTCTAAAATCAGTGGTCTTTTCTATTATTATAATACACCACTCTAGCATACTATATCAAGACTAGATAGAGAACAAAATAAAAATTATAAAGTATTTTTAGTCTCTCAATTACAGCATTTCAGATTTTTTAAACTGTTGATCCCCTATTTGACCATTTCACTACCAATCCTTCATAAACTGCTTCTATCTTTTACCTTCTTACATACTTCTGTGGGCTGAATCCTTGAATCTTGTCCTTTACTGATTGGTATATCCCCTTGTCTGTTATATTTTTCTCCTTGCAAAGTACCTGCTGTATGTCTGAACATTTTCTTTAGGAACCTGTGACATGTAGTTACACTGATTTCTTCTGTTTATAAATTACCTCTGCTCAAGAACAGTATTTTTTCCCTGCCTCTTCTGCTGTTTGCAGCTCAAAATGCGACTGTCATCTTTTCACATTATCTGTTCTTGAAGTTTTCAAAAGAGTGTTTTAAATCAGTTTAATGGCAATTTTCATTTTGTGCACTTCAGATATTCTCATGGTCCGGCCTGTGTCGTCACCCTTGCCGCTCATTACTTTTATATGTCAGTTTTGATGCACTTTGGCCATAATTTTCACTGTTGCTAATCCAGATCATGTGGAATTTAATGGGAAGTGTTCCATTCATCCTTGTAGCACTTAAATCCAATCTTTTATATATTTCATTTTGAAGGAATGGAAGATTTATAATGAAGTTATTTTCCCTTCAGACATTCTTTGCTGCTCTACCCTCACTCTGTACTGAGATTCATTAGTTCTTCTCATTCCCTGAAAATGCAATCTGATGCAAATGTCTAATAAATGTCATTTATTACTTTCCCAGACCTGCCACCTATTTAATTCTGATGTCTTGTGAACAGTGGAGGTGGCCTATAATAATTTGTATATGGCAAATAAAATTTCAACACATGTAAAATGCAAGGGTAGCCATACTAAAATAGTGCGGTCTTCTTTTTTTTTTTCTTTTGTTGTATGATTCCTTTTTTACCCATTATGAAATAAAATGTTCTTTTTTTGTTCCTGTATATTCCTTAATAAATTCCTTCATACCAGTGTGTGGCCCAGTCTTTTCCTTGCATTCTTACATTTATTTAAGTCATAGTTTTATATTTGTACTGCTATTTTCTTTGCTTCTGTCAGTCCTTTTTACAATCTATTATCTCTTACTATTTTCACAGACTGTGCAACAAATTTGATATTCTACATACTGTGGTTTTGCAGGTGTCAGTTAATGAAATAACATTACAGTTGGAAGCTGTGGAAAAAATTACTTTCTCTCTTTATTTACCAAAAATCTCCAAAACAAAAATTCATATAAATTCCAAAGAAGCATAGGCAGTGCTGTTTGGCAATCATTGCCTATTGAAAATAGATTAAAATAGAAGTGAAAAAAAAAATTTTTTAAATTCACCAGACTTACAAGAATTTATTTGTGTTTTGAAAATACATAAGGGAAAATAGCTGAAATACTGGTAGAATCTTTTGTATTTTCTTTATATTACAAAGCTCTTTACCATTTTAAAGTCAGTGGGGAGGCCAAACGAAATGCTTACAAATATATTTTACCACTGTCAATAGAAACAGTTAACCATGTGATAATTCTTTGACTGATGCAGTTTTATAGCAATCCCAACCATACATTAGGATGTGTTATGAATGTGGATTTTCTGGAAATCTGTGCAAAGATTCAAGAGATAATTAGCATAGATTTGAAGAAGTAAGAGCATCAGCATTTCTGTCACCTCCATTTCCATTCCCTCTAGGAAAAAACTTTATTACAGTCTTATTGTATCAAACTGTGAAGCAGAATGGTGGCATATGATTCTGTGCAGATACTCTGATATAATTTTGTTCTAGTATAAGATCATAAAAGGTATGGAGATAAGGTCATAAAAGGGTAAAATCTTTCCCTAAGGGCCTAATCCTAGTTCTGGCAGCACGCTGTTATCCACTTGTCCAATTTGTTCAGAGAAAAATAGTAAGGTTTAAAAGATGGAATTTTGGGTGTGCTACAGGTTAGGTTAAGCACAGCAGCTAAGTAGCACAGTGTCCTAAACCACAACACACAGTTATTGCTAGATACCCATTTTGTTTCTTTAATGTTGTGATTAATGTACTCCTCCATTAAATTCCACAAAATACCTATATACTGCAATACTGGGACCAAAGCAGGAAAGCTATGGTTACTGTGGCAGATGATTCATTCTTATTACAAGTCTCTGTATTCTGCAAGAACATAAATATTGATGCAAAACTGGGTTATCTCCATTTTGCTTTATGAGTTGTGAACAATAGGAAAACATTGAAAACATAATTTTACTTGTACCTCCAAGCATGAATCATTTGGAGACAGACTGCTTGAATAAGATGCCAGAAGTTCAAAGAGCGGAAAGGAGAAATGTCCAACTAATTTAGAACAGATGACAGGGTATGAGCTAGAACTGCCTGAGCCATAGACATTTCCTCTTGTGAATGAAAAAATAAATGTCTGTTTATATGTTAGATATACACAGATAATATACCTCTATCTATAAAATGCACATTCATATATAACACTTATATAAATGGTAAATTTTTATTTATTTACAAATAAATAAATATGTATAGATATATGTAGATACACAGATACATATATGTAGATATAGCCATATATTAATTCACCAACACTGGGCTAAAACGGGAAAAGAAATGTCTGAAAAATATTGTTTGTACAGAAAATCAAGTTTTTTGGTTTCTTCCTCAGTGTTCCTTGCCTGTACATTTGGGGAATCAGGGATCTTCTACCTGCCCAAACTGTTTGGTATGGTGAGGAGCCTGGAAACTTTTGTTTCCCGTGGCATCTTTCCAGGCACACTTGGAATTTGGAGTCAGAAAAACCTTAGAATATTATCTCTTGTGCTTTTCAACTGGTAGGATGATGAGCCAAGTAGCTTATTTTAAAAAAAAAAAAAAAGGTTAAAAAAAAGCAAAAAACAGTGCACAGTGCAACTGAGACCTTCTGGGGAAATTTTTACATTGAAAAAGCATTCTTTTTAAACTAGCCTTTTTTCAGAGAATCATTCTAATACAAAAGTCTTGAACAGCTCAGGAGTGCATTCACGCTAGAGATTAAATGTACTTTATAAGATCAACAGCATATTAAAACTCAAGTATGCCAGTAAGGAAGGAAGAAAGAGTTCGATTATATACTACAAACCCCTTTGCCTTTTTCTAATTTTAACTAGTGCATAGTTGGCATTTTAGAACCACCATGTGACTCTCAACATTATAGGAAAAGGACAGTGTGATGTAACATGATCCTTTTGATCCTTTGGAAGACTTAATAAAAAGTAGATGATATTCAGGGTGTCACTGCATGGGTTACTTTTTGAAGAAGGAGGTTAAAATAGTTTTAGCTTGATTCATGTTCTGTTCAGGTTTATAGAAGCTTCATCCTTCGGTTTGTAAGACACAATATTGATGACTTCCACCTGGAAGACAGAGTCCAGATTATTTCTGAGGATTTGGTATCATATGTCTATATGCCATTTTACCTGTTTTGGACAGGATTAACTTCACTTCCCCTGAGTGTTATTTAGAAGAGGAGAGCTAAGCATGATGCCTGCTCCTGTGTGCATGGTGTAGATGATTGCTGATACGAGCATTATGACAGTGGGAAGGGTTTTGGTGGCCGACAGATGAGAACCAGAGGCCTTCAAAATCCCCCTTTCCAGCCCTCTGACAAGTAAAACCTTCCTTGTCTTGAATGCTGCAGCATTAAACTGATACTGTCTGATCTGTTCAAATCCATTTACTGCTTTATTGAAGACACATTCTATCATGGTGTGGATTTGTAAGCATTAAGAATAACTGTTTTAAGCAAAACAGGTTTATTTTCCTGACTGACAGATACTACCCACAGACAATTATCTGGCAGGACAGAGGGCAGTAGGTAAATATTTGTTTATACATTTAGAAGAATGGCTGGGCTAAAGTCTAGTTTGCAACAGTGTTGCAGTTCACATCTGTAAAAGTGAGGCCGGCAACTGGGAAATGGATCTGTGCAAAGCTTTCATGGGCCCAGCACATCCAGAGTTAATTGAGAAGGAACCTAAAGTAATTAGGAACTTGAAGCATCACCTTTATGAGTTGTTAAATTCTCTATTTGCCTTTCTTTTGTCACAAATATTTGGAAAACAAATTTACTCAGTCACAGTGGAAATCATGCTTTACAAATAATGTTTTACTGACATTTACTGACACTTTCATCAATGCTTTTCAAGCCTGTCTGGAAAGTTTGAAAGCAGTCTATAGGCTGATAGTCTATAGGCTGATGTTTCATGAATTTGCTAGTGGATGGAGTCCTAACTAACAGGCACAGAAGGAAAGCATTCTAGCAAGCATTATCAGATAGCTATTTATGTATTTATTGCTATTAAAAGTCTGTGGGCTAGTTTATCAACACTGAGATTAAGGGTTTTGATCTTTCCATTTACTCTGGAATGTGTTGTTTGAGGTAGAAATGCTATGATATACTAAGGCACTGCATTCTATTCACTTTGTTTTCCCATCTTATTCTGTCTTGATTGTACTGTGTATCATTCCACCTTTTACAGCATAAATGCACTAAGGCTTTATTTGTCATACAGTTTTTCTCACAAATGTCTTATTTTATTCAACGCAGATAACCAGCTATTCATTAGTAGATTCCTTAATTTTAAATATGTTGTAAAAAGAACATGAGAGAAAGATTTGATCAAAAGATGGACTATTATGTAGCAAATGTAGCAAATTCAGTAAAACAACCTATGTCACATTTGCATCATAAGTCCAGACATTATTAATAAATATATCCATAAGTGAAATATAATTCAAGCTACTAAAAACTAGATAGATAAAAATACATATAGTGCAATTATTATGAAATTATTTTGATATTATTATAAGTAATATAATATCCTCAGAAGCTGTGATAATATAAAAAAGCAATTTGTCAGCATTACTCTGAAGATATATGTCAGAGAATTGAATGCTGCTTTTACATATTGAATGATTCCTTTTTGCCCTTTTAAGACTGAAGTACTCTCCTTTTTTTAATATTCATCATGTGCAAATGTGCCATTTTTAATTGGCAGTAACAGAGGCAGCTCTGAACCCTTTGCTGGGGTTTAATTTGTTAAAGTAGCAATAATCTCACATCCCACTCCAGTCTCACGTTGTCCCTTGGTTTGTGCTTTCTTCTTGCCCCTTTTCAGCACTGCAGTGCTAGGAAAGGGAAGACCTTTCTTACCTGACAGGTTCTCCCATCTGTTCTACACTCAGGCTGGCTGCTTCAGTTGACTGGCAGAAATATCCTCACACTGTTCTGGTAGACTCAACACCACCAGGTGCTTTGAATATTTGCTGCCAGTCTATAAAGCTGGCACTAGAGCGCTGTGGTTTCTGCTGCTACTCAGAAGAATTGCTGGAAGCCAGCAAAAGAAATCTGTGACTATCAGGGTTTCTGCTTACATAGTTGTCCATAACTTCCTTAATAATTCAAGGAATTTGAGGATGTGATTGCACCTGGCTTAGGCACCTGTCTACAGCCTTAGACTGTGGATCCCAAAGGATGCACCTGTTTATGGAAACTGAAAGTGCCTGTCAGAAAGCTGTACCTTGGCCATATATTTTACATATTCCCTATACAAACATCTGAAAGATGAGAGGAAATAATTTGCTGTCTAGTAATGCCAGGTTGCTGGCTGTAAAAAGGAACACACAGCTTTTAGCCCAATAGCATAGCATGTCTTCTGTTGCAGAAATGCTACTTGAATGCCTTAATAGACAAAGGTGCATTTTCCTGTGGAATTTCACAGCAAGTCTAAGCACATGCCAGGGCTTTCTTAATGCAGCCTCTGATTCATTGCCTGGGTTACCACATATGTGACCTGTGCTGTAAAAGTAATAAAATTTGTGACAGGGTGCTTCTTCCATATAGCTCTACTGTCAGGAGGGTCACCTTGCTTGAGAGGGAATTTCGCCGAGTCCACGTTGAATTTGGTATAGCAGATCTGTTCCTAACAGCCCTACTGTGAATCCAGTCAGGTTGCTGGAGAGACCAGTAGGTCTGTATTTGTGCTTAGTGCTTTTCATGGGGAAAAAAAAAAAAAAGTCACAATGTTTTAAAGTTCTGTGTGAATTAAGCTATACTTCAGGAATTCAGTCACTGTGGAAATTTGCTCTCTTTTTCTAATCATAAGGTAATTTCTAGCAAATGAGACATGTTATAACAATATCCATTATTTCATAATCTGTTCATTGCATCTCTCATAAAAATCTGCATGTTTACATTGTTTCATATTGTTGCCAGTTAATTTGTGTTTTCTATCCATGTTCAATTTGCATTCATTAACTCATAGTTTGCTGGTAAGTGTTTTCTTTCTGTACATATTCAAATAAATTCTTTAATTCAATTTCTCTGTTTCTTCTCATACAGTCTCACAGCCAGATATGCAACTCAGTCTAATCACAGTGGAATTGCAACCAGTCAAAAAAAGGCTTCTAGGTCAGTTAAATATCTCTAATTTATTGCTTGTTAGTGGTACTCAAGCAAGTATATGCCCATTGATATTTTATCCTTTGGACTTAAGCAGACACTAAACAATGTGTAATTTTTTTTATGTGTGCAAGCTTTGCAATGGTGAGCTTTGCCACAGAAAAGCCTTGTATTAATTGGCCAGTAGGCTGATTTGTACCATATATTAGCAATATTTCTGGTTGTTATGTATCCTGCATCTTTGTATTCTGCATGTGAAATATTGGATGTGAAGGATTAGTTGGTGATTTTAGTGCTCTGTACTTTCTGGCTCAATTCCTGACTTTAGCCATGTGTGAAAAGAAGTTTGGGAGTCCACCCCAGTTCCCACTAGATGTTTTGCATATATAACAAACCCACCTGAAAGTTTGAATACAGAGTCAAGTTTACACAGAAGCAAAATAGAGCAGAAAAAAAAGAATGACTTCCAAGACTTCTGCTCCATCAAGAGTAGCCTGCACACAGTCCCTGTGAATGAGAGGCTTTGTTTTGGCAGTGAATTTGACAGAGCTGTGTGTAGGAGCTGACTTGTTTCAGATTTTGTCAGTACTTTTAGTCTGTCATTTCCATGAGCACTAAAATCTACGAGCCAGATTGTAGAAGAAAGAAGCTGAGGTCTAAAGCTTACCCTTTTTTCTAGCCTTCTTTTTTTGGGGGGAGGGAATAATTAACGTGTTCATTAATTATACCTTTGCTGTACAGTTCATTGGTGAGACCAATGAACTCTAAATTGCATAATCTACAATAAAGATTGCATTTTGCAGTATGGAACACTAACACAGTGTGAGTTGCTGGTGATAGCTTGAAATGAGCTATACCACGGTCCAGTTGCTTTGCACCTGCATTTATAGGTCTTCGTTTTCCTTATTGCTGATGCTCCTGTCTTGTCCACATTCAACATGTCAAGGTTAACAGTCTTATTGTCTAATACTTTAAATCTGTGGCAGTGTTTCCGAAGCCTGTTCAGAGGTATGTGACTTGTCCCTTATTTGTTATACTCTTCTTTGCATTTCCTTAGCTGCTTAACATGATTCTGCAAGAGCAATTTAAAACCTGAATTCAATTAAGAAAGTCAGCAAATGAGGTAAACTGGAAAGTGTGTAGAGAAAATGACCTCATGCATAATGTGCTTATTGTGGAAAGTTCTTGTATTCTGGCATATATGCAGAACTATTTTGTATTTTAACAGAACAGATGAGTTTCTAGTGTTGCACATGCCTTTTCATTGCTTTTGTCATTACCTTTGACAAATGATCTCGGGGCTCTTACTGCCTGTCAAATTAGGGTAATGAGAAGGAGCAAATGGATTTTTAAGTTTGTTTGAGTGCACTCTTCAGGGAGCAGAAGATCACTCGAATTCGTGGGTCACGGTAAAGGTTAGCACGCGTACAGCTGCAGAGCAGAGACAGACTGCTCTGGGCTCGGCACACAGACTGCAGGGCAGGCTGGCGGCCAGAATCAGACATAAAAATAACTAGTGGTTTAGTTCTCTGAGGCTTAAACTGGTAAAGAAAGAGAATATGGATCTGTTTACATATGTTTGCAAATGAAAATAAAATTATTTGAACATTTCTGTTATGCCAGTGTATTAAACAAAAAAAAGTTTGGAAGAAATTGAATGTTTTGTAGTTCTTTGTAATGTGATTTTTTTCCTTCCTTCTGATGCTGCTCTTTCATAACAAAGTGAAACTAACAGAATTTGATAACTTTGGTATAATTTGCACTGCCATTATTAAGATCATTCCAATAAGCAAGAAACAGAAGAGAGATGCTCTTTCTTCTCCTATGGCAAAAGCCTGTGACTGATTTGAGCAATAATTTTGTCCAAGAAATAACAGAACTGGAAAGTATTGGGGGTGCCCACAAAGGTGTTTTAGAAAGTTTGAAGTAGGCACGTATTAAGGTCTTTTACAGCATAAAACAAATTTTAAAAGATGCAGGCTTACACATGCCAGAAACAAGAAGAATCTACATTTTTTTTCTTAGCATAGCCACACAGTAAGTTTCAGATGGTGGCAGCAAATACTAAGAAATGAGCTGTATAGTCTACATTATATAAATCCATCTAAAAGGTATAAATTCATCTGTATCATGTAGAAAAAAAAATAAGTATTTTCAATATTTTTCATTTAAAATAGTAAGGTGGAAGTATTTTAGCCAATAGCCTTCTGAAAAATAACTGAAGAAGATAACTAAAAAGCCAGCTTTTATGCTAAACACAACTGTGAAACATTTATTAAAGAGATACAAAATATTACTCAACTATGTATTGCTGTGCTTTCTAATCTATTTGTTTAATAATTGCTCTCCAAAAGTGACACATTTTAATACAGATTGATATTGCATTTTAATATTTGTTAGGGTGAATCTGTTTTAGCAATGTTAACGGCAAATGCAAAGCATCTTCTTACGTCTTGTGACTCTAGAAAGTATCTTTTCCCCTTTTGTGTGCATAAGGATAAGCTTTTATTTTCATTTGTGGAGTCTAACTAATTTGAATCCTCCTGTTCATTGTTGCTTACCTGAATTCACTGGGTTTAGTTGGTCTAAAATTGTGATCTGATACTGTCTCCGCTGTATGTTTCATTACATAAAATGAACTGATTTCTCACTGATTTCTCACTGATTTTTCTCACCATTCCAGGCTTCCAGGACCCTCAAGGGTGCCAGCTGCAGGCAGCAGTACCAAGGTCCAGGGAGCTTCCAATTTAAATCGGAGAAGTCAGAGCTTTAACAGCATTGACAAAAACAAGCCTCCACAATATGCAAACGGAAATGAAAAAGGTAAGGGATTAAAGTTACTATTTTTACTCTCCGTAACACACAAGAAGGGTAAAAAAACATCCACAAGGGTCAAAGGAGTGAATGTAGTATTTGGACTTGGTAATGAAGACCTATGGAAATTGGGGTCTGAATAAGGGCTTGTGGTTCAGTTGGGATTTAAGTTCAGATGTGAAAACTTTCAAGATGTTATAATTATATTTTGTATATAATCCATCTTTGATGGAAGTATCACAGGGTGACTTTTATAAAGTAAAAGTTAATCCATATCGGATGCCTATAATCTTATTCTATATTCAACTCTACTCTTTCCCAAAGGAATACTGCCATCATTTTTCAGGGGACTTTGCATCTTAGCCTCTAATGGAGAAGAATCAGAATATTATATCTGCATCAGAATGTTACATGTATCTATTCTTTCAGAACCTTACCGAGTGCATGTATAATACCGAATAAAGGATTGAAAATTAAGTCAATGAAATGAAATTTTTCAGGGATTTGGAGCAGCCATTACGACAATCAACTGAGTACTCTGGGTCCTTCTGTTGCTCTCACCCTGACTCTATTTTCCTGGGAAATGTGCCTCTTCAGGCTTTATCTCAAAAAGAATAATGCAAAAATGCAGCTTTCTGAGTTGTGTAACTAATCTATCCCCTTCCTCCCCTTCTTTCTCCCTTTGTGTAATGAACAGCATTTTATTCATATCTCTGGGTTAGAATCCAGTTGAAAATGATACAATATACATAGTACCCGTTTGCATCCTTGGGGTCTGTGGGAGGAACAAGTATGCAGTGAATGTTCTTCATCCAAGCAACAGGCAGCTATCCAGATTTTTTTTACAAAATTCTGATGAACACACTTTGCCCCTAGCTGTATCTGAATATATAAAACCATCCTTTCAATATTTATTTCTTTATTTTTACTATCAGGATTGAATGTTTCACATAGTTCTATAGTGGGTTTTATTTTACCAAGGACTTGTTTGTGTCAAGACATCCAGGCTAAAACTAGAAAGAGATCAGCATGCAAACTGAGCACACACTGTATAGTTCACAAATACGATAGTGAAGTAGGAGATGTGGCTGCTTGAGTGAAGGTATGTACAGCAGATTAGGTTTTAGAATTGCTTCATAATGTTGACCTGTTTGTTACCGAAATATGTGAGAATGAAATAATTCAAGGTGAGGCATCCTTGTAGATACTGATATTCTTAGCTCATTACTTGGAAACTGTGTTTTGACTGCTAAGGTTTGCATTGCATTGTACATTTACGTGACTTTTTGCATGATGTGTTTCTTTACTTCCCCATTTCTTTACAGCAGAGAATGAGAACCTTGATGAGGTTTTTAGTGAAGTCATCACTTGCAAGAGGATAAGGGGTTGGTTGTTTTTCTGTGAAGTCAATTAATTTTACAGAAAATAGATGTAATGTTGCATATCTACAGACTACTGTATTTGAGATGTTTCCATCTGTTATTTTTTTCCTATCAAAACAGCAGAATGGGTGAAAGAACATTAATTTTACATGATAATCAAAGACAAATGCAAGTTTGTTTTAGGGTATAAAGCAGAAGTTCATTAGAGAAAATGACTTCTGTGAATGCAAGGATAGCAAAGTGATATTCTTTCATAATATCCTAAAAGAACACAAGAACCTGTATTTGAGTACACTATGCTGCTACTTTGCCTAAAGAGAAAATCACCCGTACCTTGCTGTATTTTAAATTTAGTTATTATAGTGACTAATTTTTGAATATTAAAATGAGATTTCCCGGTACTCTTTTGATATTTTTAAAAGTATTTTAGGATGTTCTTTAACCTGAGATTTTTGAAGAATTCGTTTAGAAACAAACTTCAACCCTTACAATAGTAATAATATAAACCCCCTCTTTTTAAAAAATAGTGTCATCATACAGTAACAAACTGATTTTTCCTTACAGTGCAGCATAAATAATAGATCTTATATGTCAATTTTTGCTTCTGATGCAGATGCTTGGAGCAAGATAACTTTAACAGCTTTTTTTTAAATAGATGCACGGTCCATATGCCCTAATTTCTGAGACAAAGAGATGACTTGTGCTAGGTGTTAGCTGTTAGCTGTTGGGACCTCCAAACCTCTTCAAGGGCAGACTACTGTTGTTACATTTTTCTCGGCTGTACACCTTCCTGTATGTGCTATAGGGAGACCTCAGAAAAATTAAAGAGCATATTTTTTTTTTAAATCCAGGTTTAGGTAGTACTTGTAATCCATTCCTGTGTAACACGGTCACTCAGTCACAGCGGGGAATGGATATGTAGTCACAGAGTTAAAGCAGACCTGAAGGTCATCCAAAAGAAGATGTGATATCAGCCTCTTAGTTAGTATTCCATTATTTAGTCTCTCTTTGGTATGATCTCCTTTAAATGTTGCTTAGGGAGTAATTCAACACAGGAAGAAGCCTGGCTCCCCTAAGCAAATGCAGGTTTGCTCTTTACGAAGCAGAGCCCAGTTTTTACTGACAGACACGGTCCATTGTGTGACACAGGTGTGTAGTGACAACTGTGGATAGCTCTGGTTAAGTCAGAAACACAGAATGTACCAAAACATTAAACAAGCCATTAGCTGAAACTTGTTTGTGGAGATTTAGTGCAATTCTTTTTTTTCTTTTTTTTTTTTGCTGGACTTTGTAGCTTACGGCTCGATTTCAAAGAACATGCCGGCTTTTCAGACGTGTCAGATTTATCTGCCTCTGACTTAATAACATAAAGATATAAATAAAACTAGGAAAATTAATTTAAATGAAGTAATTATTCAGATTGCTAATAAGGTGGAAAACCAGCGTATTTTGAGTACAGCAAAGAAATAATAATCTAATTCACACCACATTTTTAAAACAAATCTTTAGCCCTTAGATCTTAGAAACAGTGTATTTGAACACTTATAAAAGTCTCTGTGTAATGGAGTTTTATTGCCAGCTTTTCGATATATATTAATAAGGCAGTGTTTGTGTTTTCTCTAAATGCAGTTTTAACAGTATTTGGTTATTTTGCCCATACTAACTCTGAGAATCTCTGCCCTGGAACTCTGTTGTCTGATGATGCAAATTGTTGTTCATCTCTGGTCGGTATGCACATCTACAGCTAGTTTGTGTATATTTCTTCTGGTGCCTCTATTTTTCCAGTTGTCCCTGGCGGTGTTCTCCTCTTGTGCTGCTGAGGGGTAGCTACTTTCTCATGGACAGCTAGAAAGGGAGAGTTGAACAAGCTGAATACTTTTAGTCTCACTAGAAAGACCTCCCATTCCTTCAAACAACCTTATAGCAACCCCTTGCAACTTTTACATTTTCTAACTAACGTTTTTTATTGTGAGTGACTGAAAATGGCTGAACTGCCTGCTACAGAATATTTAGATTATCATACCTAACTTTGCTGCAGTGAAGGAGCTGTTGTTACAGAGGTTGTCTTCTCCAGCAGCACAGAACACAGTACAGGTCACAGATGAGAAGAAAAGGGAGGTTGATTGTGTACTGGGCCCAAGTTCAACTCTTCACATGCCCTTTATTTGTTCAACAGCCTATGAAAAGTGGATTTGAAAATGTTCATTCAATCATCATGGTCTTTCTGGGTTCTGGTAGAAATTTCCCTTTTTGCACTGAACACCTGGGTGTGTTGTGTTTCTGCTGTGCTTTTACAGCGGAGGTTGAGCTCTGAAGCACTGAGTTCTCAAGCAGAATGAAAAACTGTTTTCACCAGAAGCTGACTATGCATCTCAGGAATAAGGGGTTAAGCATGAAACAGAAGACTGACTTCTTGTAAAATTTAGTTTACAGAAATAAGAAATCCTTGTCATAGGCTGGGTTCACTCTGTCTTAAAATCACCACAAGGTGGGGACAGGTTTCATGTAATGAACAGCTAAAGCCAAGTCCAATTGAACATGCAGAAAGCAGTTAATTGTGTGCAGCTTCAAGTAATGCATTTGTGCTGGAGGTGAGGGGGAAATAGATCTTTTAATTCCATATTTTTAAACATACAGACAGGTTGCCGATATTTCTTGAGAGCATGCAGTTCACATTCCTTGCAGAAATATTAAGGATGCCCTTTAATTGAAGATTAATGGCAAGCTAAAATTGTCTGTAATTTTTTGTTGCTGTTTATGATTTGTGACATAGGGATCAAATAAATAGCAGTGGGTCCAGGAATCTGTATTTTTTTTTTGCTATGTGGCAGAACAAGCTGTTGATGAAACGGTAAATACTGTTCTTTCTACATTTTTCTCCTCAATGAGTTTAATATTATACAGCTGGAAATATGGCAAGGCAGGCATTGTTCTTTTCCATCAGAACACTTTTTTTTTTTTTTTTTTTTTGCAGTAAAACTAATAGCCTGAAGCCATAAATATGTAACATAACTAATAAAACAGAATATAGTGGCATCCCACTGTTCACAGACTGTTACATGTACTCTGCATTAGCATTACATATTCTTATGGTGAATTGTTCTTCTGCAAAATTATTGGTATGGCTTAAGACCCCAATCCTCCGGTGTATTTAGGGCTAGCTTAGAGCAAGACAAGATGTGTGCAAGTGCACACCCACTTCTGAGCTATCAGCCCTGTGGCTGATTCCTGGTATAAATTAAGAAAGCCTGAGGGCTGCAGTAGTTTCCAACAGCTGTGCTTAGCCTCAGGCTCTTTTCCAGCATCTGAGGCTCACTAGACAAGAGCAGGGGCCCAGCCGTAATTCCTGCCTTGGTCCCAAGGGATCAGCTATGCAGCTGCCCACCAAAGGTGCTCCATGGTGCAACCTGGAGCCTGGGGAATATTCTGTAACTTCACCTGTCACAAAAAATACTCTGAAGCAAGGCTTAACAGTGAATGTTTTCTTGCTTAGAACAGGACTCAGCAGAGCTGCTTGAAACCTTTTGTGAAGGTGGAATGAGCTCATTTACAGGATCATAGAATGGGCCAGGTTGGAAGGGAGCTGAGTGGGTCATCTGGTCCAACTCGTCTGCTCAAGCAGGGTCATTTCACAACACATTGACCGTGGTTGCCTCCAGATGGCTTTTGAATATCTTGAGTGAGGGAGACTTCATAACCTCTCTGGGCAATCTGTTCCAGTGCTCAGTCACCCACACAATAAAGTTCTTCCACATATGCAGGTGGAACTTCACATGTATCAGGGTCTGCGGGTTGTCTCTTGTCCAATTGCTGGCACGACTGAGGAAAGCCTGACTTGACACCCTCCTTCCAGATACTTGCATACATTGATGAGGGCCCCTCTCAGTCATCTCTTGTGGAGGCTGAATAGGCCCAGCTCTCCCAGCCTATTCTTGTAAGAGAGATGCTCCAGTCCCTTAAACACCTTTATCCCCCATGTAGCGCTGTGGCATTTGCATACCAGGCTGAGGAGCGCAAAAAAAACCCTGGGCAGATGGAATTATATAGCATCTATTCAGGTGGAGGTGATTGGATTAATGGAATTAGTTGTTTAATATTTAAGCAAGTAAAAATATTACATGTTGTCATGTTACTTTTGCTCTGGTTTTTTTAAAAAATATTTTTAAACTAGAACTTCTTAATGCTATTCAGAGCAGTAAATTTTGCTATGTTTGCATTCTCTTTGTTAAAGGAAAACCAGCTTCCCTTTCAGTATTCTCAAAATTCTGCCTTTCCTGAATGCATTAGCAGCCTTCAGATTTCCAGATGGGTAGTTGAGGTTTAGGACTGAGATTGCAAAAATGAAAATGATGCATAATTTCATACTCTGTGCTGAAGGGACAAATGTCCTCAGCGTTCTCATCTACACTATGATTCAGACAGGGGAGCTCCAAGGTATGGCATACTATATGTGGATGCCAGGCATCAAGCACTCCTTTTGTCATTACACAAACTATATTTGCATTGCATGTTTCATGGGCTTTTTGTAGTACAGAATTCAATATACTATAGGCAGGCTTACATCTAAATCCTTGACAGTCCTGATACTGAATGGCAAGACAAGATAGATCCACTAAAAGAAAGTATGTCAGCTGCTGAAATAGCTATGTACCGCATGATTTAATTGCCATTACCACTCCATTTCGCTGGTGCTCCAGGAGTGATGGTGTTTTTATACTCAGATATGTCTTGGGAATCTGAACTTCATACAGAAGATCTTAACCCTTTCAGGCATTGGGGTTTTTTTTGCTTAATAAGGCTAGATGACCAAAATCATGCCTATTAATTGGCATAGTTTGATTATTACAGAAGGAGCCTTGTTCTCATTCATTCTGAAGATTCACTGAAGTTCCTGGATAATGTAAATGTAGTGAATGTGCCCGAGCCTTCTGTACCTACCTGAGTTCAGACCTAAAACAGCTATCATTGCTGTACCCATGCAGATGATATATCACTCTAACTTTCAAGTACTGACATTGGTGAAATTGTTGATAAAATTTTTTCCCACCTATGAAAGTGTACTGGGATAAGTTCCTGAAGTGAGCTGCAAAATATTGTTAACAGTACTTAAAACTAAAAAATGTATAGTCAGCTGTATTTTTTGCTTTTATGAATATTGATTTTATCCATTTAATTTCAGTATTACTCAGTCTTTCTCCTCTTGCCCCAAACCTTGGTTTTCTAGCACATATTTTTCTTTCACTAAACGTCAAACCCTTCTTTGTCCAGTTTTGGTTTTCTGCCAGAATTGTAGCATTCTTTTTTTTCTTCCATGTCTCAGAGTTTTTTTTATCAACAAGTGATGGGAAGAATTTATTTTTTACATATTAAAAATAAAATCTTAATTTGGGAGTCTTGATTTGCATAATGAAATTGTTGTAACAAAGGTGTTTCTAAGGCTTTTTTGGGCTTACGGAATTATTAAACAACAGCATGATAATGGAGGAAAGAAAGGCATTTTCTGTTAGCATCCTTTATGTTCCATGCACATATAAATTATGTTTATTATAGATCACATGTAAATGTGTTTTAAATGCCGGGGGAGTAGGACATCACCTTCAAGCAGGAGATGGGAGAATAACTATACCATTATGGTTTTTTTCTGTTTTTTAAGCAGATTCACCAAAAGGCCCTCACCCCTCTGCAGGCATGAATGGAAATGTGCAGCATCCCACCAGCACCGGGCAGCAGCAGGTCTCTGCCATACCCTCTCCAAGTGCCAGCAAGCCTTGGCGCAGCAAATCCATGAATGTCAAACACAGTGCCACCTCTACCATGCTGTCTGTGAAGCAGCCCAGTCCCGCAACCTCCCCTACTCCAACTTCAGACAGGCTCAAGCCACCCCCTGCTGAAGGTGTTAAGCCCCCTTCATCTGGACAAAAATCTATGCTGGAAAAATTCAAGCTGGTTAATGCTAGGACTGCTCTGAGACCTCCTTTGTCACTGAGCTCAGGACCCAGTGACAGTGGGAGAGAGGATGACAACTTTTCAGAGTGTGGTGAAATGGATGTCTTAAGTGGTGGGGTGAACAGCGGCGGCTCCACAAGTAGCAGTCCCAAAGTATCACCGAAGTTAACCCCTCCGAAAGCTGGCAGCAAAAATCTCAGCAATAAAAAGTCTTTGCTACAGCCAAAGGACAAAGAGGAAAAGAACAGGGACAAAAACAAAGTTTGCACTGAGAAAGCAGTCAAGGAAGAGAAGGATCAGGTCACTGAATCATCTACAAAGAAGAGCTCAAAAATTGCAAGCTTAATCCCAAAGGGAAGCAAGACAACAGCAGCCAAGAAAGAAAGTTTAATATCATCTTCTAGTGGGATCCCAAAACCTGGATCGAAGGTGCCAACAGCAAAGCAGAGCACTTCCTCCACATGCACAGGGGGTAAGGAGGTTGAAAAACTGAGGACTACAAAAGGAAACCAGTCCCAATCAACACCAAAATCTCAGCTTAGTGAGAAGGCTTCTCCTTCCTCTGGTCTTGCTTCTTCCGAAGGGAAAGAACCGAGTGCTGCTCTCACCCCAGGATCCTCCGCAGCTCTGTCAGCCTCGATGGCTGCAGGCAGCGGCCAAGGCACAGGAAATGGTGTAGTCCAGCTTCCTCAGCAACAGCAATACAGCCACCCCAACACTGCCACGGTAGCTCCTTTCATTTATAGGTAAGATCATGGAGGAAAACTGGGTTTGTGCTACCATTTAGGAAAGAGAGCTGAAATGGATAAAGTGATGGTGGATCACGTTGTTATCCCCCAGTTTCTTGTCACGGCATCATGCCAATGTTTTCCTAATATTATTTTTTAATTAATGTTATTTTATGAACAATTTCTTACAAGAACTCTGAGTCTTTACTTTGTACAAAAGCAATCCACTGCAAATATTTGCCATTTAAAATTCAGGGTGTTTTGATTAGAAATACAGATTATATGGTGCATTCTCTGTGCTGCTTTTGAAAGGTCACGGCTGAGTCAGGTTTCTAGTGTGAATATTCTTGTTTGCATTCTAAGAATCTCACCATCTATTTGCTGATATTCAACAATATTTGCTTAGCAGTCACCATTCTCTTAAAAGATCATAGAATAAACTTGGTGTTTTCAGAATGTAACAGTACTGGTGGATATCTGAAGAAAAACCATACACAAACTTTAACAAGTACTCAAAAATATTTTAACCGTTTGTGTAGACAGGAAATGTTGGTGTTTGCAGTTCTTTTCCTGTTTAGTTTTCTACATCAATTAGGTGTAGATCAACTCTCTGGAGGCAGTTAATTTTTACAGGCAATAGTAACTCTTCAGATGGCCAAGGCTCTGGAAAAGAATGAACAATTAAATGTATCAACATTCCTCTGAATTTATTTTGCTGTATGATAGAGGAGTTGAAGAGAAGATCTCATTGGTTGGGAGATTTCATTGTTGTACAACTCAGAAGGCAGAAAAAGTGTAGAAAGATTGATAGGCTGATTTGAATAATATTTTCAGATGTCAGATGTCTGCTGTTGGAGGGCTTTAGCTACAGTTGTGGGTAAATTTAACATCTGATAAAATGAAAAATACATTATTAAGCAAAATATACTGCCAGTGTTTGTTAGTGAGTAGTACTCTGGATAATCTTGGCTAAAGATTAAAGAGGTGATGAAGTAGGCTCTGAGGAAGTATATATATCATTACACACAACTAAACATAGCTTCAAAACCAATCTGGACGACTGATAAGTTCAGAAAATCTTATGTGAGGAAGAAAAGGCTCAGTATGGGTTATATTTATTCTAATATGCAGTGAAGTCTCTCGAGTTTCAATTAGATGTATCACTGGATGCACTTAATATGCATGTGACTATCTGGGATAACCTCAGTGGTACAGAGGATTTGCAGTGTGGTGCATGGGACAGCCTACATATGTGTTAGGGTGCATATACAAGGAGACAGAAAAAGGAGTTATGCTTTGCCTTCAAATGTATGTGCTGTTTAATGGCTATTTTACTACATATTGATGCCGTTTCATGGTGTGATGGAGATGTCTTAGTGTTGTTTTAAGCTTTGTCTTGAAGAAAAATGTATTTTGAATTTTAAAGGGTGATAGAAGTATGCATCTTCCAGTAAAATTTGTTACTAATGATTGTTTCTATGCTTCAAACAAACAGCATTTGTATTTGAAGTTAAATCTCACATGAAAATAAAATTCTCAGAGCCAGTGTCTGATCTCAAAATGGCATAAACCCAGAGTAAAAGACTGACTTTGAAGAGATTGCTTCAATGTGTATCTAACTGAGTGCAGAATCTGACTCAAAAATACACAGTAACTAAATTTCTTAAAAATCTTGAGGGCTTTGTAATACCACACAATGATTTCATAGAAAAATATAAATATAACCAAGGATAAAATATCCAAATTTTCAAAGTCAGCATATTTATTTCTGTGGATATATGGTAAGTGGAAATGAGCAAGAGCTTGGGTATTGTATTTACATTTTTTGTTCTTCAATGTAATTGTTTCCAAAGCAGTTACTACAATTAATACACATAATTTTCAGCTGTGCTTTTTAGCAGTTTTATATGAGCTAGTAAACAATTATTGCCATCTAGACTAACAGGGTTTTCTCCCAGCTACGAGGAGTATCTAGGCTCTGTGAGTTTGTACTGCAGTCCTTGTAAAAAATGTCAATAAAATTCAGTAAAAATACAGTGCTTTTTATCCAGAGTTCTGCAGAATCTTGTAATATACTTTTGTCATCTATTTAGACTGTTAGCAGAAGCATAAGTAAGCTAGTGCTATCTCTGATTTGTTGCTGATACCTGCAGATACCATATATTTTGAATTTTTTTTTGAGTAACCAAGAGGATAGATTTGAGGAAAATGAAGATTTGTGACAAAAAGGAATTATTCCAAGGGGTTTTTTTTGAGATTGCCATGTATTTTCCTTAAGTAAGTAACACAAACCTGTAATAGTTATTAGTAGTCATGTTTTCAAGAAGTCTATATTTTTATTAATGGACAGTAGATAGAAAATACTGTTTCACTGGGAGGTTCTCAAGTGGCATATTCACCTTTGCAGTCTTGGTGTTTTGCCCTATCTGATATCACATTGTATTTTTATTCCTCTTAAACACCTGACATCAAAATTCATATGGGTCTATTACTTCTCTTCGAAGATTAGCAGCAACAGTCAGAGGTGCATTTGAGATAATCTAAATGGTTATAATTTAAATTCTTCCATTCTGCCAGAAAGTGATTATTTATTTTCAAATGTGGCTGTGAATATTTATTTGCAGTCCCATATGCATCCCCTCTGAAGTTGACTGCAGGGTCCAACTGATACATAACTGAAGTAGATGTAATTTATTTGCCAGAAAGCTTGATAAGAGATATACAGTAGGTATAAGAGACTGTATAATTGTTTAAAGTACACCAGCCACTACTTAAAATTACACATTCTTCTACTTAGACGGAATTGTAGGAGGATGGAAGTTGTGCCATTTTCCCAAGTCCCTTAAACTTGTATTGAAATTTGCCTTAGTATTTAGCTGTCTTCCTAGTAGTGCTTAAACTTCAAATGGAGAAGAGTAACACAGAAGCTTAGTACTTAGTAGACTACAGTGCAAATGGGAGGAAAAAGGTACATTAATGAAAACAAAAAAGAAATCCTATTGAATTTTAGTAGGAGAACATTGGGTTGTAACTGGATGCATGTACTGCACTTCAGCTTTATTTTATTGACTCCTGCAGTAACCAGTGTAGGAGCTTAGTAGGTCTCTTTTCCATGGCTGAAATACAGAATCTGAAGCTCTCAAATCCCAGGGGTTGTGGTGCTCAGGAATTGCTTACTGCCTGAAATGCTGAAAGTATAGAAATTGCTGCAGAGAATTAGCTGACCACTCATCATCCTGAGCTGCACTTCTATGTTCTGCATTGCTTAAATTTCCATTTTTCAGCTAAATTTTAGTTTGATGATAACAAAATCTGGAAGAAGTTTCAGCAGTGTCTGAATTGCAGTCTTGCAGAGATATTCTTTCAGTGTTAATGCTGGACTACAAACACCAGTTTGGCACTTCTTTTGTCCCTGCAGAGTAAGAAACTGGTACCTTCATCTACCTAATAGGTTGGTGTAGAGAAGATGCTGCCAGGCTCTTCTCTTAAATGAAGGGTGAAAGGATAAGAGGTAGCAGATGCAAGTTACAGCTGGGAGGTGCTGATTGAAAGTTAGAAAAATATGGTTTTACCTTGAGGGTGGTGAAACACTTGGTGCAGGCTGCAGAGCAAGGTTGTGGAATCTCTGTCCTTGATCCAACAAATCAAGGCTCTGATCAACTTAATGTAACCAGACCTGCTTTAAGAAAGTAATTGGACCAGATGGCACCTAGAACATCTTTCTTAATGATTCTGTAAGAACTACAGTATTCAATAGATAGGGCAGGAAAAGGAAATATCAGTGTAATGAATAAACATGTTACTGGTTACTAAAACTTTCCTCCCAACTCCTTTATTACATGATTATTAACACAATTCTTTTACTAGGCCATAGCTTCAAGGGTGTGCAGGATGTTCAGAGCAGTGACAGATGGGAAGGAGGATATATCTGGTTGTATCTCTGGAAGCATAGTGAAATTCAGTTCCAGATGCCTGTTCAGGATGTTTTCATAGAGGCTTAGGGAAAAAAAATTATACTACTCTCCAAGGATCCTGCAACCACAGCATGTGCAGGGTTTCTTGAACCCACATTTATGTCCAGTTTTAATGACCAGAAGCTACTTCTGTGTCACTGATTGTGGAGTTGAAACTAAGTTTACAGTAAAAGCATTCTGCCAGTTAATTGTGTTTGTTAATAATAGATTATGCAGCTAAACATACTTTCTTCAATAAAGTGAGGACTCAAAGTCATACTGCAGTGCTTTATTGATTCCTGTTATTCACATTGCTGCTGCGAAAATAATGCAACAGTCACTACCAAAGTTCTGCAGTTGTAGGTAGTGCTGAACATTGCCACTCACCAGTTCTACTCGTAACAAATACAGGTTCTTTAGAAAAATCCTCCCATTTTTCCATGATTGATTTTCAAGTAATTGTGAAAGAAAAAAAAAATTGTGCAAGAAAACATTGTAGAGGTGCTAGTTTAAGAGATGGGAAGAAGCATAATAAGTGAAAAAATCATTATAAACACACATATTTGATTAATGCTGAGTTAAAACATTAGCTTGATAAATCATCTGTTTTCTGTTTATGATCGGAAGTTATTCTTTTAAATTGCCGTAAAGACAGTGTGGCCTTATTCCTTTGACTAAATAATCAGTAAAATGCAGGATAAAGGACCAAAAGAAATACTCTGTTCAGGCTTCTGTAAGTGGCAGCCCTACTAACCCTTTCATAAACCAACTAAATTTAAACTGGTCAATCCCTGCTACTGCAATGGGAAGGTTCCTGCAGAAACCTACTCATAACATTTTTTAGAAATTGTTTGCATCCTACATGATTAGATTGCATCCATTTATTACTTTGTTGATATTGTCCTTTGACTTAAAAAGGTGTTTTCCCTCTCTTTGATTGCTCTTTTGAAATATGTGAGCCAATAATCCTATCCCCTCCCTTCTCTTTTGTGAGGCTAAACCAAATTAACTCTTTCTGATTTTGTTTTTTGGTTATTTTTCAGAAGGGTTTCTTCTTCCCCGTGAGCATCCTAGTAGCCCTTCCTTGCATTTGTTCCCAGTTTAACTCACAATTCTTAAACATGGGTGATGGAACTGCTCATATTGCAGACATGGTCCTGCCAGTCTGTTATACTGACAGTGATACACATTCCAGACAGCTGCATCTCAGAGAGCTGTTGGAGAAACGCCATCATATTCATCTGATGTCTTTTGGAATGTCAACTTAAAAGCAAACAAATCTTTGATGTTATCTGTGTTTATCTAAGGTTGGCTATTTTGTTAGAGACAGGAAATGACTGACTGTGTTAGAGACCAACTATTAAGTAGTGTTTCAAATTCTGTTCTTAATTACCCCGTACAGGCTCATTTTAATCAGAATGAATGAGCTTGTGCAGGTCTGATTGAAAGAAGGATTTGTCCCATCAAGTGAGTTTGATACTCTTACAAATAGGTAGCATGTAATTCAGTGGGATGAGGATACATATATTCTCTGGCTGCCATGATTAAAATAGAAACAGATTGTCCTGTTTTCATGAAGGTTTCCTAAATTAACCTGCACTGTAGATGCACTGCACTGGAAGAAGTATCGCTGGGCTGGCTTTGACTAAACTGAAATTCTTTTCCCTTTTCTTGATATCAAGAGAGATGCAAGAATTTAATTATTTTTAAGGCAGTGGACTGTGAATAGGTAGAGGATAGCAGATCATTCATTTAGGCCGGGGTGCAAGGTTAATGAGAAGATCACTTAATTTGCTGTTTACTTTCTTTGAGCTTAATCTGTGCTGCAGTCCTGCAGAGATTACTGGAGTCGTTCATAGGATTAATATGTCCCACAGAAAGATGTTAAAGCCAGAAGTACAGGAGAAGTTGAACCTCACAATTTCATTCCCCATTTTTCAAAAATGAGAAGAGGCATTCACGTGCTTGGTCCAATGTATCACAACCCATAACAGGCCCACAGCAATGCAATTCGAAGTTTTAGGTACCCAGTGTGTACCTGGGCCTCCTTGTTCCCCAAGAGCCCCAAAATCCTACACTATTTTACTTGGAAGTCTTTCACCCCTAGCCTAATCTTTCACCATTCTCAGTGCCTCTGGGCTAAGCTTGACTCCAGAGAAAATGAGGCCCTTGGCCATCACGCATGGAAAGGCAGGGCTGGTGTGGAAGTGCTGGCAGCCAGCAAGGCCCTGGAGACCTTGTGGAAAAAGAGCTTGTGAGAGACCTGTTCCCTGTTCCCTCTTGAGGTATCTCCATCTCAGCTGCCCAAGGGCTGGTGCTTTCTAGTCCATCTGTACCACAACAAATAACCAGTTTTCTCAAGTGAGCAGAACTTCAGTTGCTGCAAAATCCATAGTCCTCCACGAGATTTCTGTTCTTTCCTCAGACAATTAAAATTTTTATGATTTAAAGCCCTTTGGGAAAGCAAGCGGGGCTGTGGAGTTTCAGAGTGTGTTGATTGCAGAGGGATAGAGTGAGCTTTTTCTTTACTTGAGACTCTCCTCTCAAGCATCAAATGTAAAACGACATTCAAGGTTGGCAGGACATAGTTAACCTTGCAACATGTGCTGAGCTTCTGTTTCCAGTAGTGTGTGACAGACAAGAACAAAAACCAGTTTTTTATAGAGCAGTTGTCTGTTTCCAGCATCTCAGCAGTACAAAAATTGATAAGAAAGACAATGCATCTGATCAGGCATAATTTATATTTCTATTTCTGAGTTGAATGGTTCTAATCAATGGATTCCACCATGTCAGTACTTGTGCTGCTCTTTGTGCAGATATCTGTTCCCTCATCTACTGTCATGAATTACTGAACAAACCCATTCAGTAAGTAACTTTAAAGAAAATATTAACTGGAAATTTATTTCTTAAAATAAGTTGCAATAAAATTATTTTGAGAGACAAGTCACTGTTTTTATGCATTTTATTTATAAAATACAGATTCATTGCACAGTTAAATGTTTCTTTTTTCAGTTTAGTTAGTCACTGGAAACACTCTATGGGAAATTTTTGAAAATTGAATTATAAATGTCCCATTTTAAAATTAGGATATAAATATTTCACCAGTCTTTTAATAAATCAGAGGAGGGACTGCTATTCATGTCAAGAAAGCTGGAAGAACTTAAGCTCTAAGTGGAGATCTCGTAAAATTTTATTTCAAAAAGTGGCTACTATATCTTTAGATGTGTTCTTCTACAGTATACACATGGTGGTTCATGTTCCTGTTTGATGACATCATAGTTCAGCAGTTCCAGTGTAAACTAGATTCCACTGTTCCTTAAGAAGAGGCAATAAGTGTGTGCGATATATTTTATTTTAATCAATGTGCTCATGTATTTCTTGCCATTTACCTTCGTACAACAGAAAGTAACTCTATTCAACAAAGGGTTCCCATTATAATTTATCATTGATATTCAAAGAAATATACCCTCAAAGAAAATATGAGCCATTTGTTAGAAAGTTTATAGAAAAACTTGTATTATCCCATTCCCCGGAGTTATATAAGGGGTATTATCAAAACAAGCTACACATAGATTTAAGTATCTGGGCCAAATTTCCATCCAGCCTTGCATAAGCTTTTTCCCACATGCCCTTTCTCACTTAATATTTAATCAATTACAAGTTTTTATTTCCTTTATGTATCTGCAGGGATGTGACTTAACCTATGTAAATGGATTCTGACTAGATCTGATTGACAAATCCTGCAAAAAAATAATTGGGGAAAAAATGGCTTCAAATTTCACAGCTACAAGTTGTTCATGCAGAGAGAGAGAGAAGAACCCTAGTTGCTTGTACATTGGTGTAGCTGGACTTAAACTAGCTTAATAAGAATGTGACAAAAATGATATTTTCACCCAATAGTGATATGATTCTAGATGGAGCTGCAAGCAGCACTTTTTTCTATGAATACATGAATGATAGATAATAATAATAATAATCAATCTTCTTGCTTGATTTCAGAACTCTCTCAGAAAATGACAGTACCTCTTTACCACCTGCTGACTCCTGTACCAGTCCTACTAAAATGGATTTGTCATTTAGTAAGACTGCCAAACAGTGCCTAGAGGAGATATCTGGTGAGTAACAGTAAAAGACTGTCAACTTCTTTATTTACATCTGTTTCTTACCAGGAGCTTTGTGATGGGTTGAAATAATACTTCTGACCTCTAATCATGAGTGGTATTAAATATACAGAAAATTTAGGTCATGCATATTTAGTGCCTCAAATCCACAGTTATCTATTTGAATGGGTTCCTTCTGTTCAAATACCCTCTTCATCATTTTGCAGAAACTGGGCTTTCGCAAGCTAGGATTTCATGTAATTGTTACTTTATTTAATCATACTGAATGTTCCAAGAGGAGCAGTGGAAAGTCGACTTCAGAATGTTTAACACTCTCATTTAATAACATCAAATTAAATCATAACATCAGAACTGAGACATAAATTACATAAGATACATGTTGCTTTTATAAATTAATCTGTATTCAGAAAACATGCAAGTCCTTACTATTGTACCTGACTTGTAAGCTGCTTCTAGGGCTAAGCTGCTAAAGGTTGTATTCTGGAATTCCTTGTAAACATGGATTAAAGTCCTTACTAGGTTACAAAGGTGAAGGGATGGGGTATTTTAGTCATATTGGAATAATTCCTTTGACGTCAACAGAACCGTGCTGAGTTACATCAGCACTGGATCTGGCCATGGCTCTGCCTGGGGATGCAAAAAGCAAAGTGTGCCACAGCTCACTTTCTCAGCAGGACTGAATTGCACTGCAGGGTTGTGTTCAAGTTGTTCCAAAGGGACTCTTTGCAAGAGCTGTTACTGGGGAGTTTCAGGGTTTATTTTTGCTGTTGCATTGTCTTCTTTTTTATGAGCATTCTTACTCTTATAATTTTACAAAAAAAATAAAGGTGATATCCTCTCCCACTGGTTTTACCTACAGTTTTGTACTTTTACTCCAAATTTTTAACATTTAAATGGATTTGTAATGAGTCATGTGGTTCTTCTCATAGAGGATATAACTCACTTATATCCTAAGCACTAATTTGACAAATCAGTCTAAAATTATCTCCCCACCAGAAGGGAAATCAGATGCCCAAGCTTTATGGGGACTGTCTTGACATTTAGCTGACTCATAGTGAAAAAGGTTTTGTCCTGGTTTGTCTCAGTCCCTTTGGAAGTTTTCTAACATCCTTTATTTGCACAGCCAACTTCTGTGATAAATATGTCACACTGAAGCATGGTGTAATGTTCCTTGGAGGTGATGCATATCTGTTAAAGTATAAATTATTTTTAATTACTCAAGAAATCGGACTCCGTGGTCTAACATACATAAAGAGTTTAATTGAAACACTTGCCACAAATCAAAAGATGCTTCAAAGAATCATCCAGAGAGATGCTAGAAAAACCCCAAACAATTCAATACCTGCTGAAATGATCAAACAGAATATTGTGACTGATGGTCCTTTACTGTTCTGAACAGAAATGGAACAGCATCAAAAAGAAGAAAATGACAGAAAAAAACCCTAGACACTAGAGATGTTCCTAATCCAATTATTTAGATGCTGGCCTTAGCCGTTGATTGGCCTAACAGGCTGTAAAGCAGAACCACTGGGAAAATGTGGTCAGTGATTTGCTGTGTACATAGAGAAACAGAGGTATGACGCTTGTATTTAACTGTTAACAGCAAAAGGAATAAATTGATCCAGTACTATATTTGCTGAATAATTAATTTTCTGTGTGGGTGAACTATCACCAAGTCACTGGTGATTCTGTGTTGGAATCTGCATGGATAAATGCTCATGTGATAGCTGCTCAGAGGAGTATCCCATGATGGATTAGACATGAGAAAGGATAGTTAAATTCTTTTACTTAAGAGCTTCTTTATTGTGGTATGATCAAGGGATTACACTAGTAGTTGCAAAGAGATAGGCAAGGTGTAATTTCCATGGTCTGGTCACTTATTTTCCGGGTATTAAGTGATGAATCCAGTTTCTTTCATTTTGATATTACCTTTTTCCTGAAATCGTCAATGTTGCTGTTGCTCTCCTCTGCTCTGTCTTCCTCCTCCAAGGGAGCTGGGTATCTTTATATCCTCTCCTGTCTTCCAACTCAGAGCTGGTGAAAGGTAAAGTCAGAGCTCAAGCCGCTTGTATCCTACCCAGTACTTTGCAAGTGATTACTTGGTTTTACCTGCACAGCCATGAGAAGAGAATTGTTCTGGAAGGCAGGGGAGATGGGAAGGCTGGTGTAGGCATGGACTCAGAAGTGTGGCCCTGATAAACTGGGCTATCTATTTTTACATTGTCATCAATAATCTGCTGCTCTTGGTGAATATACACGTGGCTTATGCCTAAAGCCAGTTCTGCATCTTGGTAGAGCTACTGTAAATCTGTTCCTATGTCTCTGGTGGGAATTTGTTCTAGATGTGATCTGAAGTGTTTCAGACTTTTTTCCTACTTTTTTTTTTCGCCTTTGAATATTCCACAGCTCATCCGGAGCAGCCCCAAGTGTTTCCACAGTGCACATGCAGATCAGCCGTAGAGCTCGTGCTGAGCAGTTTTTAGGCTTTCTGCACACCTTGAATCCCCTCTGTGGGCACAGCACCCGTGACACATGTACTGCCTCTGAATGAGCCCTGTTTGGAGGCATGAGACCTCTGTGGGGTAGTTCTGGTGGGTTCTGTGTATGGCAAGCTTGTTGCTCATGTGGCACTCAGGTGTGCAGACCTCTGTCTGGGAAATCCCAGAGAGAAGTCTGGGAGACCTAAATAAGGAACAATTCTGCATCCAAGTATGAACACAATTTCTTGCATGTACTTTATGTACCATTTGCCTCAACAAGACTGCTCAGTATCTATCTACTCAGCTTCTGCAAAACTGGAATATACCTGTATAAACAGGATTATAAAATGAAAAGAAAGGCTAATAAAGTAACCCAGTTTGGTTGTTGTTATTCATGATATGGCTGGGAACAAGTTGTTCAGACTTTCTTACCAAGTATTTCTTCTTAAAGTTGATATGACATTTATCACTTTCTGAAGCAAGTTTATTGGAGAAGGATGTCAGTAAGTTAATTAGTTAATAATCCATTGTAAACTGTACATGTCAGTAAACTACAAAGTATTACTTTATTAAATCAGTGATAGCATTTGGCTTTAACAAGTGCTGGCATGTTCAAAGAGCTTAATGCGAAGTGTTTGATTAATTAATTATTCATTAATTTATAAATATTGACTAATTATTATAAAACTGAGGGATGAAGCAGAAATGAAACAGTACATTTAAAAGTTATAGTCCTGTCTAAGTGGCAGGATTAGCATAAAAACATTCAAATTTTAATGTTTTATGTTTATTGTGCTTATTTTTTGCTCTCTGAAAGAAATAGCTAATTAATACATTCAGGAATAGTTTACTTTTTTTTTCAAGTAAGAGAGATTCATAAGAGATTCATAATCTTATGCATTTCCAGATATATTACATAATTCATTTGTAGAGTTCTAAACTACCCACTGGGACTTCAAAGAAAGCCTTATCTGACAGCTAAATTTGCCTAAAGATTATTAGTTCTTAAAATAATTTTTGTAATTCCTTTTATGAAAGAGACAGTTAATATAAAGTAGTATGTTTCACTGACTGTGATGGCTTGAGGAAGTTCCCTAAGCTGTTCTTGATGTAAACATATTCCTGCTTGATGGTTGGAGAACACACTGAATTTCAAGGTAGTTGGGGAATAATACTGTCATGACATTTGATCTCCTCTAGTCTCCTATACTTTCTTCTTAGCTTAGAAATACGTATTTTTTTGTTGCTATATCTCAACATTTTAAAATGGAGACCTGAGCTTCAGAAAGTTATTTTTCAATAAATAAATAAACCTGAGAATTTTCCACATTGCAATTTTATGTTTTGTCAAATGACACCCTGTAGAGAGATGTGGTAAAGTAGAAGGATAAATTCAGCGTTCTTTCTACTGAGCACTTGGTCCAAGATAAATAGGTATCTGCTGTATCTGAGGATGATCACAGTGGCCTGTCTACCAAGTGAGGCAGTGGGATTAATCGGAGAAAAGTTCATATAACTTTATAATTAAGAGATGTAGTAAAATGTTTGTACACAGGAAGGCTGAATAAAGGTTGTGTGATTAGCCTCAGCACATCTATACAAAAATATTTGACTCACTGTGTTCTTAATGTATTTCGAAATGAAGCAGGCGAATGCTGCAGCTGCCAGCTATCCTCGCATGGCTCTTACACAGTCCAGGTGTCATTCCCTTTTCAGTCTGTGACCTGTGTGCTGCTGAAGCTGGGCTGCAATGAGCAGCTCAGCTGGGAGAAGGAACAGGTCAGCAGGGACACTGAGACCCTCTGGGCTGGCCAGAACACAGCTGTGCCAGCCAGAGATCCATCCAGCCTGGAGTGGTGTGGCACCTACTGCCAGCACTGTATGTGAGGTTTGGCCTCACTGGGAGAACATTTTTCATCCCCTGCCATAACTTCTTCTGCTCCCAGCTAGCAAGAGGACTGACTATACCTGTCCAATTCTGGCAGTCTCGTGTCTGGTCTCTCATGTTGGAGCTGAGCAGCCGTGCCGTGCCCTGCTTCCCCAGCAGAGCAGTGCTGAGCATGAGGGCCATGCCCTGCCCGTGGGGCTTGCTGAGGCCAGCTGGGCTCTGCAGGGCTGGCTGCTGCCTGGGACCGTGCTCACTGGGAGCCTGGATGGAGGCAGAGCACGTCCACATCTGCCCACAGCTGACCGTGGAGACAGGTCACTGCCTGCAGATGTTGTGGCATGAAAGAGCAGGTGGGGCAGCTACCATTTGTGGATTTGGAATCTCAGGGAGAGATTCAGACTTGCTCTTTATGGTAGGAAAAGAGCCTGTTCTCTTGATTCCAAGACAATCTCCAAGAGAACTTTGGCATCACTGGGTCAAATCATGGAATCACAGAATAGTCGTACTTGGAAGGGACCCAGAAGTATCATCAAGCCCAGCTCTTAAGTGAATGGCCAATACAGAGATAGGATCCACGACCGTGGCATTATTAGCACTGTGCTCTGACCAACTGAGCTAAAAATCACTGTCCCTCCTGTTAATTCAAAAGATACCAGTTGAGAATACCGTACCAATTTGAATATAAATTTAGGATATAAAATCAATTAATGTGAAAAGAGTGAGATTGCCCTTCATTTTTCAAATTCTCTATTGTCAATACAACCCTCTGAGGTCTTTCGAAGAACCACACCTCAGTCAGGCATGTTGGACAGGCCAGGACAGCAGCATGGCACTGTCAGTGCACACCAGCACAGGAGTGTGCAGGCAGTGCTGGAGCTCTGGGACAACACCAGCACCACACCAGCTCTGAGACAACCTCAGCACCCTCACCACACTCGGCTCTGCTGCAGGCAGGCACCAGCACGCTCATAAAACCCTTCTAAGTGCCCATATGTCACTGCAAGTGGCAGACCCTGGGAGTAAACACAGCAGCCTTATCTTTTGTTTCCATCCTGAAAAAGTGACAGGTGTTTAATATTTGGTGCAGTTTTATACTCAGACAGACAGACCATTCCTCTTGTCTTCTCTTTGACTGTGTGGGCTGGGTGGGGATGGGAGTGGTACCTCCTCTTACTGTGGAACATGTCTTTCTAGAAATTAATCAATGCTTTAATATGGAAAATCATCACCACTTTAGACTACTGATTTTTTTTCTAGGTTATTCTGTGTTTCTGAGAGTTATCTAGGAAGAAATGTACCTTTCCTTTAAAATTTCCAAGAATTTTCCCCCGTGTATCTTCAAAAACTGTAAACTGAACCAGTGAAAAGCAAGAAATACACTGAGGCTTCTGTTAACATCTGTTTATTCATACAGGAAATCTGTGAACAGCTTGTAATTTTTAGGGTGGCATTTTTAAAGGTTATTTGCCTGTCAAGGTTTCTCAGGTAGAGACTTGAGACAAGCACATTTTCACACTGACAAAAGCAGTTTATTTTTATACAGCAATTTTATTATTTGTATATTTCTACATAATGTTTACATAGTGTTTTGTGAAATTAATTTCCCCTAGATAAAAAATCTGTATCTAAAAAAATTACAATTTAATTCAGCTATTTCTTTGTTCATCTATCCATTATTTCTGGGACTAATATATTTTTCTTTGTGAGAAAAGGCATACATTTAAACGTTAGTCTTCTTTCTCTCTGGGTAATGAATTTAAAAATAGCATTCAAAATTGCTGAACTTAGTTCAGACACAATACCGATTTGCTTTATAAAAAAATTACTCCTCCATTAATAGGTTTTCTTCAGAATATTGTGAAACAATGATTTTTTTTTTACAGCTTTTTAATTCTATACTAGCCTCTGAATCTCACAGACGTGAAAACAGGGTAGCTTTCTAAGGAGAAAGAAATTAAATATTTCCTCTTATGAACCATCCTAGCAGACAAATACTGTTGTGCTCCATGTCTTACCTTATGATCTTAAATTATGGTTTTTTATTTAGGGCAGAAATTGCAATACTGAAGGTCCTTTTGCAAGTCTGCTTTTAGCTTTCTGCATAGGGAGTAACAGTGATACGGAAGAAATAGTTTTTCATCCTTACCTTTCGGGGAGAAAAATAGGATTTGACCATGAGCTAGATCTGTTACTGTAGCATCCCATTCAGGTGAAGCTGTGTCTTGAAACCTGTGGCACTGTAAACTGGGCAGAGGCTTCTGTGTCTCCGGTTTAATTCACCAGGATGTTTGCTGCCATGGCAGCCAGCAGCATTCACTGCAGTAGCAGAGAAGAGTCATATATCTGGGAATGCAGGTTGAATACTAAAATGTAAGGAGGCTTGTGCTTCAGTGGTTAATTTTGGCTCTTTATTGAGCTCTGACGTGGAGGCTGTACTTGCAGTTCTGTGTCAGCCCATCTAAAGTGAAGAGCTGTGCACTAGGATCAGTCATGAGCTGGTGAGAGGGAGGGAAAAGCCTGAGACAGTACTTGTGCCTACTTTGGATTTCAGAAGGCAGCAGCTGTAGAAAGAGATGCAGGCCCACCGCTCCGATGAGACTGGTGATTGGATGGAGAGGGGAAAACACAGTTGGCTTTTGGGATTACTTCTGTGCTGGAGCAGAGTGTTTGATCAACTCTCTTCTGCTTGAGAGAAATCTAAGTGAAAATGACTGTAAGTACTGCAGATTAATGTGACGGACGAGAAGTGGCTTAGCAGAGACAGCAGTGTAATTTTAAAGAAGATGACTGTGCCTGTCTAGTCCCTTCCAGTACGCAGAGTGCATGTTGGAGCTGTGCTTTCACTGCGAGTCAAGTATGTGCTACCTGGGGTGTGCAGCGTGCGGCGACGCAGGGAGCACCGCCCGGCCCTTCCAGGGGAATTGAGCTGCTGTCCCTCTCAGAAATATGAAATCTAACTGAGGTGAAGCCCCAGCCGGAAAGATGCAGCGATCTGCTGAACTGTCAGTGTTTAAAGGCACGGAGGTTAGAAGAGGGTGTGTTCGTCTTCAGAAGCAGAAGTCTCTAACCAATCTCACGCTCATCAGTGAAGGGGACAAGAGGCGATACTCGTACAGGGAGAACTGGTTTGGAAACGCCTCCAAGTCCAGCAAGAGTTACCAACAGCGGGAGGCAGAAGCTGGGTGCAGAGGCTCCCTCTCCAAGGCATTCTCACAGTCAGTGCACTCTCTCTGCCACTCCAGCCTCACCACACCCCAAGCATTTCAGGGGATACCACCTGCTGGAAGCAGGACATCCAGGAGGCCAGGAGACCGGAGTACAGGTGAAGGCTTTCAAATTGACAATGAGGAGAGCAGAAAATCAGATGATGAAAATGCATCCTGCACATCCCATTTCCCCAGCAGGACCTGGGCAGAGGAGGAGGAGGAAGGGTGCTTGCGTGAAGGGACTGCACATCTGGATGAAGATGTCATAATAACAATGCTGGGTGACCTAGAACAGGTCCTTTATACTGATATTTTAGGTAAGTTAACTTTGGCTTGACATCAGGAAGGGCAGGAGGAGACCAAAGTGTTAGCACATATCTGCACGGAGCAGATTTTTGATCTTGACAGTGATTTCCCGAGACAGAACTGGGTTTATTTGCAGTAGTATGCAAAAATAGGGACTAGCCATTTCTTCTTTGTTTGCTTACTATGACCTCTTAAGACTGTATGAAAATGAAGACAAATGTCTAAATTGCTTTTGAGGGGTGCAGGGGCAGCAACAGCCTGTGAATTACTGAGCATAGTTTGCTTAGGTTTTTGAAAAATAAGGTGAAATATTTAAGTTCTATTAGTTTATTCTTAAATAATTTTATTTTAATGAGATTTTTTCTCATTAATTTGAAATCGATATCTTGAAACCAGGGTTTGGGTGGGACAAAAAATGTCTCGGCCTTCCTAAAAACTGTCCTTCCAGTATTTATTCCCCCCTTCCTTAGCCCCCCAGCAGATAATTTTGCCCCTACATGTAGAATTGTGTGTGCCAGGGTTTCAGCTTATCTTAAATAGCCAGTTTTGTTATATCTGTGCATGCCAGTGAGCATTTGAAGTCCACGGCCATAGGTGCTTCAAAGGCTTCTGTGTAACTGCCTTTACTTTTCATCTCTCAGCCCTTTATAAGAGTGCTCAAAGTGTTCATTTCCAAAGCTTTGTTCTTCAGCCAGTCAAATGGTTGAAGCAGTAGCTTGCTTTTCGAAGGTTATATGCTGTGTGTCCAGCCTGGAGCTTCTTGCTGGTAGATATGTTAGCCCTGATTGTGTTTAAACATTAAGGACAACATTTTTGCTGTGTATGTAGTGTAAAAAGCTGTCATCTCAAAACAAGAAAGAAACAAGAATTCTCTTTGTATGCATACCTTTTATTTGACTGTACCAATAGGTTAAAAGGGCTTCTGCTAGAGATCAGAGGCTTGCTAGCACAGGAGACTGAGCTCTATCCTGCCTCTGCTCCTCTCCAGCTGTTTGTCACTGACAAATCCCTGCTGTCTTGTAAGCCTCAGTTTCCTCAGTTGCAGAGTAAAACTGGTACTTTCCTTTCTGCATTAATATCTAATAGTGGACAATTCTCTGGGGAGATACTTATTATTTGTAAATCCTTTTATGCAAATCAGACAATTGATGGAATTTTTATTCTGCCATTTGCTTTGGGCTGTGATTACATGTGCAGAAGAGCAGAAATGGTTATGAACAGTATTATTGAATGTGAAATTATGGGTGAGCTTCAGAAATGTGAATGTAAAAGTCTAACCCAGATATCCAGTAGTTTCTATAAAATGTCTATTTTGATTTCCTGTGAATGTATCTCACACAGTGGAAGAAATCAATGTGTTTTCCAGAAATTTACTGAGGGAATAATGGTTCACAGTTTATAGACAAAAATTTGGGGACAGTCTTTTGGACTATTCATGTTTAAGATAAATGATGAAACTACAAATGATTGGAGCAAATGGCCTTTCTTGTAAGAGGAACAGAATTTTGATGGAAAGTTTCAGGGTACCCTGGTTTTACTACTATCCCAGTCTCCCCATGAACAGAATGGGGTTTTTTTTAGTGTACCAACCGGAATCACTTGAGATAACAACACAGGGAGCATTTCTGATATGTTAGGTCATGCAAATATGGCCAGACTATCATGGCAGTGCCATCATATGTTTCTTAATATAAGAAACAAGGTACCCAGAGGAGTCTGGGATCCCTTTGAACCCAATCCTGATGCAATAAGCACTGTAGTGTCTCCACTAGCAGGCATGGTGTAGTTAGTTTTCAGAAAAACAAATATATTCATCATCCCTATGGTCCTCTTTACAGAAGGAGAGTTGATGTGGATGGGGAGTCAGTGCTGTCGTGAAAACGTAGGATCTTGTACTCAGTGCAGAAAATTTCTTCACTGTCATGTTCAACTATTTATACTTTCTGACTTGTTCATCCATGGTACAGCAGGATTCCAGTGATATGGCCTTTAGAGAAGGATGGAAAGAAAAAGAAAAATTCCTTTTAATCCACTCTAACAGCTAGAGTGAGAATTTTTTATATAGTACTATGTAGTATTTTAATATAATCAAACTTCAGTTTTAACTCTTTTTTTTAGTAAAAATCAGTGGAAATGATTTGAAATTACCCTCTGTGTCACTGAGAGATCAAAAGAGATTAGATCTCAAACTTTTCACCTCTGCAGGATAGAATAACACCAATTTTATGGTATAATTTGTCCGAAATATTCTTCACTGTGAAAATATATTTTGGCAGCTTGCCATGTATGTACCTTTTTATTTAATGTATTGCAATTATACCTCAAGGCTTTGTTATGCCATTTACTGTGCAACACATATTAAAAAAGACAGTTGCTGTCATTTTTGCTGCAACAATTTGCAGTGTTAACATACAGCAAAGGACAACTGACAAGGATAAACAAGGAGGAAAAGGGCAAGGTCACTGTAAAATATGAACTGTATTCGGTTCCTCAAATATAAAGTATTGCTTTGCCTTTACTTCTGCCTGCATAGAGCCTGGAATTTGTCTTTCTGTGTACACAGAAAATTTTCTTATGCCAACAAGCTATTCTTTCACCTCTGGTTCAAGGCAGGGCAGGTTACATTTCCTGGATCTTCCCTATATAGGTATTATGGCAGGAATATAACGTGCTCCGGAAAGTCAAATTGAATGCATTTGGCAGAGGGGGGAAAGGGCGGTGACAGTGAGGAACTGAGTGCACCACAGACAACTGCCTGGAGGCAGGCATGGACAGTGTGCCTGGAAGTTGTCTGGGCTTTAAAAAGCGGTCTCAGTCTCACAGGAAGTAAATGTCTTCAGCTTAGCCTGGGCATGAGCCCTTTTGCCTCACAGGAATCTCCAGGGTGTGCAAAGAGTTCACAGGATCCATGGGTACAGTGGTGGGTACAGTACAGATAAAGCCAATGCTTTATCCAACACATCTAGCTTGAAACACAGGAACAGCTGTAATTTCAGTGACTGTGAACATTTGCTTCCTGCAAGGTACTACATGTAAAAATGTACACAGGTAGTTTATTTTATGGAACTTAATATTGTGAACAGACATGGCCTTGGGGTGTGGCTTGAGAAGAGGGAGTTTGGCAGCAGAGCAGGGCCTTTATCCCCATCCTGCCCAGGTGTTGATGCCACTGTCAGTTCCATGGTGCCAACAAAGATATTTATAGACATTAGCATTATTAAAGCACTGAAGGAATTATTTTTGAGAGACAAAATACGCAAACATAATTTCCCAAAGGACTGTTTGGCTTCAGCAAAGAGGACAGAAGACACAACCAGGGCAGAGTAAATAGAAAAACCCCAAACTGGCATTGCTGTGAAAGCTAGCTTGACATTAAGCCACAACTGCAGGGTATGTTGGCTAGTACAATGAATCATTTGCCTATTGAGGAAGAATTAAAGCTTATATGGAATATATATGAAATAATTTATTTCCGTTTAGTGTCAGGAGTTGAGATTTTTCTTAACAGCCTGCAGCGTGTTTGGGCAATAGGACCTGACTGCAGAAGGTCTGTGAGGTATGATGTGAAATTTGTAATTAATAGAGTCAAAAAGAAATTATTTGCACTTCAAGTTCAGCATTTTCACATGTAACACTAATACTGATGCTTCTTTCCAGCCTTCTTACAAGCAACAGATACAGGACACAATCAGCAGTAGAACAGTAGCTTTGAACAAATCAGTGACTTTTGCCACAGAATTTCTTTCTAAATTCTCTTATTGTTCAAAAGTAAAATTAATTAAACTTCCTTGATCTATGAATTTTCTAGAAAACCTGCATTTCTGTTTCTTCATGTATGACTACTGGAGGCTTCTTTGGAGGCTTCTTCTATGTTTCTCTTTTGTAACATATCATATATAACTTCTCTCCTATTTAAAATTTATTTTTAATTGCATGGAGTCAACATCGTTCAGGATGTTCCAGGTGAAGTTCTGAAAGCTTCATTATCTGAAATATGTGATCAACTTTTCACAATGGATCCTGAAGGCTGTTGAAACCTGTGATTCTATAAATCATGCCTGTGTATGGAGTATTCAGATTTGTATCCCAAGAAGCATATTTTATTTTATCCCATATGAAGAATAATGTCCCTCTTCAGGAAAGCGTTACAGTCCAGGAAGGATGCTTTATTAAGTGCCTTACTTAAGGAGTGTTTTGAAATAGCCTGGATGTTAAGTGAATACCCAAGAGTTGTTCTAAGAGTCATCCCAGTTCTTTCCAGACACAGATTTACTGTGGCTTTTTTTCCTACTGAGTTACATAAAATGTCAAGGACTAAAAAGGGACTTTGTAATGTATCAAGTGGTCTGGGGCTGCATCATGCCTTGATTACAGAGGATAAAAATCCCAACACTGTAGATAAGAGTTTCATTAATAGATTTGGGCCTTAACAGGGGTACTTTGGTGGGCTTTTTTACATACCACATGTTATTTGTAAGCGTGTATGTGTTTTATTAATGAAAGGATGAAGTTTTATTTTTTAAAAGATTAAAGGGACATTCGTATTTACAGTCAAATGTGTGTGTTCTCAGCTGTGGACATATGTGTGCACTTTATTCAACCTTATAACTCATGTTAAAGTGTATGTGGGTTTTACTGTTTTCTTCCAGGGGAAGACCCTGAAACAAGAAGAATGAGAACTGTCAAGAATATAGCAGATTTGAGACAGAATTTGGAAGAAACCATGTCCAGCCTTAGAGGGACCCAGATAAGCCACAGGTATACTGGTTTTGTGTAAACTACTAAAAATATGGACCATGGGAGAGTATTACTAATGGCTGAATGACTGAGAGACTTGCAAGGGAAAATTATCTATGACACTAAACTGCCTTAGCAACTTACATGTGACTTTAATATATTATACTGTCAAAGTGTCTTACACAATCCTTCACAAAGATAGTTATTGTTTCATACACATATACTTAGAAGCCTATAAAATTTATTTTGGTAATTTTATAGGTAGATGTTGGGGATGAGATCAAATGCAAGGAAAAATCTAAATGTAAAAATACATATGTTGGCTATGGGGAAAAAAACCCACTGGTGTAGTGTTGTAGTTTTGAGCTCTCCAGGTGTTGTTTTTTACCTCTCCTTCACTTTTCTTCCCATGTGAGCTCCCTTTTATTTTAATTTTTTTACAGATAAACCATCACCTTCTGATTGGTCCCTAGGGTCTCTGTTAATTTTGTTACACACAAAACATGTCTCAAACATTCCATGCGCGTGATTGTTTTCAATCACACTAAATAACACACTCATATGGTGGATTTTCCACCAAAATAGTTTTCCCAGAGCACCTTCAATCACACGCACAGATTAGCAGAGCCTCTAGGGTCAATATTCTCTTGTTCTAATCTTGTTTAAGATGCCAGTTGTTTGGCACCGTTCCCACAAGTAAAGGTTATAGAATCATAGATTCATAAAATTGTTTAGGTTGGAAAAGACCTATAAGATCACCAAGTCCAACCACTAGCCCAGCACTGCCAAGTCCACCAATAAACCCTGTCCCAAAGTGCCACGTCTACAAGTCCTTTAGATACTTACAGTATCACTCCACCACTTCCCTGAAGAGCCTGTTCCAGTGCTTGAGAACCCTATCCAAGAAGAAATTTTTCCTCATATCTAATCTAAACCTCCCCTGTCACAAGTTGAGGCCATTTCCTCTTGTCCTATCACTTGTTATCTAGGGGAAGATTCCAACCCCCATCTGACTACGACCTCCTTTCAGGTAGTTGTAGAGAGTGATAAGGTCTCTGAGCCTTCTTTACTCCAGGCCAAACAATCCAAACTCTCTCAGCTGCTCCTCATCAAACTTGTTCTCCAGACTCTTCACCAGCTCCGTTGCCCTTCTCTGGACATGCTCCAGAACCTCAGTGTCTTTCTGGTACTGAGGAGCCCAGAACTGGACACAGATTTGAGGTGTGGCCTCACCAGTGCCAAGTACAGCAGGATAACAATTTCCCTGCTTCTTCTGGCCACACTATTTCTGATTCAGGCCAGGATGCCATTGGCCTTCTTGGCCACCTGGGCACAGCTGGCTCGTGTTCAGCTGCTGCTGACCAGCACCCCCAGCTCCTTTTCAGAAGGGCTGCTTTCCAGCCACTGTGTCCCCAGGGCTGTAGTGCTGTGCAGGGTTGTTGTGACCCAAGTGTAGGACCCAGCACTTGGCTTTGTTGAACTCCATCCAGTTGGCCTCGGGCCGTTGATCCAGCCTGTCCAGATCCCTCTGCAGAGCCTTCCTACCCGCCAGCAGATCAACACTGCTGCCCAACTTTCAGTCATCTGCAAAGTGACTGAGGGGACACTCAATCCCCTCATCCAGATCATTGATAAAGATATTAAACCCGACTGGCCTCAATACTGAGGGCATAGACAAGCACATGTGTGCATATGGTGAAAGCACATACGCACGCAGAGAATTTTTAAAAACAAATATACTTTCCTCCAGCCTTCCTTTTCCCGATTTCTCAGGAACAGAGAAAGCACAGTTCATTGACTTCTCCATTCTGTTTGGCAGCACACTGGAGACGACTTTTGACAGCACTGTGACAACTGAAGTGAATGGGAGAAGCATACCGAGCTTATCCAGCCGATCGACGCCTGTGACGTGGAGGCTGGGGCAGGCCAGTCCTCGGCTGCAGGCCGGAGATGCTCCATCCTTGGGTGCTGGCTATCCTCGCAGCAGTGCCAGCCGCTTCATACACACAGACCCCTCTCGGTTCATGTACACCACCCCGCTTCGCCGAGCGGCTGTGTCTCGCCTTGGAAACATCTCACAGATTGACATGAGTGAGAAGGGGAGTGGTGATCTGGACATATCCTCTGAAGCTGACGTTGGTGGATACATGAGTGATGGGGATATTCTTGGGAAAAGTCTAAGGTCTGACGACATCAACAGTGGGTAAGCAGCAATTTTTCCCCATTTGAACTAATGCATGATTAGCTGTAGATGGTTTAGAAGGATTTTTCTAAAAAAATTTCGGTGCACGCAAATAGAAGTTGCATTATTAATGATTGCAATATTTAAATATATATACATAAAACCAAAGCTCTAATCTGGCAGTGATACTCTCAGCTGCCTTCAAATTCTGTTCTGCTTTAACATCCAAATGACTTTGCTGTGAACTTTGAGTTCCAATATTACTTGGTTGTCTGGTAAACCACCATTTTGCATTGCTTTCCTTAGGATGGGTCGTCTTTTGGTATTTTTATGTTTTGTTTGAGATGGTAGGTATGGCATTGGATGCATCTGATGAAAAGCAGTTGTTGACAACACTGACTTCCTCTGTTTCCACTTCAGATATTGCCTAGTATAGTTGGTGTATTAGGCCTTTATTGCAGATTTTCAACTATGCATATCATTTAAGCAGCAGCAATATCATTTCATAAAAGACTAGACCAGTTACTCTCCTAATATATCCAGGAGGAAGAATCACAATATTTTTTTTGTTTGCTTGATCAGTTGATTGACTTTGAGGTACTGCATTCCCTGTGTTTCAAATTACTGTTCAACAATTATTATATCAATCTAGGAACACAAGTCAGTTTAGCCCTTTGTATGTTAGAACATCATTAAAAAAGAAAAACTATGTTAGAACTCATAGAACATCATTAAAACAGAAAAACCATGTTACAGTTTTACTCAAATTACTATTCAGTGCTGTTGTTGGCATCTCAAGGCTGCTTGCTGACTGATGTAACACTGTGTTGAATAAAAGTTCCATAGAAGTACATGGTCATGTCACACCACACTGCTTCACTCTATAATTTCAGAATTCTTGCTGTCCATCTAATTTCTTAGTTTGAAGTATAGCTATGATTAGAGAATAGTGGCTGAAGAAATTGAGTATGATACATTCCTAAAGGCAAATCTAAGTCTGTGATCAAAGCTCTCTTTAGTGTAGTGTCTCATCTCAACTACCATCCAAAGACAGATCTCTAGAAGAAGCATCACTATAAAGAAAGCATATTCCTGTATCTCCCTGGTCTGCTGTCTCAGGGATCTGTGTATGGAGCACTGCTGACAACATTGTCCACAACCCAGCACTAATGACGGTCAAGTAGGAGGCCATATTTATATGTGCTAGAAAAGAAAAAAATACATATGGAAAATATGATACTTTAATGTCTGAGGACCTCTTATCATAAAGGAAATATTAATGCTGCCTTTGACAGATGCATGGTCTTTATCAAAATAATAAAAAAAGGGGGAATCCTTTGCAGTGCCTGATGAGTTGTATTAAGTAGCTTATCACATTAAAGGATGAATATAGTCATCTTATGTGACTTTTCTTTGCATCTCTAATAAGGATAACTCAATAGTTGCTCCGTGCTCAGTTAACATTTTTAGGTGCAGTAAATGTTAAAAACAAGTTGATAAGCTCTGAAATTTCAGGATTCACTGAGGCATGTAAAGTCTTATCTCCCCTATGCCTCTTCCATTATCAGTTTAATTACTTTAAACACTTGGGGACAAGAATGCAGCAGTAATTAGAAATTAGTGCAAGGAAAGCCTGTTGAACTTGTTAAGTCTCTCCACTCAGCCCTTACTTATACAGGAAAAAAAAATCCATATAATCTGGATTGCATTCAAGCCACAGCTAAATTAAATATGCAATTCTAGAGCTGTGGAATCTAGCTGTGGATAATTCAAGGCTAGCAAAATGATCTGTCAGAAAGGTCTGAATTTTGTCTTTAATAAAAAGATGAATATAGTATGTAAGTGTGACTGTTAATTTACCTTAGAAAACAAATGTGAAGTTACCTTCTCCAAACTCCAGAAACCAAGGTTTCAGAAATCCTTTGCCTGACTGCAGGCCAGATCTTACCCGTGCATTAAATGCCTCAGAGTTTTGTTAAAAATAATCAAAGGAACCCTTTGTGTTTTAATGCACTTGAGGTTGCCTTCATCCATATTGCCACCCAGGACACGATGCCTTCTCCAGCTGGAACTACCACACAGGGCTGCACTGCTACAGCTTTGGTCTCAAGGGCTGCACCTGTTCACCCACCCCAAACCCACCCCAAACCACCTGGATGGAGGCAGAGGCAGGTGCTCCCAGACTGCTGAATTGGCCCTCAGGTCTCTGTCACTGCTGATTTCCATTAAACCTGCTCCCAGAAGGAACCACAGGGAGAGGGCCGGAACAGAACAGCTGGAGTAGCAGCAGTGTCTGTGCCTTGGCTTGTGCCTGGGATTTTGTCTAGTTACTAAAGTTAAATGTTTGTTTGCTTGGACTGAAGGGTGGGTTTGTGTGACACCATTTCATGGCTTGAGGAGAGATTGTGTTAAAGATTGAATTTGTGCAATTTGATGATTGTTAAAGTGAGTAAACTCTGGGAGATCACTTTAGCCATTAACCTAACATTGGGACTGTGCCTATTTCAGTAAGTCTGTACTTTATTTTGAGTAGGTTCAATGAGGTATAGAATTTTTTTTTATGAATATGTACACTTCTATGTCCAGTGCCATACATGTGCATGGTCCTTCAAAAATAAATTTATGCTAACTTTGTTGGTACATTAAAGTTATCAAAAAATACAAAAGGGAAACATAAAGAACAAGAGCCTAAAAGAGAAGACAGTTTGACGAAAGATCCTTTGGGAGCTTAATGGACAGGTCTTGAGAGTAAGACAGGCTTGTGATGCTGCTGTTATTAGTACCAAGACCTCTGATAGAGACAACTAAACTGTAGGTAGACATTCCAGAAATTATTGCTGGTACTTTTAGTTCACAAATTTTAGTGGTTCTCTAGTGAGGAAACAGCACTATACTCACTGTTTCATTCATTAGACATTCATTATAAAGTAAAGTGGTGCAAATCAAGCAAAAGGAATGCACAGAAAAATATCCTTAAATATCATTGTAAGGTCTTCAGTGGATATCTCCGTAATATCTGAATAATTGCATCCCAGCAGGCACTATGAATTTGGGTTCCTAATTTCTGTTCCCGTTTGGAAAAATGCTGCCTTTTTTTTTCCTTCTTTACTTTTTTTTCCTAGTTGGAGTGATGTTTCTTGCACCTGGTGCTATTTTTTTGGCAAAACCGCAGCATTTAAAATGTGCTTTTGAAGATACTTGAGAGCTTTGCTCTAAAAATATTTTAGTAAAAGAGGTTGAACTGTAAGCCATCACAGAAAAAGGCAAATGATCCCAAAAAACGAGCAGATACCCAATCTCCCTGTGCTGGGCACATAAAGAGGAAATATTTAGTGTAAGTCTACCATCTAGTAAGACAACCTTTATCTTAAACATTTGAATTTCACAGACCATTAACTTAAGAGTGAAACACGTTGCCAGATGGCTGCATTTCCCACTGATTGACCACAAATTTATTTTCAGGTACATGACAGATGGAGGACTCAACCTATATACAAGAAGTCTGAACCGAATACCAGACCTTGCTGCCTCTCGAGATGTCATCCAGAGAGGGGTTCATGACGTGACTGTGGATGCTGACAGGTAACAGTGATTTGCTAAGTAAAAACATATCTGAGCTTTATAAATATTTCGCATCTGTCACGTTCCACTGTGGGGAACTGCGGGGAGTTCTTTTAAAAGACGGATGCTCGGGAACAAAATGAACCCAAACGAGGCAAACCTTGCATCTGAGAACCATTTATTGGTAACAAAACGAGAAGGAAAAGGAGTTGCCCGGGCGAAGGAGGGCTAGAAGAGACGGAAAAGAGGAAGGAAAATGGAATAGGACTGGGGAAGAGGAGAGGAGAGAGGGGAAGGGGAGAAAAAGCGAGGGTTCCCCGGGGAGCCAGGGCAGCGCAGTCCGGGCAGGGAGCGTGTGCCCGGGGCCCGCGGCCCGGCCGCGCGTGGAGGAGCGGGCGCGGCTCCGCGGGCGCG
>VZRO01005203.1:2231046-2358065 GCA_013397915.1 Daphoenositta chrysoptera | reverse complement strand
AAAAAAAAAAAAAAAAAGTCCGTCCATTTGCTTGTATCGAAATTTTACTCATAAATCTTAATTATGTCACCTCTGAGTCTTCCTTTGATGGAGAGAGGAAAAGACAAGCCTCCCTCATCAATCTGTTCTCCAAGCAGTGTTGTGGAGGCTTCCTGCCCCTCCTGAGCCCCTTGTGACAACCTCAGCTCCACGCAGGGAAATGCTTGGTGCAGCAATATGCTTGGAGTTTGTTTTCTTTTGAAGTTACAGCACTAATCTCATCTGTATCTAATTGTTAAAATATTAAGTCTTCAAAGATTTCCTTTGTAAACAAAAGATTGTCATAACAATTTAAGCAGGATCAGATGTGTAAATTTAAAGAGTGCAACCCTCAATGAATTCTACAGAAGGTTTTTTTGCAAAAAGATAAAATATATTTAAAATTTGAACCTGCTTAGTGGACTCAATGATCTAAAATAATCTAAAATACATTATTTGAATATGATTTTCAAACCAGATTTACCTAATTAGATTTACCTTAATAAAAAACCTTTTAATCTCTTACATATGTGCATTAGCTTTAACTTCTGATGTACTAAACTTTCCCTTTTATTCCTTGTTTATACTTTATGCTCTGGTATGTTTCATACAGAAAAATAGAATGTAAAATGGCTGCTAACCATATCAGCTGCTGTGTATGTAAATTCTTGAAAGCAAAAATTGCTTTACTGCAGTTTAAATACATTTGTAGTGTTGGAAATAATTGCACTGCCCTGGGAAGTACTGTAAGTGTTAGAACAGGTGTTTGTCATTCCTCAAAGTGTTTTATCTAGAAACAAATCTTATTGATATAAGCTAGTGTCTTTTATGTTTAAATACCAAACAATTTTTGATCAGACACTAGGTACACTGATTTAAAAGTGAATTTATGGTATTTCAAATGGATAGGATTTCAGTCAGTTTCTGGAAAAGAAACTACGGAGTCAGAAAACACTAGGTTATGTATTGCATATCTTCTGAGTGTTTATTAATGAATAGACTCAAACTGATAGCCAGGATCTAAAAGCTGAAAATTTTTTGATTGAAACTAGAAATGTACACACAATTTTAACAGCATTGTGGATTTTAGGAACAGGGTATGAGGAATAAACATACTTCATTTTTTAAAATAGAGCCTAGATATTTCTCTAAGATATTTATTGACAGATTTAAACACTAAAGTAGGCAAAATTTAATTAGTGCTGTGTGTCTGGGGTTACTGAAGGACATGTAAAGCTTTCTGAGAAGCCAAAGATCAGCGAAGGTGTATAATCTTCATGACTCATGAACCACCATCTGGAGGCTCTTATCTCTATCAGCTGTACTAGGAACATTGCTAGACATCTAGCTTTTGGGTTATATTAAGATTAAACATAACTGTTTCAAAGAATTTTTTTTAAAAAAAAGCTGATGTATTTTTCTTTTAATTTTAAATAAAATAAATTCTAGTAGAGCATTGCAGTGAAGTGACAGCCTGTCATCCAGGGATAGTTCCTTAGTGGAAGGAGTTATCTTTCAAGGGCTTTTAGAATGTTTTTCCTAAAATGGAGTCTTTCTCTGTACATCAAAGTTATTGAAAGAGAAATCAGCATGGTTTTTTAAGGCTGAAGATTGATTCTTTTTCCTCTTATGAGTTAAAGTCAATCCCCTTCATGAAAAGAGTTGACTCAGTGCACCACTTATGACCCAAATCCTCTGATGCTTAGTAAATAACTGAATTTACTCTATTTTACAAGTCTTTTCCCTTTTCTCAGTACAGAAAAAAAATTTAAGATCCCCTCTTTTGTACATCTTTCTTTCTTTGTAGTCATTTACATTACTGATACCAGCCATACTCTTGAGAAATGCATTCATATCAAGTGGATAAACTCGATGCAAAATCATGTAGGAAAAACAACTTTTTGTGTATTAAAAATAATATATGTTGACAAAGATCATTTAGAGCCTTGCAGATAAATTTTGAAACTTGATACCCTAACTAGATTTTCAACAGCTATTTTCAATAAAATTATCTGTATATTTTCTTTTGAAATGTATCTCTTGGTTTGGAAATGTTGGAAATTTTAAGATAACTGGGCTTGTGTATATGTGTGTCAGTCCAGCCACTGGAATGGCAGTAAAGCCACTGAATTGTTGTGTAGTGGTAAGTGAGCCCAGATAACTCTGAATCAATTTCTGCAGCTTTCAGGTGTGGGCAGTAAGAACAGCCTACATCACAGAAAATTTATGATATATAGTTTATTAAATTTGGATTGCTGCCTTGGTAGTGTTTTGTCAGATTCCTGGACTTACTGCAGCTATTTGGTCCAAGTCAGCACATGAGCAGTAAATACTGAAGGTAGCTGGTCAGCAGTGCCACTTGTAATTTTGGTCCTCAGTCTGTAGTGGGTTTGACTAATGCTTATTTGAGGTAACCGTAACAATTTCCGTGACAAGAGGTCCTTTCCTTTCACTAGCCATGGCTCTGCTAAAAGGGAGAACTGAGTAATGTGGTATTTGCTGTCTTAAAGCTGCAAGCGTCTTCTTTAGCACACCTCACTCTGGAAACATTAGCTGTTTTTCTTTCTCTAGAAAAGTAGCAGTGAATCCCAAATACAGAGTACATTTCACTAAGTATTGAATTGCTAAAGGAATAAGGTTTTTGAGCTGCTCTTCCAAGAAGATAACAGTCCATTTCTGGGTTCACAGTTGTAGCCTTGCTATAGGTGACTATTAGGATGTCAAACTGCTATAAACAGTTCAACTTTTTAAAATAAAAGAAAAAGATAAAAAATAGTTCATTTTTCAGTAGATCAAAGGTTTTGGAAGAAATTTCTGTCTTGATGATACATCCTAAGTAACATTAAGGGCTGATCACCAACTACAGCTTCTTATAAGTATACTCTTAACTAAAGAGTGCTCAGCATTTTTTGTGGATGATTCTTCTAGAAAATGAATACTCCTTAAAAAGTTGTCTTTGAAAAGTGTCTTCTGCTTTCCAACCTCCTGTTCTGTTCCCCCTCCACCATCAGTGTAGTCGATAACCCTAGAGGAAAAATTATAATGACATATATCCAGCTATTAGCTTAATAAGAGAGCCCCTGTAAAATATACCAGGTATGGTAAAATGCAGTCTAGTGGCTGCCTTATAGTACCTGGACAACCAAAGCTGCCCATCATCATTCCCATGCTCAAGGAAGGTACAACAGGATATGAAGTCCTCTTTTTTTCCCCTCTCTGGCAGCTGTGATGTTTTAGACCAAATGTCTTTAAAAAGAGGATCAATTGCCAGTGCTATGCTAAGCATCATTTGTATAAGAGCAGAAAACAAAGGACAGTGTTGTCATTTTTATGTGTAGTAATTAATATATTTGGAAGGAAACTAATCAAGGTTCCCAGTTAATTTCTTAGGCAATTCTTTTTCTGCTACCAGTTTCTAAAAAAAACACCTTCTCATGTCTGAGTAGCAGTTTTGTGGGTTTTATTCCTGGTATTTCAGTTGTGTTTTGCAAAGGAGTTAGGATAAAAGCCTGAGATAAATCCTAAGGAGACTAATCCAACTTTAGTATCTCACACCTGGTTTTACAGGATTTTTATTTGAAAGCCTGTGCCTGGTTATCAAGAAATAAGTGCCGTCTAAAAAAGAAAAATAGGAAAATTTAGGCAAAGTAAATAAGAATCTTTTGATTAAAAAAAATATGAATTGTAAGTAACCTAGTAATTTCAGGATGGCTTGCACTATGGAGGTTGAAAAGCTATAGAAAAAAACAGATTTCCAGAAGACAGTGTTAAATTTTACAAGTTTACTATTCATCTTTTAGCAAACAGAAATGCTGCATGAGTGAACTTTAAACAACTGAATCTTCCCCAGTTAGCTTTCTTCTATTTTGCCTTTGACTGTTTTTCCAAAATATTGTTTGCAAAAGTGTGCCATAATGTAGAAATTATGCTGAACGTGTTATCAGGTCCTTCTGAATGGCACATGATGAGATTCAAGAGCTGGATGCTTAAGGTGTAGATTTAGCAAATTACTTTCTCTTTTCATTTGACCCTGGAGAATTTCCTCAAGAGAAATTTGTAGATTAATCTACATGTCATAGAAAACTATACCTTTTTAAGGAAACTCCGTTAGACATGAATGTTACTTTTCTTCCCTGTCTTTTTCTATTTCTGATAGGAAAATAAACCCCATTATGTTGAACAACTGTGATTTTAGAAGATGGGGAACAGTCTCATGAGAATATTGTGGGTCTCTAATATGTTTAAACAGCCTAACTTTTGCTATATGCATTTTACTACTCGTTTCCAATGAAAAAGATTAAACAGCTCCTACACTTCCTCTCCAGTGCATACCCTACATGCAGTACTGTATTTGCCATTCAGAGCTTCCCCAAAAGGATTTTATTAGCACACTCTAAATATTCTTTACGGTTCACCAAAATGATTTAGTATTTTCCTGAGCAGTTTTGCAAGAGGAGTATATGTTAAAAGGGCAGTCAGAAAGGGACCTGCTTGCTGGGCTGAACCTGCACCAGGAAGCTTCCAAAAACACAGCAGGGAAGGGATTTCATCATGAAGAAGATGCAAACTGTGTTGCTAATTATGTATCAAAGGAGAATTATAATACATTTCCTAACAGCTAAAGGTCTTCTAAAGAGGCTGCTGAAACTGCACAAAGATACCAAAAGGGTACTGAGGAGACTGCTGTTCTTGACAGAGTTCGTACCATGACAAGCACAGTATGTGTGCCTCTGTGGCTGCCCTTCTGCTCTGGTTAGCATGCCAGCAAAACTGACCACACAATATTGTCATTCAACTCAGCTGGGATATTCTCAAATTATTTATAGGCTGTTGACTAAAAAAAAGGCAAATACTTCTTTTGTGTGTGGCTTTAGCATGGATGCATTGACTTCTCGTAGAGAAACATGATAGGCCTTTTGTTGCAGAGGATGTTGGCCAGGTGCAGAGAGAGCCCTAAGCATCCCTGCAATGCTGCTGACAGCTCAGAGGGACCTATGAGCTCAGCAGAGGTGGTGTGGTTCCCTGAGCTTCATGCCTCAGCACTTGCCAGTTGCTATGTGTAGCCAAATAATCACTCAGGAACCCTTTGTGATGCTTTCAATTATAAAAAACATTTCATTAATTGCCAGTTATCCCCAGATTGTGGAAATCCAGACATGGCCTGGAGGCATCAATATATTCTGTGTGCAGTTGGGATAGAACAGGGAATTCAACCTGCAGTAGTTGATTCTGTAAAACTCAAATAAAGTACATGAGGAAAACTGTATTAAGTCTAAATAAATCACTGCTTATTGTGTCATGAATAGAAAGACATTTATCACAATAGTACTTCAGAGTAATATCCTATAGTGGCAAAAAATTTAATGATAGATTTTCTTTGTGCTACAGTTTCCAAGTTATTTGATACATATTTAGCTGCCAGTTTGTAATAAAGGCTGTGTGTCAGTTCCATCAGGACTTTGTGCAAGCCCTAAGAATCCAACAGCTTCATATTCAAATCAGAGTAAGATCTCATGAAGCTACTATCAGAGGCTCTATAAAAATGTATGGCAGCAACAGTTTTTAAGAAAAAATATGTAATTGAATGTGTGGTGTGTAACAAGTTGCAGTCTTTATACATTAATTCACTTTAATGCTGAGGTTGCTTTAATTTTCCATTAGTTAAACAAGGGAAAGACGTTTTTGGTTTTCTAGTATATTTTCATTTTTGTGTTGGTAAATGTCTTATTTTTGGCAGAGACAAAAATAACTTGTTGGGCAAGAACATATAGAAGCATTAATGCATTTTCTGAAAGCTAGTATTATGTTGATGTTTCTCTATGAAGCTCTTCCATCTGCTATTTTTCTGTAAATTCCAAGAGAAATCTTAGAAATGTTTTTAAAAACTGTCACTGGTAAAGCAAGGATTTCTTAAGAACAAATTTTTGCCAGAGTTTTAATTTTTCTTGTTGTAGATGGATTTTTTAAAACAAGCAGCTACCTCAGTCATTTCTGAGTCACCGCTAATTTAAAGTTAGACCCCTTTCCTTAATGGGTTTCTCTTCCTAGTGCTAGTTTTTTCCTTTGATATTTTTATAAAACCCTTCTGTATTCCCATTTGGATAGCGTTACTTCATGATGCTTCTTCTCCAGCGTTATCTCTTGCCTGCAAGACTTGTCTGAAGCCATATTACTAATTGGTTTCCTTGCCATTTTTCTTTTTCAAGAAAGGACTTCTTTAACCTTCGAACTTTTAACTGACTCTGGTCATTTTTTTCTCCTTGCATTTTTCTTTTGAAGGAGTATTGAATTCCATTACACCTCCTGGAGTGTCTTTTAAGTTTGACCAGCTTTCCTGTATTCCAGTAGTTGCATTTCTTTGGGTTTGGGGTTTTTTTCACATTTCCAGCTAGTTTCATTCTTATACTTAATATCTTTTTGGTTTGGTTTTCTTCTTTGTTTGACCAAAAAAAAATACCAAGCACTTTCTTCTGGTTGCACCTTTCTAGGATAGACTATAATTCAAAATAGACTCTGATTCTCCTTTTTAATAGGTATCTGATTCTGTTAGTTACTCAGCAGTTAGCTATTGACCTTTCCATAGTGATCCCCTATTTTAAGTTTATTGCCACAGTGGTTTTGATGGTGAGATTGTAGCTCACTGATGGTTCCATTTTGAAACTGCACTATTTCTTCTGTCCCTTTCTCTCTCTTCAGTAAATATGAGAACCTACTTTTGCTGTCCAGTTACATTTATGAAGATGATTGCCATTCCTTTTCAGGACTGGTTTTGTGGTCTCCTATGTTTTTCCAGTGTACCAGTTTTCAATAGCTCTGTCTTTCTCTATCTTATCTTTCAATCTCTGCTATTATCTCAGTAAACTTGAGTGATAAGGACTGGCTGGACTTTGGGAGAGAGGAAGAGTAGCCAGGAATGAGAAAAAGCTGCAAAGGGCTGTTATTAGTATTCAATTTGGAAAAAAGTCTTTGACATACTGCTGCTGATGTGGAACATCCAAAGAATTTTTTCAGCTTTGCAAAGTGGGTGGTAACAAACATGACAGCCAAGAAGTCTGAAGTGTGAGAGGAGGACAAAGTTTCCCAAAATGGCAGAGACTTAATTAATTGCAACAGACTTTAAATTTTTTTGCTGTCTGCAGCTATATTTTTATTTCATCTCTCACCTGCTAGCCTGCTCTCCAACTTGAATGTTACATCTATTAATGTAGGAAGTGGGGAAAGTATTTCATTGTAATGGGAAGCTTTTAAGCTGGGGTTTTTTCCCCCCTATATATTGAAGCCATTTGTAGCCACCTTCCAGCTTTGCTAGTGACTCACCTCTGAACCTTAGTAGTCTAACTGGAGTTTACTGGAGTAATTAATAGGCTAAAAGAGATGTGCTGTATTGCTGCTATGTCTTCCTCAAGATTTCTAGCTTGTAAGGGGTTTTTAAAATTTGTTTTGGTTTGGGCTTTGGGTTGTTATTTTTGTACGTGTGCACAGCCAAGCAGTAGCCTTGCTTTTTTTTGTCTTTTCTGGCTTTAACTCAAGATGACATTTATGGGAGATGAGAGAGCTTCAGGATGCTGGGGTGAGATCCTGGGTGATTGGCTGCTGTTTGGCAGTGATTTACTAAAGCAGCTTGGCTTATCTCCCTGACTGTGATCCTGGTATATTTACTGCTATAAACAAAGATAGCCAGAGGTCCCATTACCTTCTCAGCAAAGGTTTGTTGTGTCATAGACTTCGTTATTCAAGTTCTAAGCCTAAAAGTTATTTAAATTTTAGTATGAAACATTGATAAGTTCTAACTAAGCTGTGGAAGCAATCGTCCATTTTGGATGCATATTGAAACTTCTATAATATAAATGCAAAGTCTGCTCTCTTGGAAAAAATGCCATATGTTTTGTAGAATTTTTGGAAAAGGATGAACATGCTATGGGTTTCAGCCAGACTCTTTGTATTATGTGCAGGTGCTTTGGGGCTTTAATAATTAGAGTATCTAATAAAAGAATCAGAGGATAAGGCAGGAAAATTACTCCAATGTGTGTTCTCTTTGCCCCTACAAAAAACAATCTTTCCTGTTTCACCTAATACAAAATTGGAAACTTACAGCTGTATCTCAGCCTATACTTATAGCAAACACGTAACAGAATTGATGAAATCATTAAATCATTATTAAGTATCCTCTATTTCAAGCTGCCTGGATTTGATTGCTTTTGCTTGAAAAATAAACACTAAAATCCCAAACCAAATAGTAATCTCTAATTGAACAAGCAAGCAGGGCAAAGGTCTGATGTTCCTGGGTTAATACTATGTCACTTACTGTTTTTAAATTGTCCTAGTACAGTAAATCTACATGGACTGTTTCTTTTTCCCTAGACTGACTGAAGAAATGGGTATGCTTTTTGCAGCAGGCAACATTTTGGAAGGCAAAATCGTGACTTTTTTCTTCACCGTGTCCACCCCTAAGCCAGACAAGATTTGAACAAACTCAAAGTGTTGCTTTCTTTTCTGCAGAAAACCCATCACTGTAAATCACCAATCAGCACATGATATTTATATCAGCATATCCATGCCTGCATGTATCCTGCCTGCAGGTGCTTATCCATGTAGTGTGAGCATGTACTGGTGCTACACACCCGTAAGTCAGTGTCTCTCTCTGCACGTGTACAGTGAGTGATCAGGTTCTTAGTGGAGGAAGAAGTGCTGGTCCCAAGCTGTGCTGCCTCTTCATGCTGTCACCATCTGTGTTGGCTCTTTGCCTAAAGCTGGTTGACTTTGAATATCACCCTGAAAACTGACGGGTGTTAAAAACTGAGAGGTTGTGACCCTAAGTGGTTAGCAAGGACACAGCATGATAATTTTTTAGCTCTTGAAGGATAAAGTATAAGGCTTGTCTTAGGAAGGTAACAGGTAAATAATGACACTATGAGCCAAGGAGAGAAAAAGGCAGTGAAAATATTCTCCTAGTGATTATAGATATGTTCTACAAGGGATTACAGATAGAGTAAAATTATTCATCAAAGCATTTTGCAAAGATACCTTAGGTTCCAGAAGCTATTTTGGCTCTTACAGTCTGATGAACAAGATAATTAAAAATTTACTTTGACAGTGTCATTTGGATCTGCTAATTGTTGGTATACCATTTTTTGCTTGACAGTATAGTGCTGTATATTAGACCTAATTTACATTATCTCTTACTGTATATTTCAGAAGTAGAAATGAGCAAGCAGGATATGCTGATGTTTTCCTTTTCTTACAATTACAAAGGAAGGAAATACTCTGTTATCACTCTGCCACCTCACTCACCAGTCTTAGGAAGTATCCAGTATTTAATATTTTTGTCTTCACGTAAAAACATTCACTGATACTCTGAAAATCCCAGTGCTGGGTATTTTCCCTATTTTGAAATTAGGGAAATAGAAGAAAAAGAGCTATTTTTGTCTTAAAAATTAAAGTTCTAAGTCTGCTGATTTTGTAGACTGGCTATCAACCCTTTTCATCCTCCAGTTAAGTTTCCAAGAGTCATATACCCGTTTTTCCTCAAAAGCATCCATACATTACCTGTTTCTGCACTGGAAGAATGTGTTCTTTTTATTAACTGTGGTAAATCTGCTCTTTACACCCTTACTTCTCATGTTATTGATTAGGCAAACAACTTCCGTCTGGCTTCTTCATCTGCTTCTTTGCTCAGTTTTGCATGTGGTCGCTACTGATTCTTCTGTGCTTATGCTGGCTATTTTTTTATCCTGTCATGTCCTAAATGCTATGGAAATTATAAATATACTAGGGCAAAGATTTTAGTTGCATGTTGTTCTAGTGTGCAGGGAACATACACAACCAAAATACTTGAGTATTATTTCTAGAGGATACCATAATACATCTCATGGTAACCATTAGTAAAGATCATCCAAAACAACCCCTACAAAATTAGCTTTACATTCGTTATTCAGATTCAGTCAAAAACATCACCTAATGTTATTCCTTAATGATTCAGTCATGCTTTTCTTTCAGAGTACTGGGCGTTGTTCTTTTTCAGCAGAAATCTTCCTTGAAATAGCATGCCTAAAATAGATGGAATATAACTGTTCATGAAAAGATTAATTGATGGTATTTTGTACTGAGATGGTGGGGCTGTGAAATTGGAGATTTGGATTGGAAAGCCCCTTTGTTTCACCGTGTAGTCTAATTCAGCACTGTTGCTAAATAATGATATTTGGCTGTTCTCACTTGAATATTCTATTTCCCATAGTAAAAATTTTATGTTATGCCCAGGGCATTTCATTAAATTGACTCTTCTCACTGGGCTGGGTTTTTCTATAATTTTTCTCAAATGCAGTAACATAAAATACTAAAATAAAAATAAGCAGTGTACTACTAGAAGGCAAGAAATTGAAAGGAATATCTATGAGAGAGCTATCAGAAATGAAGTCAAAGCATAAAAGACAAAGAAGAAAAGCAAAATAATATTAGAGCCAGGAGTCAATAATATAAAGATCACAATGGAATAAGTAATAGATTTCATAATCATACTAATAGTGAATTAGAAAAGAGGCTCTTATCAGATAGTATGTTTGTGTCCATTTTTATAAAGTATTTACTGATTTTCTGCAAGGCAGTGGTTGATTATAAAAGTACCATTAACACTTAGTAACAACGATAGAGAGAAGCATTCCCTGGTGATTGTATAATCTGATGTATCTGGACAAAAAGAATCCTAGCACTTTGAAAGTAAAAGCAGGGAAACACTTTAAAATGATGCTCCATGAATTCTTGAAGGCAGGAAGTCTGTATTAGTTAATTTGAGAAAATAAATGCAGAACCACACAATGGAAATACAAACCCCAGGGAATCAAGAAGTCATTGTTTAGTAATCCTGATGCTTTATGCAATAAACTCAAGTGTATACTATTTACATAATCCTCCCACGTGAAGAAGGCTATGCTGTATTTGACAAGCAGCCACGATGTGATGAAAGAGAAAATGCCAAGCATATTGCTGCTTCCTGTAGTGCTACTCCCTTGCACTTGCTATAGATTTTTGGAAAAAGCTATTTTATAAAGTTTTCAATACCCCCATCTCACTGATAATTGATTTCTGCTATAAAATAACAGAGTCCTCGCAGACCTGCTGCATGGGAACTCAGAAAGAGCTCGTTATCTAATCAAGGAGAGGAATCTCCTGACTCACTTTGTGGTGTTATGTAACTATGTGCACACTGTCCCTATTAAATGCTAACCACCAGAGCAGGTTGTAATAAACATTTTGCTAGACAAAACGGTAAACTGAAGTGAGGTTTAGCAATTCCAAAACTCTTTGTGGCACATAAACCATGAAGAAACAGAAGAATTAAAGTATATTGCAGTGATTGTTGTCACTGGCAACATTTTTAATATTCATTGCACTGTTAATATATCACTAAGTTAATGGCAATACTAATACAATAACGAAAAAATATTCTCTATCGTAGCAGAAAAAATGGTTAAGGAAATTCTCATCCATCAAATATCTGAATATCAAATTAAATTAGAGCAATTCACAGTAAACTGATTAGAAAACAGTGAGAATGAAGTTAGGTAAAATAATTCAACCTAGATCAAAATTAGATAATTTTTCCAGAATGCTGTTTTCAGATTCCATTTTTCTGCAGGCACTTTCTTGAAAATAACTGCAGCCCCTTCTTTAAAATCTTTTCTTTTAATCAATATTTTTTACAGCAGTTGAGATTAGGTTATTCATTGTACTGACAACAATGTCAATGAACTCATTTGGCTTTAATGATTTGACTCTGGCAGTAGCTACTAATTCTGCTCACCACGATACCTAAGGTTTTTGCACAAAGGTTAAAGATAGAAGAGGCTCCTGGGATGGCTGACAGGGTGGATTAGTGCTGCTGCGCCCTGCAGGAAAAGGTCACCAGTGCAGTACACAAAGGAGGGTTGTCACTGGGGGAGGTGAAGTCACAACTAGCCTACAAAAAGAGCTTTGGGTTTGGGTATCTCAGGCGTTGGCGGCGATAAGTAGGATTTGGTTGCTCTCTCCTGCTTATCTTTGCCTTTGCCTATCAACACTGCTTCTAATCTTTACTGCCAGGCAGCCATCATGTCAGTGGGACTGTCAGCGGTTCTCCTTCCTTCTCTCTCCTCCAATTACTTGTTTGTGTCATTTCCAAATAGAACATCTCGAGCCAGCACAGCACTGCTGGGTGAGCAAGGGGAAATACTCTTCTACTGGCAGAGGTTTTTAAGCGATGGAAAGTTCCTCTTGAGTTATAATTTATTTTTGAAGTTCCACACAGTATTCTGCTCTTATCTATGTCTCACTGAGAATTCACGTTCAATCCTAATAACTTCTGTGTCCCACTTACAGTAAGGGAGTGACTGAAGATCTCATTACTTAGGACTTTACATGATTAGTCATTGGGGTGTAGGTTCTCGACAGATTCATGGAACTGTGTAGCATGTCATGGCCTTAGGAGCCAATTTCTCAGTTGCACAAGGTAATACTGGCTATGAAATATGGCTTGCGAGGAAAGTGATGGCTCAGCAGTTCACCCTGAAATGTCACACCATTTCAAAGGCTTATCTTTCACAGTGCATGTTGTGAACTCACCAGGCTGTACATTGAAGCCTACATACACAGTAAGAGTATTATACGTAAATGGCAGTGCACGAGAAAATGGCAGTTTGCAAAATGATGCCTGAATTATAAGAAATAAGAAGTGATTGCCAGCTTTTGATTTGCATTTAATGGTACCAAGCTGCAGTGGCATGAAGGATGCTATCTGAATTTGGTGAATTGATGTTCTCGTCTCACTTAAGAGGACTTATTTTTTTTCAATACTGGATTTCTTCATCTGGGAGGCGGGGAATTTTTTCTTACACCAGGTTCATGCTATGCTGTCTCTTCAGTCATTCAGAGTGTTCAGATTTTGGGGTTTTATGCTGGCCCTGTATACTCCAGTTATATTGCAGTATGCTCCAATGTAAAAGTTAATTTTCTTATTGTTAGGGGAGCAATTGCAAATCACAAAAGATGTTCCTTCCCAGTCCCAAAAAGTAAACTTCAGTGTGGAGTGTAACCTGTTAAAAGATACGTGTCACAAACTTCCACTGATGTTAATGACATTGCAAAGAGAAGACGTAATCTTGAAAATGCAATTTAGTGTTTCTACTTGTCGGTTGTCACCCAGTCTCTCTGCAAAAAGCACTTAGGGCATGTTACAAAAGGCAGAGGAAAACAAATGGCTAGTTTGTAAGTCAGTGAATTTAGGTTTGGAACATGAATATTCATCAGATCTTTTTTCCCTAAAATAATCAACACAACCTTTCTTTGGGAAAAGCTGTCAAGTTTGACATACCATGCATTCAGAACCTGACTCAGAAATTATTAACTTTCAAATGGAAGGATCTTTTCAAGCGGCATTAAACAGGGCATTTTAGCAGTTTCTCATTAAATTTTCTTCAGTATTTGTAAAGTTCATTGATTTCAGAGAAATAAAAGGCATCAATGTATAAAAGATGAAGACTTAGTACTCAGGAGTAAACCAACTCCTCCCCCTTCAAACTTTAAAAATAAAATTAGTCTAAGAAATTAGTTCAGATAATTTAAAGTGGTAAATTAATCTGTCTCATATCTCGGAGTAATAGATAGAAAAAAAGAAGTAATAGGAGACCTTTCTGCTTTCCCTGCTCAGATGCATTATTTGCTATAATTTTAGGCAGATTGCCTCTCAACAGACTGAAGGGTATGCAACAGCTGGGAAAATCAGGCCGGTTTATAGTGTCCTTAACTGCTTAAGTGTCACAGTTTCAGACATCTATGGTTGAGAATTTTGATCTCTACCTAAATCCTACATGTCATAAAGAAAAATGATGTTACATAATATCAAGAAACTTGTATTTTGAATCACTCACAAGTAAGTGCTGAAAATCCCCTAAGTTATGGTTTAATAACAAAGGCAATCTCCTTTCTCTAAGGAAAGTCTTAGGAAAATGCTAATCCTAGGGGAAGGATATTTAGGGATCATTTATACCTTAGAACATAAAGGGGCTTTTATTTTCACTCTAATATTAAAAATGTATACTTGCATTATCCTTATGAATTTCTAATTCCTTTAAAAAGGCTAGCTAGGATCAGGTATTTAATTGTGCTCTGCTTTATGAAATATATTTCATTGGTTTTAGCTACTATTTAAAAAAAATTTTCAAGCTGGTTTCTATCTCAGATTGTTTGATTTCTTCCCCAAGAGACTTCTGCTTTTGTGAGTATTTCAAGTAAGGGATTTTAAAAGAAATTACTTTCAGTAATCAAACAATAAATAAAATAGTGACAATTTCCTTCTGGCAAATTCTGGTAAAAGGTTTTATTCCATAAAAAGCAAGCAAACAAAAAGCCAAAAAATTGTTAGAAAAACCTAGCCTGAAGAATTTGATAAGACAAAAGGCAAATAAACAGAGAATCAAGTATCAGTAGATGTCTGAATTTTTTTTACTAACAAAGAAATATCTTGACTTCTAGTGACAGGTTATTTTTATAGTGGAAAAGAAGAAAGATATAACAAGATGGACTCACGTGCTGCACAAACAGGAGAGCCCTTAATAGCTTGTTTATTTTCCAAGGATGCACTCTCCAGTATTCCCAAGTTTAAGCCATCACATTTGACAGATTTGAGAATGACCAGAGGCCTGAACCAGCAGCTTGCCAGGTTCAACTCTGCCAAATGTTTTTAATAGCAATGTAACAGCAAAAAAAGTGGGGGCTGAGTGCCTTGTCAGTCTTGGGCAACTCCAAGGCTTTGCTGTGTTGCAGACAGACCATGCCTGACTCATACCCGTACTTTAATAAGAGGAGGAAGGATTAAATTTAGAATCTTTCAAAGAAAAACTTGAATAAGTGAATGAAAATCCAATGGAGTCTTACTGTTTGTCATAAGAAGTAATCCTGTGATGTTTTCGGTAATTATCTGTAACAACCAGATTCTCTTTTCTTTATGTGGGAGCACCTGCCAAGAGCTGGTCAAGACATGGACAGGTCTGTTTGCAGACGACTGGAACGGCTTCCAACTTGAACCTTTATTTGGGACTCCTGTTTTTACTCTTTACCAGAATTAATTACAGTGACATTTTGGCTTGGTGCCTAGATTTCTGTAGAATGAATCTGAGGCCAAAAGCTCATGTGTGCTTAAGCCAGTACATGTATCAGGTGCCTGGGCAGGGAAAGAGAAGTAAGACCAAGGGAGAGGAAGGCCACAGACAGAGCTTCCCTGCTGAACACAGAGTACCCTATGGCCACTTGACTTTTGAGCAGTGTGTATATATTGTCTCCAACATCCAGTTTTCATATGGTTATTAAAAATGAATCTTTAACCCACTTAATTGTCACACGTACAACAATCACATCTGTATTTAAGTGTCTGACAATCAGAACATTAGAATGATATTACTTGAATACAACATGAAATTCACATGAATTCCTCTTAGATGCAGTGGCAAAGTTAGAGGTGCCAATTGAAAATCAGAGATTTGAATGAAGGATAAGAGAGCAAGCATCTTTATTAAGGCAGTGAGTTAGCAAAAAGTGAAGCAAGGTCAGAAGTCCTCTGACTGTTCTCTCTGGTGTTCTCCTTTGGAAAAAGCCACAGAAGGTAGCAAGGCAAGTGAAGAATTGCCTCTGTGGTACTGCTGCTCCTTTGCCTTTGCAGCAACTGAAGCAATATAGTCAAGAAAAGGGAGTGGTGTTTTTTGCAGGGTTATCTTCTGTGCTACTGCGAAGAAAATGGTAGTCATCATTCATTTTCCCAGCAATTTAATACTGAAATAAATGTTGCTTCTCTCATAGTTGGTCCTTTCTGTTACACTTTACCACAATAATCTTAATTGTTACCCAGTATAAGATAGGTACCCCTTTACTCAAATTTTAGTTCTTCAAAACCATTTTAGGACATTTTATGTTTTGTGTTTATGCCAGTAATTCTGTGCCATTCCTGGAAATCGGATTTTTGGGGGATTTCATAGGGAAATGGAGACTTTTTAAAAGGAAGAAAGCTAGATGTTATAAGCATTGATTATTTGTAGAGGAGTTATGGTATCAGTAGTAATGCATATTCTGTTGTGCTGGGGATTTTAAGAGGTAAGTTTACAGTAGAGTTTCCAGCCTGCCATAACATGTTCTCACTACTGCAATATCCTCTGCCCTTTAATTTCCGCTGCTTCTAATAATTTTATGTGGTCTGTCAGAGAGCAAAAATTATCTGAATTTTAGGTTAAATGGGAGAGAACAGGGCAATTTCAGGTGAAAAGTAAGTAAACAAAACATTATTGTAAAGAAAGTATACTTTCTCTGCTGGAATTGCATGGGAGGATTTTTGCTGCAGGCCCTGTGCTGCTGTCTGTAGTGCCCTTTGTCTGGCTGTATGTGTCTAGGGTAGAGACGCAGCAATTCAATTCTCCAAACTCTACTCTCTGCTAATGTCTAGAGCTCTGACCTCTGTAGGTGACATTCACCCTTTTTTCATGCAGGATTTGAGCTTGGTGTCCCTCTCTGCTGCAATCCATCATATTTCCACAATCTCTTGCTGTCTGGTCTTTTGTTGCCTTTGTTGCATCTAATTCTTTCTGTAACATTTCAGATGAGAATTCTAATTCTCAGTTCTCCTAGCAGGTGGTAAAGAGGATTCTAGTCCTTTCTGTTCTCTTTTCAGCAGAACTACAGGCTTTGTGCCCATCCTTTATGGGTTGGTTTTTGTTGTTTTTTTTTTCATGTAGAAAAACTGAACTGAAAGAACACTGGGCATGCATTCTTTCTTCTCTCCATGATTTTAGATCCACTTCCCCACTTTCACAGCTTGCCTGGGGTTGGGGTTTTTTGCATGGTAACAATAAATACTGCACTTACTCTTTATATTACTAAAGTTAATGAAAAATTCACACTGTTGCAAGGATAACTGGCACTTAAAATGCGTCTTGCTTACAAGCCCAATGGAATCATCATCATTTTGGAGAGATGTTTAAACTGGCTCTGAGATGAGGTGTCTCATGCAGTAAAGTGGGCTGCCTGGGGAGATCCTGCCCCTGGTGCCCAGCAGGATGCAGTGGGACTGACAGAGCACATATGCCTTAACAGACAGTAAAAGCCCACCAAGTGCCAAAATCTCCTCCCTTCTGGTCTCTGCCTGCTGCTGCCATTCCTCAAGCACTTGTGCATGGCCGTGCTGGGCTGGGGAGGACCAACCAGACAACTTCGGTCACTGTCATTCACCACTTCTTTGGTCCTATCACAAAATTCTTTTTCTGCACCCTTGGTGTTGACCTCAGTGCACTTCCCAGTCTTCCAGATTCCATGAGAAACAGCCAGAACTGAATTCCTTACATTTTTGATAGATTTTGATATGTTAGGGGAGTAAATCCACTTGGTCAATTATTTATATGTCTACAGGGAGATCAGGCATTATTTTTCTCCTACTGAAAATGCTTACAGGCAGAAATGTGTCCCCTTTTTAAAACCTCCCATTTACACCACACTGACAAGCTGTGTCAAAAGTGTCTTGAATCCATGAGCACCATTTTTGTCTTTCAGTCAATCTGGCAATAATAGTAATTTCAGTACTTACATCCCCTGGAAAGAGAGAACTCATAGTGAGATACATTAGTGCTGCCACCTTTTTAGCCAATAGGGGTTCTTTTAACGTACTGTTTCTCTGAAATTTGAGCTTAAAATAGCTAAGGGAATTACTCTGTTATCAGAAGAGAGACTGCAAATTTCTAAAGGGTTTGGGTTCTTCATTTTTTGAAGAAAATGGTTTACAAAACAGAAGGTAGAAATGCCTCCAAGAAATTTGTCACTGTACTAGGAAGAATACCAAAATGTTTAGTATGCATAAAAATTGGTTATTGTTTTTGGTTGTGTATCTTTAGAGATTTGATCAAAATATGTCATTTCTTTTTAAAGGAATTTCTCATATTTTGGCTCTGGTTTTGTATTCAATTTTGAGTGATTTTTTTAGTTTGTTGCAAGAGAAATTCAAGTACGTTTCATTTAGGAAAAAGGAAATGATATTTTAAAATTTTAGTTTCCATTTTATGTTATCCTTTATTATTTTATTATATACATATTTTTTCATTTGACTAGTATTTGTTATAGTATTTCATTGAAGATCTTTCAATTTAGTAAAAGGTAGTTTGTTCAATGTTAAATCATTTCCACAATGATTTGAAATATCAAATAAAGTAAATTGAACCATCTGAAAGCTAAGAGAAAAAAAGAACATTTGTAGTGTCCTATTACACCTGTTTTCTCTGTGCAAGAAAGTTATTTCTGATTTTAATATGACTAAGTATAGATTGACTGAAACTTAAAAATTTTTTCCTAAGGTATTCTATTTTTTGAGAAAATCTTTTTTTTTATTTTTTATTTTGTAAGATGTTTCATTTTCTATTTAAAAAAATAGTGTATTGTTAACTATGTTTTATTTGAAAATTTCCACTTAGCTTTATATCCACACAGCTCCATGATAGTTTATCCTTTCATAGTCCAGAAGCTTGAGCAGTATATCCGGCCTGTAACTTACTCCTAAATCCCTGCCTTCCAGCTTCTTCAAAATTGGATAAGGATTAGGTTGAAACCTCAAGTAACATTTCCGTAACTGAGCTCCTACCCTCATTGGCAAGATGATGAGCACATGGCACGGGGACTTTTTAAGAGATTATGAGACCAACAAGGATTGGGTACCACTGGCATATGGAATAAGAAATACGTTTGAAAACTTCTGGTGATAGAGTCAATGACAGCTGTGATCTCTGAGCACAGTTAAATTACTATTACTGTCAATGATGGCTGTTAACGACCATGTGAAAAACAGTCATGTAACATAAGGTGCAAAAGAATGGAGTTTAGATTTGCTGCAAAAGCCTGGCACAAGTCAGGATTAAAGATAACATTAAACCCTTCAAACAGAATTTATCTTAAACTAACTAGTGTCAATAATGTAAATTCCAAGATAGCCCTTTAATGCAGAGCAAGAAAATCTTGAACATTTGAGATATTGAAAGAAATATAAAATATCAAATAAATGCTTGGATGGCTGAACCTCTGTAAATAAGTTAGGTTCTGAAATCTGTGTTTTCTAAACTCAGCACCCTGGCCTTTGAGGGTGAAAAGGCTACAGGGTATTAAAAATCAGAAAATCTCCAAATCTCAAACTTGAATAAAAATGTTCAGTTAACCTATTTATTAAAAAGAGAATAAAGATACACTTGAACTGCATTAAGATTTTGGTTCTGCTTATTTATAAGCAGACTGATTTTATGTACAGAGTCATGAATGTCTGATATAGTTAATTCATATTGCACATTTCCTCTCAGAAATACTTCTGCCTTGCCTCAGTCTTCATATGGACGTCTATTTGCTTGAGAGTTAAGAAATAAAAATTTTTGACCTTTATGTTTTCTGCAAAGTTTTATTAGTCAACCAGTAGTTTTGCCTTGGCAGCAGTGATGAGCAAGACCCTGAAGGCCAGATGCACAGGGAGTGTGACCATTGAAGCCTTTATTCCTTACTGATGCTAAAAATCAGGTCATGCAGATGCTGGAGAAAGTCCCTTCCTACTTTCTGCTAAAGCTGTAACCTGGGTCGTTACTCAGCAAAATTTGGGAAAGAAGAAAGAGGTGTGAGATCCTGGCAAACCAAACCGAGAAAAGAAGGAGCCTTGTGTTCTGCTTAACCTGTCCTTTGCCAGACAGGTTGTTGTCACAATGCCGACTGCAAGCACGTAATCCTGTTAAGCTTCAGGAAATAGGCTTACCTTGTTATCTGAAAATATTTGGGTGGATCAAGCTCTCAAAGAGATTCAAGGGGGAAGGTTTTTATTAAGAAGCTCTTTAGACTTGAACTAGCACCCCTTCCCATAGTCACGACTTAATTGCTAAACTCAACAAACCAGGACCTCCTCTTGAGACCTGCATGGAAACAATACTTTGCACGAGGCTATGCATGAGGAAGCAAACCCATTGCCTCCCAGATTAAACCCATTTTACACTTTCAGAGGCACCGTGTTTCCAACAGTGCTCATGTGTTCAGGGATGTGTCCCACAGCCGGAATGCTCTTGCCAGTCCTTGGATGGCAGTGCAAGGCTGCCAACTCTGGGACCATGTTACGTCATGTTATGGTAAGAAGGCTATTAGGGAGTGCTGCAGTGAGGTGACAGGGGTAGGAGGTGTCCAGCTATGTTGTTACTGTAAGCCTACATTTGTAAAGGACAATTAAAAAAAAAAAAAAAAAAAACAGTGAAATTACAAATTAAATACGAGAATTTTGGTTTAGTCTCTGTCTGCAACATCTTCCCATTCTAAGCAAATGACAGTGTGGGGTAATAAATATTCGTCACAAGCCAAAGCCACTCCAAACCTTGCTGTACTGCAGCAGCAAAGCTGTATAAAACTGCTGGATTTAAGACTTTCTACATCATGGAGATTTATAGGATGAGTATCATGACCAGAATGAAGAGAGATTTGTTTACCATTCTGCTAGCATAGTTATGTACACTGTTTTTTCAGATTGGCTTTAATCAGGTGCAGACAGGAAAAATAAATCCCTGCTTCTGCTCATAAGCAAAAACAAGACACGTAATTCTAGCAACAAAGATGCTTAAACATGAGAGACTGCACACAGCAGAGAAGGTTACCAGTAAATCAGGACTTTGACACTGGGCGAATAGTTACTGAGAATTGTTCTCCTCTGAACAATTATCAGGAGGACCTGTTTAGTTTCTTAATATACTGTAAAGATGAGGTTGAATAAAGAGGTTTGATATTTCAACACCACTCTCCCATCTGAAGTACTTGACCAGCAGTTTGCAAAGGTGAATGTAAAATTCTGCTTATCTCAGGGTGTTTAAGGGGTTGGTTTCAGTATGATTTTTCTTTGACTACAAATGCAAGATACCATGAGATACTTCTATAAGTTTGGGGCATCTCATTTATTTTTTCAATTTTGGGATGAGAATTGGCCATATACAAAGTGAAGAATTAAATTTTTACTTAGGAAAGTGATGAAGTAACAAGAAGTAGTAGGGCTTTATATTGCTTTTTATCTTCTGAGGAGCAGCATAGGCAGTTTGTGTTTTGTTTATTTATGTCCATTCAACTGATGTTAATTAGCTTGTCTGAATCTGCATTTGAAAAATTTAAACATCTCTTGCATCCAGTGTGTAGAAAACTTAACAAACAGCAGTGGGAAAATAATTCCATCAAAAGACTTTCTCCCTTGGCTTGTTATACGATATTGTCAACAGCTCTTGATGGAATTACTTCCTTACATGTTGCTTCAGCCCATATATTACTATTTTCCAAAGATTTTTCAAAATATAATTTAAAATGGATGCTGTTTATCTGCCTCATGTAAAAAAAAAAAAAACAAACAAAAAAAAAAAAGCGCAACCCTGTACATTTCAGAAATAAAATACCTTCCTGGTTGGATATTTATTGTTTTATTCAAGTAACGCTTGCCTAAATTTCATTTTGCAAAATTCCTTCTTCTGATTGTTGATACGTTCTGTTATGAATTTAGAACTAAGTAATGACTTTCTGCTGTCCCTATCATGTCAGATTAAGTGTTGTATTCAGAAATAAGTGGTAACCAGAAGGGGTTCTAGCAAAGACTTACTCAGATCCTGTGGTGTGGGTATGCAGGTTTTGCAAGGTATGTATAATTATCTCAAGGGATGTAAATCTTCCATCAATTATTTTTTTTTCCCTGCTGGCTCTAAAACCAAATTATTTCTTAAGGCACTTATTAAATGCTTGGAAGAATATTGAAATTAACTGACCTTGCAAAAATGCATTTTTCTCTAATTGTGCTCTTGGGCTAGCTGTATTTTCTCTAGTAGGATATAATTTTCTAATTGGATCTTCTTATACAATAAATTTCTAACATGAAGTAAAAAATCCTTGCAAAGTGATACTGCATGAAAGCAGATACATAAATGCATTCCTATTCTTTTAAAATCTAAACAGTTTTCCTGTGAATATGCTGGGTGCATCCATTTTGAAATGTACATGCCATTATTTTCTGCCTGTGCCCTCGAAGTAATTCAGGATTAAGGCTTCAGTAGTTGCCTTGTTTTGGTATGACAAGTAATGCATTACACTTGCTGAGGAAAAAGTGGTGAAGTATGAGTCCAACTGGCTATGTTTTCATTTAGCTACGAGCATAGCATAGCTATAGGGAAATTTATGGCTCCTGCGAGTTTCTAGTTTGATTCAGGGCCTGGGCTTTGGCTCTCACAGTCTGTGGAATGAAGGAAAGTATTGATTTTACAAACTCTCTGCCCTCTTGAATCTGTCTGTGAAGGGTCAGCATAGCTGTTCCATGAATAATGAGCAGCTGAGATCACAGTAGAAGATTTAAAAGGGATTAATTCATGTTGAACTGAACTTTGAAGGAGAAATTTTGCCAGCTGATATGTTGGCATGTTAGTGAGGAGTTGCTTTAAGTAAAACTGTCCAATTATTTTCTTATCTTTTCCTCTTAATGAGCTAAGAGATCATTTCTGTTCTCAAAAGTCAATTATGGAAGTAGCTATAAAATCTTTATATTCAGCTGAATCCTGCCTTACTCTCCTGGAACACGACCTGAAATATGGGTGTCAGAGAAGGGAGTTTGTGGCAGCAGCCCAGAATGCATGTTAATGTTCACTTCACTGGGGCACTGTAGAGAAGCAATGACCCACCTCCATGGCGTGTGTTGTAGAGGCTGATTTTTGCATTTTGTTCCCTGTTTTATGGATTTTATCCGTGTAGAAGTAGCTTAAACACTATTTTCTACTTGCTTAACTTGTGTGAGTAAAGTAAAGGTGTACTAAGTTCAAACTTTCTACTGTGGGCATATAGTCTAAGTCTTTTGCTTTGCTGTTATCTCTTCAGTCTTTCCTGCTTACCCTTTGGATGTACCTGCCTTTGCCTGTTGGCCACCTAGGGGACGAAATGCCAGCCTTTCATTTCCTAACTCACATTCAATGTAGATGCCTTGCACATCACTGACACAAATTCTCTTACACCCCAGGTAGCTGTCCACCTCACAGGCACCTAAATCTAGGGATTCTGTATTTCCAGAACTCTTTAATTTAAATAACTATCCAGTGTAACTGGATGTCCCAGTCCTACCCACTGCAGAAGACTACTGTACTAGCATCTTATTTGGCAAACATGGAAGTGTGCTAATCAAAGAAATTCCTGGTGTTTCTCATAACCCTACAGTTTCTATGAAAATTTGTGTAGTGAAATCCAGAGCTTCTAAGAATGGGACAGAGAGACCTGTGTCATCTATGGATTCATTGACATAAAACAACGAGCTGTGTGCAGGCAAAGAAAGAGATAACATCTTACTGCTCACCACTGACCTGCTCTCAGTATGGATTTGTAGATCTTCAAGCGTTCAGAAGTCAATTTTTTGTTTAGCTCTGAATGCTACTCTTGTGTCATGATCTCAGTTGTCTTATTTGTCCTCTAAGACCATTCCCCCAACAGGAGAAATACACTTGGGCACTACCCTGCATGTACCTGCCATGGCAATGAAGGATGTAGAAGTGTTTAAAAGGGATTCACAGTTTGAAAGCTCAAAGTTGCTATAAAAAGCAAGTAAAGGTTGTTTTGCTAAATGTGTTCAGATTCCTTGAATCACAAAAGTCACTGGGCATATGTGAGTCCCACTGGCATTAGCAAGCATGTGACTAAGGATTTCTCATTCCTAATCAAGTACATGTGCCTGTTGCTGAGGTCTAAAGCTCTTCATGGACAGTACAAAGCATATGACAAATATTTCAGTGCTTTTTCATCCAGTTACAAACCTCCCCAGAGAGAACAATTTTTCTGATTAAATGAGTTCTTTAAGAGGAAAGGTTTTGGTTTTGTTTTCTAGAGCTGAATTTTTGAAAGCTGTAGCTCCCATTTCTGCATGCAAAAAACAATGCCAGAAACTTGTCAAACTATGCCAGGGGCTGGATACATTGAAGGAACCATAATTTTCTGGTGTTCTTGATAGCACATTGATTGGAGTCCTGCTGTGTCTGATGATCTTTTTGTGAAAAGCTTTTTCATTTTCCATACTTAGGCACTTTGGCTGGAGGTGCTCTCAAAAATTAATGAAGTATGCCAATGTTGAAACAAATTTCAGGCACTGACCCAGCATATCAGTATGGTGAACTTCAGTTAGCTGGCAGGTTTATGGGCTTGTAGGAGAATGCTGAAAATAGAAACAGGGGGGGTGGACAGAACCGTGATCATGTCTAAGTGCTCTGCCATGTCTTGCCTGCAGCTAGACTGCTTTGATTTTCTAAAACAAGTACTTTGAAAGGAGAGTATTTTAGGTATCAATGGACCAAAGACAGATTGTTAATACCACTTCCCCTTGTCACATACCATCAGGATTCATCGCTCTCCTAATCCAGTGCATTTTTACTTTCAGACATCATGAAAATCTAGAAAAATGTGTTGCATATTTTCTGCAGGTCCTCATTATATAGACTATAGTCAAATTGCATCTTTGCCCTAAAGCTCTATTGCTTGCCTGCCTGCTATGTGAAATAATGTCTTATTTTGTATAAAGTATTTCTCATTTGGTTCATATACTTCAGTGTGTGAATTCAAAAACCACCCCAGATACTTGTGGAAAGGAAACAAAAACTTTTCATGAGCACAGCTGAGTGCAATTTATCTTTCCATTTGAGGGAATACTTGTTGGAATGTGCTTGTAATCTTTGTTCAGCTCTACATACTGATGTTAAGCACCGTGTTTCTCGAGTTCAGACACCTTGCTATTTCCAGAACGCTGTGTTAGGGAGGTCAATGAGAGGATTATTATGAGGAGATCTTTTCAGTACTAGCACACACTAATTAAAGTGAGACAAAGAGTGATAGTGGAGACTAACCAACTGTGTAGGTAGCAAGTCGAGGATTTCTCAACTTTATGGAGTATTTGATAAGGTCAAGGAGTTAAAACTTTGCTTGAAGCATTTGAAACCGTTTGTGAAGCGCTGGGATGTGTACAATATTCACAGCCACCTTCACCAATCAGTGACGGTGTGGAAGCCTTCTCCAGCAGAAGACTTGCTTCAAAACAGGCAAGAATTGTTCCGATTTGAAAGATGCAGGCTAGAATTAGTGGATGAGCTTCAGCTAGTACAAATAATCTCATTGGCAAAACTAGTACATCAAAGGAAAACACAGATCAAAGCAGAAAGAGTAGTGGCAAAGTTACAGCAAAGAATCTGGGCAAAGTCAGAGGGCATGAGGTGTGTTTTTGAATGAAAGCTGTAACACAGTGGCTGTCATTTTAACCATTTGTGCATGTACTGTCTCCGTTTTACAGATGCAAAGCTGATGTACAGCAATAGTAAGGCCAGAAGAGAGGTGCTGTGTTTTGACATGCAATTTGAGTTGATAGTAACCTAAATTTTAAGGTATCCCTGCAGCAAAATGTAGGTTCAAAGCAGAGATTTTCATGCATTACATCTTTTCAAGTCAAATGCTAACCACTAAAGTAAATTAGAAGCTCTTTATTGGTGTCTGATTTATTAAAAAAAAGTTGGTTAAAGCAGTCACCTTGCAGATTGCAGGGATTCTGGTACACCAGGGGCTTCATTCATGCTTCATATACTCCCTTTTGTTACAGAACTTTCAACTTCTTTGAAAGGAGATAGAAGGCATCTTTCCTTAATCCAAGATTCAGATTCATCCCTAAAGCAGACCTCTTACAAGCACTAAATTAATTAAGCATTTCTAGAGAAAAAATAATACGTGGTTGTGTTATCAGAAACTGTGTTGTTACATGCATTCACAGTGAGAGCAGTGACTGCTGGGCTGTTTGCTTGTTCCCTGTTTGCTGATTTGAACCCAGACAAAGCAGAATGAACTGAGCTGCTGAAAATAAAAATCTGTCAGGTACATGTAAGCAGTGATTGTGAAGGCAATAATGAATTATCCAGATTTAAGAAGATTTCTCTTAGAAATAGCAAAATTCATACCCTTAATGAGAAGATTATAGCTTGCTGAATATAAAGGTTCTTTTCCAGATCCTCTCGGGATCCAGGGGTTTCTCAAAGAAAAAGTTGCCAGAACTTGTCAAAACAAGGCACTTTTCTGTTAGCCTCAGTCTCCTAGGTAGCTGAACACCACTTGCTGTCATTTTCTTTTAAAGAAATCAACCTGAGTCTGACACCAAGAAAAAATAAAAGAAGCAAATTTCTTCAACATAAGTAGCTAAAATGTGTTTTTTAACAGCAAAGTGGTGTCTGGCATTAATGAGCAGCAGTACTAACCTGACCTGTGATAGACTCTGTAGAATGTGTGAAAAAGAGAAAAGTAAATGAAAAAATAAAAATGAAAGATGAGTCATAGCCAATATATTAAAATATAAGTGAATATTGTTTTGATAAAGGGTAGGAGCAACAAGAACTAAAACTAGAGTTTGCTGCAGACTCCCACTACTGGGTTTTCCATCTCAAAGTGATCCACAATAATTTTAACATATTTTTTTGTCATGAGTTTTAGTTTGAAGGATACATTATTATGAATCATCAAGAATTTTTTTTTCCAAATTATAAACAAGGCATTTTCATTATCAGAAACATATAAACTTGTCTGATAGCAACTCTGCTATCTAGATTTGGGGAGAGAGGTCTGTAAAAGTAGAAACAGTAAATACTGAAATATAAAAATTTAGCTGCATGAGCAAACAACTTTGGATAATACATTAAAATAAGTAAAACCAACAATCTTCCTTGCCAAAAGGGTGGCTGATATGGTCTGCTCTGTTGGAGTTTTCAGGTTTTACCATGCCTTGTCAGAAGGCTGGTACAAAACATTGTGACAAGTTGGAATCAGTTTCTCTAACAGTCCTTAGAATATGCCAGAAAGAATGTGGGTTTCGAGATTCCTGGTTTTTACAGGCATACTGAATATTGTCAGAAATTTTGATGTATGAAACCCCCAAATTCTAAAACATCTTGAGCACCTATCATAAGAGAAAATAAAAATCCAGACAAATTCAGTGATGACTCTGAAAGGGCAGTAGTGGAGGTGTCCGAATCATCTTCTGTACAGTTTACAAGATGGCCATGAGTCTTCTCCAAACACACGAATAATCCACTGGTGAGTGGGGTGTGACGAGTGTGAAACACCATAGGGAAGCCATAATACAAAGGAAGCATGGTCATAGTAATTTTTGCCTGAAAACTTCGGCTGAAGAGAACATAGTTAAGTTTTGTGAATCAGCTGAACTATTTCAGAATTTAGAAAATGTGCATTTTCTTACAGAGAAAAAGCACAAAATGAAGTATGAAAAATTAAAATAGAATAGAATAACAAAGAGACATGGGGAAAAAGGATGAAATTCAGTCCTCAGGGTTTTAGGAAGACTCAGAAAACTGATGGTCAAATATTATTTGACATGACTGTTACACATTAAAAGCTCATGTTGCTTCTGGAAGTATCTAATATATATAATTTTGGATCTGGTTTATGATCTTTTTTTTTTTTTCTTTTTTAAAAAGCAGCTTTTAGTGAAGTAATATTATCTTTTCTATAACCTAATGACATTTAATATTATCTGTGTTTTTATCCATCCTTAAGGTTCTCAGCCTTAACACTGTTCTATGGGTATATTCCCATGTAACACAACATGTTAATAATGGCTTTTTAGCATCACTAAAATTATGCATCACATTAGACAGTGAAAAAAAACAGAAAGCATAAATGACTACTGCTTCCGAGATGGTTCTTAGATGAATGTGGACAGCCTATAATGTATGGTATTATAATTTCATTATTAAATCACTTGTGTGTCTATTACCTGGAAATGTAGCAGAAGAGATATTTATTTGTAATCATTGTACTCCGTAGTGGAAAGTGCAGCACTGTAATAAACTCTTGCCCTCTGAAATATGTTTATCTTGTCACTGAGCTGGCTTACTAATGTGATTTTCTACCTTTTGCAAAAGGAAGGTAATGCTTGCTGCAGTTGCTATGATACAAGACTGGTGCACTGAACTTTCTGGTGCACACATTTTGTTCCATGCAGTTCCCTGTCACTGCTGCTATCTCCCAAAACTCCAAATGTAAAATAAGGATTCACAGATATTTTTCTTGTTTGCTTTGAGTGACTAGTAGCAATGGTACTGAGCTTTAATTTGACTGTGGGATTGAATTTCATTTATTTTTCTAAAGAGTGGCTCATGAGGCTACAGCAAAACAAGGATAAAATGCACTGTCTTGTGTTTCCACTTTATCAGCATGTGTAAACACCTAGCTTGGTCTTTACAGAAGTTACATATCTAGAAGGTGCTATCTCGACCCACTCCTCTCTAGAGGAGGAAAAGACCAAAAGAGGGACCTTCAGTGGACAGTTTATCCCATAATCCTGAGACATTTTAAGCCAGGATGAATTACCTCCTGGAGGAGGCTGCTTTTAATACTGGTTAGAGAGGACACCTAGATAATTTAAATGAGATACCTAACTTTTATATACCTAAAACTATAGGAGATTAATCCCATTGAAAGTGATAAGGTGACTTTTTTTTCCAAACTTTTGGCCTGCAAATAATCTAAAACAAGATTAACAGATGGAGATGTAGCAGAACTGGGAGTATAATGCTGTATATGGCAATAAGATACAAGTCAAAATGTAATGCCAGAGAGAAGCAATTCTGGAGAAAAGTCTGAGAAACAGAGATCAACTTCCCTTCCATGCAAAAGCAAGGCTTTTGTGGATTTGGTAATGACATTTCTGTAAGAGCAGCCTTTCTCTCATTTGCATCCTTTGCCTCAATCTCCCAAAGCAAAACAGTTGACAGACAGTGTTTCTTCAGAGATGTATAACGTGTTCTCTGTCAGCTCCAGTGACTCTATTCTCAGGGATTCCTATTTTGATGACATTGCACCACCTAGACAGCGACTGAAGACAAGAAAATAAAACTTCTGAAAATACTGACTTCTTGCTGACAGTGGATTAGGCTGCAGAAAAGATACCCCTTTTATTTTTACGTAGCCTGGAAATTCATCAGCTGTTCTCCAAGATATTAATAATGTTTTGGCTAGCAATATCAGGTAGGCTTAATGCATTTCCCTGCTGGAGGAGTGAATGTGATTGCAGTGAAGCATGAAACAAGCTGTTTTAATGACTTATACTTAGACCTGATATTAATTTTTTAAGGACATCTGCATCTTTCATTAATTGAACAAGCAACCACTTGACTGTGAGTGAAGAATTAATTTAAAAGTCTGAAGAATAATATTCATTGTACCTTAGGAAATACTACTGAAAAGTTTCTGGTAAATCACTTGAAAAATAAGTAATCGTATCTATTGATTTTGAGATGCTTTCTGCCTGTTGAGACACAGTATGTAAAGTAGATGTGCTCCTTTCTCTGCAGCTGGGATGACAGCAGCTCAGTTAGCAGTGGCCTCAGTGACACTCTTGACAACCTCAGCACAGATGATTTGAATACCACCTCATCTGTCAGCTCTTATTCCAACATAACAGCCTCTTCAAGGAAGAACACTCATGCCCAGGTGAGTACCTTTGCATTGCCATTTGTTGCAACAACCCCCAAGCATGTAAGATAACAAAAGAAAAACTTTGGTATCAATGTCTCTAAACAAATTAAATACTCATATTTTACAAAATCCTCTATTACACCTGAATGCAAGAAGCCATAGACCCCATTGACTCAACCTTGTGAGCCGACATCCCAAATTCCCTGCTCCCAGGGCACACATCACTGCTGGAGGTGTTGGCTGGCGAGACCCAGCTCTGCCCACCCTGGGGGAGCCCCCACTGTTCCCAGCCCCTGCTGCACCCTAACACAAAACAAACACAGTATGATTGGATCTGTGATGGGTGGATTTCTACTCACTTCAGCTCATTTGGAGTATCTCTTTCAACAGATAATACAATATAAAATAATATATCTTTTGTCTTTTATGAGCTGAAACATATTAGGGAAGAAATATACAGGCTGTATTGTCCTCACAAATGGCAGAGATTCTCTTCTCCCTGATTAGGTGCAGGGGAGAAAGTGTCAATGCAAGGTGAAAATTCATAGAGTCAAAATAGAGTTCTTAATAGCATACAGCCACAAACTATATACATAATACATATACGTGTGTGTGTGTCTGTGTCTGTGTATGTAAAGCTCTTGTACCAGGTATCCAAGCATTTCTTCCCAGCTCCCCTCAAAATTGCAAGTGATAGAAAAGTCAATACAGAATCCTTGCACGACTTGGTTCCACCCAAAAATGAAATAAAACCAGAAAAGTTTGTCTCAATAGGAAAGTATTCTCTGCCATGTCATCTCCTGTTTACAAGCAGGGAACTTCAAGACTGAATGCTCAGCATAGGGGAAGAGTGGTTGCCTCCAGTGATTTGATGTCAAGAATTCAGGACACAAGGTTGACACTTCTGATTCCATTTGGACTCCTGCAGGCAGTCAGTGTCTGCAATTCAGAGGTCTGTTTTGTAGATGTACATTCTAGCAGACTCTGTGAGCAGGACAAAAACACGAATTTGTCATTTCCCCCACACAATAGGGAAATATAGTTACTTTTGGGATGAAAATTACTTTTATCTCCCACAGGACAGATATCAGATGAATGCTCTACACATACAAGGATATTCACACTAATGCCAGTATTCTGTAGCCCTTACTATTGCCTTTCTCACTCTATCAGGGACTTCCGTGGTTGTTAACTAGAGATCAGCCTCTTCCCTTTCACATCAATAGTAATGGTCAGCTAGTTCTGGTTTACTTGTTCCACTGCATAATTATCAGGATTGGAAAATCTCAGGCTAACTATTCAACTCTGTGGTTTTGTTTTCATTTGGATTATCTCATGTTCTAGCTGCCCTATAATTAATAAGCCTCTGTTTTATTTGCAAATTGTTCAGCGATAGACAGAGATGCAGTGCATGTTCAAGTTTTGCTATCATTCCAGAGTTTCTTTATATTATGAAGACTAGGAACAGACCTTTATCAGGTATGCCTTAGCCAGGCAGCTTAAGCAAAACTTGCTGTATACCATGCTAGCTGGCAATCTCAGTCAGAAGCTGAGATGGACAGAATACATTTTGCCAGCTGTTCTCCAGGTCTTAGATGTACTGCAACACAGAGATCCCTTTCTCAGTCTTTTTAAGTGATTGGAGCAGGAAGGCTATAGACTGAGACAGAAATTGCATATTGTGCTGTCATTTTCCTATTAAAAGCACCATAATGATGAAGAGAGGCTTTTAGAAAGTACTGTACTACTCATTTTTTTGAAATTACACAGTTTGCTTTAAAAATGTAGAACTGTATATTTACAGGCATTCATTTATGGGAAAATGTCTGTAAGCATGTTGTAATAATAACTTTAATAAAAACTCTCTTCTGAAGGACCCTGCAATATTCTTGTACATATTTACTTGGGCTTTTTTCCCATTAATCCTTACCCATAATCTATGCTAGCATGTCCGAAGCACATATGTAATTATTGAAATTCTTTTGCATTTTGTACACCTCAGCTGACAAATATGTAAACAGGAACTGATTATTCTGTTGGTCATCTAATCGGTGGTAATCCTACTTATGACAGCAGTGCCTAGGAAACAGCCACAGAGGGGTCTCTGTGGTGAAGGAGCTGTGACAGCACAGAATAATAAATAGTCTGTCCCTCAATGCAATCCATTTTGCAACCCCTCTTAGGCTGGTGATACCTGAGAGCAGCACCATATTTTTGCTGTTAAAGAGGGGCAGAGGCACGCAGGAGTGGTGAGAGGGTGATGTGCAAATAGGGCTTCAGACTGAGGTCAGGAGGCTGCAGAAAAACATGGAAGGAAGAGTTACACCAAACAGCCTGTCAGCGCAAAGATCACCAGTCTTGTCAAACACAGAGAGCAGGGTCAGTCTCTGTTTCTGTTTAAGCCACTTTCACAGCTTCTGCGTTGTCTTGCAGCACTCCCTTATCAGCATGCCTCAGGGAAGGCAGATGCCACAGAGCAGTTGGATCCTCAATGGTGCATCCTCCACATGGGTCTGAGTTTCAGATGGAGCCTGAGCCCAGCTGGTTGCCTTCACACCACTGCTGAGTAGTGCTGGCATAAGCCTCTCCTCTGCTCTGTTAGTTGATATAGATAGAGAGAGTTTCTTGGTGGAAAGAATTCATTTCTGTGGAGACAGACCAGTAGAAAAGCTGTAGCACGAATGTTTTTGTGGAAGATGGTATCCTTGCTCACTGGTGGCACAACATACTCTGTTCTGCTGGAGCAGTATTCCTAATCCAGTCACTAGAAGTCTTGGGCAGGAAAACACAAGAAGCCAGACTGAGGTGATTTTGGTAATATATTTAGGAATTCGCTTACCCAAGCTTTTAGTAAAACCTCTCAGCACAGTGATTCACTTCTGAAATTTAGACAGAGTTGAGGAACAATAGGGTATCACCACTGATGATTAGAGTATATTACATTTCACTTCATTATGAAATCTTTTGAAAATAAGAAAAAGAGAAATGTCATCCCCACATGGGTATGTTTTGTATGTTTTTAAACTTTTGGGATCAGGATACTAATGTTTTAGAATGAAAGTTTCTGTGGCCCTTGCTGGAAATACACCAAATTCTCCTTCCCTACTATGACTTAAGAAATTAGCAAATGATGGAGATCCTGGGACTAACCATTTCTCATGCAAATCTCTTGTAGCTGAAGACAGACTCAGAGAAGCGCTCTGTTACGGACAGTGAAACTTGGGGCAGCACTGAAGAACTGAAGAAACCAGAGGAAGACTTTGACAGCAGCGTGGACAGCAGTGGCAAGTGGAAAGGCCTTCCCTCGGGGCTGTCTGAAGAGTCAGAGAAGGGGGGGCAGAAAACATCTCTCTCTGTATCACAGACCGGATCTTGGAGGAGAGGCATGACTGCACAAGTAGGAACAACTCAGTCCAGGCACAAAGCAGGAACAAGTGCACTCAAGACCCCAGGTAGGAAACTTCTGTACTTCAGATTACGGTGGTCTTAAAATAATTGATGGGTATTATATATGTATATACACTATATGCATATTGTTGTCTCCTCCCATAAATGACTTCAAGCCCAGATTGTAATATTAAATTCAGTTTTTCATTTCTATAACTGTTAGTTTGCTGCATGCATAATGGTAATTTATTAAGTACAGATGGGTGCATCCGTAACAAAAACTGTGATTGCATTTTGTTGCACTACCATTCATTTATGTCAACATCTATTAAGGAATTCTTAGAGGTATTTTTGGACTCATCTGTGCCTTACCTTATTCTCTAGAAAACCTTACCTTTGATAATTCAACATACGCATAGAAGTGGCCAAATATTAGAAGCTGAGTAAAAAAGATTGAATATTCAAGGGAGGGGACTCAAAATTATATTACTAAGTTATTTCTGAACTAAAGCTGAATTACCACATTGCACATATTATGGGTGTTCTACAGACCACTGTTAAGCGATAAAAAATTATAAAAAATGTCTTTTTACACATTTTCAGTGCTAAATGCCCTCTTACCTAATTTTGGAAGGTCTCTCAGAAGTAGCAACCACTTCTGCACTCTAGTTTTTATGCAAAAAATCCAAAGCTGGTGAAAGAGATAATTATTAAGACCATCTAATCCTAATCCATCATTTTACTAAGGAAATGTAAATTCTCAGTAGGACATTTTCTGGAGCTTTGTCATGTCCTGACAAAATAGTGCATGAGCATGCTTCAACCCCCCCAGTTGTAAAGGCAACTAACAAAGATCTCCTCAGAATAAATTCCTACCCTTTGTGAACCCCTTTTGTTTCTTTGCAATTTGGAACTGCTAAACATTGGTCAGTCTCTGGTCTGTGAGATCCCTGAGGAGCATTGCCGTGGTGATCATATGGATACAGAAACAATACCCCTCTAAGGGTAATTAAAAATGGAGATACTAAAGGTTTGCTGCATGCCAAGCTAAGCTTTCCAGATCTGTTTTGCTGAAGGTGATCAGGCAGCCACTGTGCAACACAGAATTGAGGCCTTAACTAATACTAATACTAATGATCTGTATGTTTGCTAGGTCAGAGTCTGATCTGGATCGTGGCATGTGCATCTGTTTGTGTAGCATGAAATGTGTTCTGGATAAAAACGTGGGTGGATTTAGTTCTGCTTTGCAGGTGTTGCTCTTTATTACATTTTAGTTTTGTAAGTGGAATTAGGTAATTCACCTCCAAAGCTTCCATAATCACGTGACAAGTAAATTAAAAACTTTGATATGTTTTACGAGTTATTAGGAGTATACAGTAGACGCATAGATAAAAATTATAATTGAAATGGCAATTTTTATCTATTTGTAAAATAGGAAGAGGGTACTTTCTGTCACAACAGAACACCTTATTTCAACCTTTCTGCATGTTAGAATAAAATTTTAGAAAATATGGAAGAAACATAGAAATATATGTTATATACTCATAAGCTTACACAGGGCTGAAGAAAACGACTCAAAAATCAAAAATCTTAAGAAGACATCAAGGATATGACAAGGACTAATTAACTTGTGTAATTGATATTGTTACAGATCAGGACGATTCATTCCATAACATAATCTCTCCCTGATAATTTTGTGTAACTAAAACCAGAACAAACTTAGTCATAAGCTAAAAAGATGTAATCAGTGAAAACCAAAGAACTCTGTAAGCACCAATAATTTCTACATGCATAATTAATGTCATACTTCAGAAGTTTATTACATGTAATGTTTTATTTTCAAGTATTACCTCTTTCATATAGAAATACTCTTAACAGAAAAAAATTAGTCAAAATTCCTTAGAATTCATTCAAGATAATTTTCTACAACTACATTTTGCACCTATATATGAAATTTGAAGTCCTCAGAGGAATTTCAAGCTTTGAATGCTTACCTGTAATCTGTCATACCTGTTACAGATAGCTGATGGGAGACTAAAGACCAGACTGGTCTGTTTCCTTAGGGGAATTCATCTATTTGTGTGTTTTTTCATTTTGAAATTATAGTCTTACAGTGTTGAAATTAGATATTAAGACATTCCAGCCTAAACTCAAGTGACCTCTCCAAATATACTTTAACATAGGAAAAACGGATGATGCAAAAGCTTCAGAAAAAGTGAAGACTCCCTTAAAAGGAGCCTCCATACAGAGATCTCCATCAGATGCAGGAAAAAGCAGCGGTGATGAAGGGAAAAAGCCTCCCTCTGGCATTGGGAGATCAACTGCTACAGGGTCGTTTGGATTCAAGAAGTCTGGGTTGGGTTCTTCTACCATGATCACCACAAGTGGAGCGACTATCACAAGCGGATCAGCAACACTAGGAAAAATTCCAAAATCTTCAGCCATCAGTGGGAAGTCCAACGCAGGGAGGAAGACGAGCTTAGATGGTTCCCAAAACCAGGATGACGGCGTCCTGCACGTGAGCTCCAAGACGACTCTGCAGTATCGAAGTCTGCCTCGGCCATCGAAATCCAGCGGCAGCGGGATCCCTGGCAGGGGCGGCCACCGCTCCAGCACCAGCAGCATCGACTCCAACGTGAGCAGCAAGTCTGTGGGGGCTGCTGCCACCAAGCTGCGAGAGCCAAGCAAGATCGGCTCCGGCAGGTCCAGCCCTGTCACCATCAACCAGACAGACAAGGAAAAAGAGAAGGTGGCAGTGTCAGATTCTGAAAGCGTCTCGCTGTCCAGTTCCCCTAAATCCAGCCCAACTTCGGCAAGCGCCTCTGGCACACCAGGACTTAGACAGCCCGGATCCAAATACCCAGATATTGCCTCCCCCACGTTTCGAAGGTTAGTGCATTTCTATGATTCCCTGAAGTTGCAATAAGTAAAGCAGGGATTTTCAATGTGTTGAAGTACTGTGCGAAAAGCCTTTTCAGGGAATATTTTGCCACAAATTTAACAAGCACAGGAAAATAAAAGGGCAGTATTTTTTTCATACAACACAATTATTTCTTTGAAATTTTAAGACCTTCCCAGACCTGAAATGGCTGCTCCTTGAGCTTTAAGCATTTTAGGTGCATCCCCATAACAATAGTTCGAAGTTTAGAGGGTGGACTCAGTGATCCTTATGGGTCCCTTCCCACTCAAGATATTCTATGATTCTAAGTTCAGCCACGTGAAGTTTTCTTCTCAATACTGTGGTAAACCCCCAAAGGGAAGAAGGACACCGTGTTCAGGCACATTCTGTTAAAGGAACAGGCATTGCCATATTCTGGATGGAGAACTGAAGAGCTCTTTAAATTATAAAGATTTAGATTTGCTTTCACATTGTTGGCAGCTCCAGCTACAAACACTTCATTATCTTAGCAGCTTCCTTACATTTTTCGACACAAACATTGGCAAGGCTAAATTTCAATTGTAAATGCTCTATTGTAACGTTTCTGGAAGTATAAATCCGGATGAAGTGTGAATTGGGATGGAGCACTTGCACTGCTGGCGAAAAAGCCAATAGTGCCCTCTTGTGCCTATTTACCAAAACAGCATCTCCAGGCAACAGGAGCTGCAGCTTAGTTTTGTGGGGTTGGTAATATGTAAAACGGATTCTTATGTTATTAGACATGCTTACTTTACATCATTATAAGTTTTGTGTTTATTTACCTTTAACTTATGAGCTGTACATTAACTGCAGCTTAAAATATTTCCAGAAATACATTAAAACATCACATAACCTTTTAGTTCAAATTGTAGAGGACTTGCAGTTTTTTTTTTTCATCATCACTGTAGAATTTTCATATCTAGAATTGCTGAAAGACGTTACGTGAAATACACTTTTATCATTTCTGCCCTTGGACACAAACTGAACTCTTTTAGCAATGGTGCAGTTTATTCTGTCTGAGTGGTTACTACCTGACTGATGACCGCATGACTATCTGTGCAAAAAAATGACGAGAGGGAAATTTTGCACAAATACTTAGATGTTTATTAAACTATGAAGGATTTTGCAAGTGTTTGTTGCAAGCATTTAAGCAGATTTGAGAAGTGAGGAGTTTAAAAGCTAATGACTTGGGAATGCTTAATTACTGAATTTGGGTGAAAGTGTAATCTGTTTATGAACCAAAAATGTGATTATTCTGCCTCTCTCTGGGAGGGTCTCTGTGCAAAGAGCACATCTGAACAGGACTGAATAAGAGTTGTTTCTAAAGAAACAAACCATGATTGCTGTGGTACGGTTAAGTGAATTTAAATTTGCGCTGTGACTGATCAACTAGGTAGGCGTGATTTTAGTAGCAGTAATTAAAAATGTGTAGTTTGGCTCTTAGGATGTTGCGCCATGAATGTTTAATGTGGCTATCAGTTTCTCTAAAGCTATTTGTTTTACATTTAGGTTGTTTGGTGCCAAGGCAAGTGGTAAAGCTGCCTCTGCACCCAGTACTGAAGGTGTGAAACCCACATCGGCAATGCCCAGCCCTAGTACCACATTGGCACGGCAAGGCAGCCTGGAATCGCCATCCTCGGGCACAGGCAGCATGGGCAGTGCAGGTGGGCAAAGTGGTAGCAGCAGCCCCCTCTTCAGTAAACCTTCGGACTTAAATGCAGATGTTGTAAGCTTAAGTCACTCCTTGGCTTCCAGTCCTGCCTCAGTGCACTCTTTCACATCAGGTGCTCTTGTGTGGGCTGCAAACCTGAGCAGCTCTTCAGCGGGCAGTAAGGACACACCAAGTTACCAGTCCATGACTAGCCTTCACACCAGTTCCGAGTCTATTGACCTTCCTCTTAGCCATCATGGCTCTCTCTCTGGACTGACAACAAGCACTCAGGAGGTTCAGAGCCTGCTCATGAGGACTGGAAGCGTCAGATCTACTCTTTCGGAAAGGTGAGCTTGCCTATAGATACAGTGACCACGAAATAAGTGAGAGGCAAAAGGACAGGAGCCAAAAAAATAAACCCTCCACCTCTTTTGCTAAAGGGACACTGTTTAATTAGCAGCTTAGTCCTTTATGTGAAAAAGGAAGGAAGAAAAGAAAACTGAAAGGCATCGCAATGTGGAATCAACTGCCTTTTAAGGTTTTACAAGCACTTTTTCTATCTTGAGAAATTTTTTTGGTTCCCTTGTTTTGGAGACAACGAGAGAAAAGGGGAAAATTTTCTAATTAAAGGCAAGTGTAAATAGCCAACAGGCACATAATGATTCCTGCATGCTGGATCCACCTGCGGTCCCAGCATTTGGCAGCTCCAAAGCAAGCAAACATCCAGCTGTGGGACCCCAGCTTTTCTCTTTCCATTAGCTCAAAGCACAGGCAGAGCTGATGTGTCCTGGCCTTCAGTTGACCAGTCTTGCCTTAAAATTCTCAGTCCTGACAAGTTGCTTCTTACATGGTAATCATTACACAGATCCTTACTGACATGCAGTTTCCCTGGCAGGGAGACACTTCACAAGGTGTGATCCTTGCTATATGGTCAGTCCTGGCAAGTGTCTGGAACAGACAAAGGAATGCAAGAAAAGGTTTTGCTGTTTGCTCTATTAAAGAATTTTTTATATGCAGATGTTTTACCATGTAAATTGCATTATACGAAGGTGCAACCAGCCTGGCACTGTTGAACCAAGATTTTTTTCTTTTTTTTCTTTTTTTTTTTTTTTTTTTTTTTTTTTTGTGGAACATTTCTTTGACTTTTGCAGTAGAGAAAAAAATAATCTTTGCTAGGCACTAAGTAACTTTGCTTCCCATGAAAATTTTCAGGATTTGACAGTGAAACTCTTATCTCACATGGGGACTGCAAAATCAGTATTGAATATTTCATCAGCCTTTGATTCAGAAAGGACAATTTTACAGAATCAGTCAGAAATATTTTAAACCTAATTAGTTGTTTAACAACACAGACATTTTAAGGAAAAAAGACCCTCAATATACAATGTCAGTATTTTTTTGCCCTTTATATGAACTCAGAGATTTTTTGATACCCATCCTTTCCATAGAAGGAATTCAATTTCAGTGAACCAGCATTAAAAAAACCCTCATAATTAAAACTTTGAGAAATTTAGACGGAAACTTTACACTGGTTTCATTTTCTTATGTTAGATTCGGAAGTATTACTATATCAGCTAAAAATCACACCTCTTACTAATATAATTGCAAATTATATTACTATGATATACTAATATATTATTTATTTTAATAATTATAAAACATATATATGTATCACTATAATGTACACTAATGATACATAATATTGTTAAAAATACAGTAGTTAAAAATACACTGATACATGAGCAATTTGTAGTTTGCACTGTGCCTTTAATTTTTAAATAGGAATTTGCATTTGTGTACTATGAACTGAATGTGACAGTATTTCTTAAAAGGTCAGTTATTAATACTAAGCCTAAAAAACCCTTCACCCACACATATATGGATGGTGAGGTCAATAGAATGATATGGAAGAGCATGAATTTATGCCAAAAATTATATTTATACACAGGATCTTAAACATCACATTTCAAGTATTAATGGCTTGGCGTAAGCTCCTGAGCAACCCCCACTACTAATACTTTATGTATTTGTTCAGTGACTCAATTTCAGTGGTTCCAAATACTTTGCCGTTGGCAATATTTCTAAGTTTCAGATTTGTCCATATGGGGATATTATGATTGAGTCCAGAGAGAGCCATTGTTCATGTTGATCTGGCCTCAAAACAAATACATGTAGCTAGAGTAAATGGTGTCATTTCTTGAATTATAGCCCCAACAGGGTTTTTGCAGTTTGATTTTTCTGAAAGGTCCGATACAAGTGCTGAGTTTCTAAACTCCTTTATACTTTAAAACTTAAATGTAGCAAAGTATTTTTTCACAAAAAAAAGCATTAATTTGCGATGTTGGAGACAGATATGTTTGGCAGCAGATTATATTCTTTTTCCTTTGTAAACTCAAAGGTATTTGAAATACATTTGGCAATACCAATTATAGCATGGCATAGCATTAAAAATTATCTGTAAGGAGGTTTTTGCTTTTTCTTCAGTCACACTAGAGCTTGCAAAAGACTGAATCAGCAGTCCTTATAATCAGATATACTAATATAAGGTGGAGACAAAATCAGAAAGACCAAAGTGCACAATAAGATACAACTAGCAAGTGATGTAAAGTTTATGCAGATTAAGTGTAGGAAAAACTGAAAGAGAAGAGAAAGCTAATGATAGATGATAAAAAAAACACGTGTTTGTTTCATTGAAGCATTAGCTGTAATTTGATGGATAAATATCAATAATGGCAAGCATACTAAGAGGAAATGAAAAGGTTAAAAATACCTTTGGTTTACTGTCCTGATGAACTTTTCATTTCCCTGCTTCAGACACAGCCTGAAAACCCTGCAGTCATTAGAACTGGAGAAGAGTTTTCAAAGGGTCTGTCTTGAGGAAGGAGTGAGGAGGAGAGCTGGGATGGAGGACAAGGAGATTACAGGGAGGCCACTTTGCCTGGAAAAATACAGATGATATTAAACAAAATGAGTTAAAGTAACAGATAACACAGGATTAGTCATTAACAGTCTTTTTAAATAAGACTAATTTAATTAATTTGCAGGAAAACAAGCTCTTTGAATAGAGGAAAAATAGTAAATGCAATAAAAATCCTGAACTTACTAAATCTTTAAATGCTATTCCTAATAACACTCTCATAAGCAAATGGGGAAGATAAAGGTGCTTGAATAGTTGGTAAAGAGTTACTGAAGATGAGTGAACAGAGGCTTATTGGTCTGAAGGGATATAACAGGGCAGGATATATTTGCATAGATACAAAATGGAAAATAGTGAGCCAGTTTTCCAGAACGTGTGTACAGAGTTGTAATGCCGTTGGGAAAAAGCATTTTGAAAATGAAAATATTGCATGTAAGTCTTAGAAGGTAGCTATCCCATTCTACTTTTTCACATTAAGGCTTTAACTTGAGACTTTAAGACATTAAGTTTTAGGAAAGATTTAATACAGCTGGAAAGAACACAGAAAATGAGAACAAAATCTCAGGGTACATCTAAGTTTTCTATGAAGGAAAATAGCCCTTGACTGCCGCCAAAAAAAGAGTCACCTTCCATGGTGACAGGAAATCTGCAAGGTCTCTGCTATATTTGCCCAGCTGTCCCTCCAGGGATGATCAGATGTTGCCCAGTTTTCAGGCTACCCACTGAGCGATGGTACGGCATCAACACAGAGCTGCCTGACAACTCCTGGGGTGAAGTATCAAAGTTTACTCCTGCCAAATTTTGGGTCATTCAGTGAGATTCTATTGCATTGTAACAGCCAGAAAATAGGCTCGGTAAAAGCTAGCAAAACATTCTCTTTTTCAGAAAGAAAGCAGATTTTGCATCTCTCTCAGGCCTCTTGCTGGTTTTGCGCTAGCAATATTTAGAAAAGTCTAATTCTGCTGTCACAGCAGAGTAGCTCCTTATATGGGAGGACACTTGTATTTTACCTTAAAACCATTTAGACGGATTGAAATGAATCATGCAGGTATTTACAGTCTAAAATAAAAACGTCTTCTGGGGTTAAGTTGCAAAATTTTCCAGGTGGACACATCACCAGTAGTTCTTTCAAACCCTTAATTGCTGTTGGGCATTGCAAATTTGTGACTTCTGCTTGATCTGAATGACACAGCAAGGAAGGCATAAAAATGCAGAAATATAGGAATAAACAGTGGACTGATCGGCAGTAATAGCTGCATTTTAAGATTAGCAGAGTGGAAGTGGTTTCTAGTAACATGACTGTCTTGCTCCAGTTCACTTTAAAAGAATGTTTAGTTTTGAGTGCCGTGAAAGTGCATTGAAATCCACTTAAGCCCTTCAAGACTTTCAGTTATTTTAAATTATCATCATAATTGATGGTTGTGGTTTCAAGGTGTGAAACAGTGCATCATGTATCAGATTTTCTTACATGCCTGGCCTTTTGTTGAAACTAATTTGTAAGACCCATATCAGCTTGGCCCAGCCTGTCATGGAGCTCTCTTAACTTGCAATAATTTATTTTATTCCCTAACGGCTCTGAAAGAGTTAGACGTAGCTCAAGGGTATGCTATTATTATTGGCCCTTTCCCAAGGTAACCTCATCACCAAGGGCAGGTAGGAAAATGAGGAATGTAAGGCTTCCCGTAATTTCCCTCATAGAAGTTCCAGTCCGTTTCAGCAATGCAAAATAAACAAAAGAGAATGTGATACAGTGGGCTTGATAACTTCAGCCTACGTCTTCATTCATTTTTCTGCAAGATTGCTTTTTCCAATTTACATGGCAAAGGAAAATATCAGAATACTATGATATTCTCATCCTCACTCTATATTCATATTTGTCCATGTATGCATTGCTTCTTTCAGGAAAGGTTTGTCCTTATTATCGTTATCAACTTTAGAGATCTGAGGTAAATGCAGTTCTGTTTACCAGAAGTCCAGTTTCTATGGAAGCAATGAACCCAGCTTTTAGTGGATGAATGATTTGAGATATTAAAAAGATAAGGGCAGATATTGGTCTGAAGTAATAGTTACGTGAGACTGCTTAATGGTTTCATACAATTATCTGAAATCTAGGAGCATCTTTGTAAGCTTTAGTATTTTAAAAACACACAATGGGCATTTGCTACACTCGCTTTAATGCAGTTGCAATAACTCCATGCTTATATTGAGGAATATTCATCCCTATTTCATTTGATCATCTGAATTTAAAAGATTTTTGGAAAATCCTATGGTCACTCTTAGCCTGCTTATACAATTGGTGTAACTTCTGGCTTGTGGATCGCTTTCAAGGAGTACTGACTCCTTTATTTTTACATAATGTGATATAGACTACTTTGAAATACATATATCTCCAAGTTCAAGTAATATTGGAAAATACATTGCTCATTCAAAATTTTAAGTGTTTGCATAAGAAACTGGTGTTATGATCATGTTTATTCATCTTGAAATTTAGAGGTGCATAAAGGTTCATAAAAGAACATCATGGCCTCATTTTTCTCTCTGAAGAAAAAAAAAGTGAGTAATTCATTAAAATTTATGTTGTCTTTTTGCCAATTATTATTGGTCCTGTTAGTTATGTTGGGAGCAAAATGCTGAAAATACAGTACTCTGTCTGACATGGGACTACTCTCACATGGACCATGATGACTGGGCCTGTGCTGAAATCCTGCTTATTTTCTCCTTCCATTTGCTTTCTCTTCATGCAGAACAAGGCCCTTTATTAAACTAGTAAAATTTTCTATAAAACTTCCTGGTGGTAAGAGTAGATTGTTTCCATCAGCCTGAGCCCTGATAGTAATGTATTGTCCAGGCCAACAGTGTTTTCACTGCCTTTATTTACTTGGCTCAAGGATACATGACAGTAGGACTCCCATCACCCCCAGCACAATAGGAAACACCTTTAATAAGGGTATTTCTTGGGTAGCAAGGGTCCTAAGTTACTGCTACTCTCAGAGGTGTGATTATGATATATAATACAGAAGCTTTCAAAAGCCATTTTGCCATTTAATCCATATGGTGACACTAAGTTATGTACTAAAGGGAGAAAACGTTGCAATCCTTACTTGGTGATAACCGGTTCAACCCACACCAGTCAGAGACTGATTTACCAAGACTTGATGGTGAAATGCCCAAATGACACTTGGATGGAAGGCTAGTGGGTGCCCTTCTAGTGATGGGGTTTAAATAAAGAAAACTCCAGCCATAGATTTTGGGTTATCAGCCGCTCTGACACTGTGTGTGCAAAAATACTGAACAACATCACTCTGGTGCCACTTTTCATTGTCCCCACCATCGCCTTACCATGTGAGCCTCTCAACAACAGAAAGTCAAGAGTCTGTATCTTTAGCACATATTTCTACATGCAGAGCTGTCATTTGGCTTCTGGCAAGACCATGCTGCCTCTTAGCAGGTGCCACAACCTTGATTTCTTTTGGAAATCTATTGGCTTATCATAGGCAACTGTGAAAAATAAAGATTCATACTGTGACCATATGATTCTCACACAGATTACAGAGCAAAGCTGTAGGAAGGTTAGAAATGGTAAAGAAGCACTTCTTTCTGACTTGGACAGTCTCCAAATTACTACTGACCCAGCCCAGAGCATGTCTAGATGAAAAATGAATCTGAAGCAGTCCATGTCCTATTGTTCCCTCCAACGAGTAAGGGATTTATCCTGAAAGATATATTAAAAAGTATTAAATGACCTTCTGTTATGCACACAAACCTAGAGCTTTAAAATTTGTAATTCTGAACAGTCCTGTTTACTGTATGTCCTTAGGGATTTTTTTTGTTTTAACAGCATGCAGCTTGACAGAAATACACTACCCAAAAAGGGATTAAGGTATATATATTTTTTTGAGCATGACTGCTGCTTCTCTATTTTCCTGTAATCTTTTCTACACTGCCTTTACTTTTCTTTCTTCTTTTGTTGATCCTGTTTACAACAGAGTTCTTGGAATTTAGATTCAAACCAGAAAATGTAAATTTTAACAATGGACTTTTTCTTTCCACATCTGCCTAAGGAATACATTTTCTATCAAGATGTATCATGGAAAGTAAATACTTCTAAGGATCATTTCCTTATGCAGTGAATCTTAAAAGGCATTGAATCCTGGAGAGCTAAAAGAGACAGAACAAGATATTTATACAATTCAATAGGACTAGTTATTGAAAACATTATGGAGAAAAACAAGATTATAGAGGTGGATCTGACTTGAACTCATGCAAGCACTCATGCAATTTGAACTGGAGAGCTGTTAAAGGGTAGGGCTAGAAAATACTAATTTTATTATCGAAGGTTTGTAAGTATAAAATGACTCCTGCTCCAGACAGTTTTCTTGGTCCTTATCCAGCAATATTGAGTCCAGCTTTGCTACTAACTCTACACTAAATTCTGTCTTCATCACAGAAAACAGAATTTATCCACCATCTTTTCTCCTCCATGGTTAAAAGAGCAGATCATTAGGTAACTTGGCTGGTCTCATTAGGCATGGAAGCCCATCTCCCCTATCCAGGAAAAGGATTTGGCAGGCAAGGATGTATGTGCATGCACACAGACACTCTGCAGCTTTCCAGTAAGTGAAATGACACAGTTAAATCTCATGAATTATGAATAAATATTTAGGAAATTTTAAGATAGTGGTAAACTGCTGACGCTATAAAGCACCTCCTGCACTAATTGTTCCTTTAAAAAGAATTTAGTCAAATTTCCTATTATTGCAAAACAATCACTTTGGATTTGGAGAGAATGGAAAAGGTGGAAGACATTAAAGGCATGATGGGGACCCTGCAAGGATACAATGGGATAATGGAGGTTTGTGGATGTACAACTGTAATGGTGGCTGAAAGCTGAAAGTGAACTGGAGTGGGAAAACTGCTTATAGGCATATAAGAATGATCAGTTAGCCCAGAAAAAAAAGTCAGTTTGATTTAATGTGCAGAGATCCCCATCCAAAACTCAGATCCTGAATTCTCATTTTGCCATCTTTCCAATCTGATAACCGCTCAGTAACTCTGTGCTCTACCACATTTATAGGCAAAGATCATAGCTGTCTTTTTGAAAGGCGAAAGGAAGTAAATATTTAATAAAGACAAGATGGCTTACTACTGTAAAATATTGTACAAAACCCCAAGCACAACACAAGAACTTACATGTTCATTTAATCTTCTCTCTAAGCAGAAACATTTGTGCCTCACAAGCCTGAAGCCAGAATATCAAAAGCCCTTTCTGCTCTTCTGTTTTGGGGAATACTGATGACTCATGACAGTAGTGAAGAAGGTGTTCATTTCTCAGCAGGAGATTGAATGAAGCAGGCTATTGCAGACATTGCTGAGAACAATCTCTTGATTAAGACCCGCACCACCTGCACATTTTAATGTTTAATCACTGCCAGAATTGCCCTTCTTCCAGCTCAGCCAAGAGAGGCTGGACCAGTGAGTTACCAGTTCTCCCTCTTAGCCCACACGTCACATTCCACTTGTTTTATTGTTTTACCATAGGAAGCAGTTGATGAATTAATTTGATTGCCAGACTTCTTCCTTCCAGAGAACTTGTTTCTTATAATTGTGTATTTTTCCTGTCCCTTTCCCTCCTCTCAGTTTGGGGCAGGACACAATGCCAGGTAGCATTCAGAGTAGCAGACCATGTCCATGTGACTATGAGTAGCTGTCGTTACCAATGCAAACTCCTTTTTCAGAGTTGTTGATCTGTTTCACTCCTGTCATCTAATCAATTGCCCACACGACCTGTGTCAGATGTCATTTTGTAAGTGGCTACTAACATTGCTTGGCTTCTATTCTGTCCATTCCCCATCCTAACCATATAGCTTCCAAGCTTTTGCATCAACCTGTGCACTTCTGTAGCTTTGAAGTCCTTTTCTGTCAGCTCAGTTGTCTGTCTGCTATGGTTTATCATTCTGTCTCTTCCAAAGAAGGGAATGCTGTTTTGGGGAGGGGGAAGAAGAGTAAAGGGGGTTCAAGTCCTGTACATTTTCTGTTGTAACCCAGTGGTAAATTGTACCTTGTTAAAATGTCTGGTGATAATCACTTGACTAGACTTGATGTTTTCCAAGGGATTTGTTCTATCTAACTGGTGAAGGCTATTTATGTGACAGCTGTTTCTTTCCAAGACATCACTTTGTCATTGTCTTGAGCGTGTCAGCTGTGGTTTTTCAGATACACACCATCATCCCGGCAGACAAGTCAGGAGGAAGGCAAGGAATGGCTACGCTCCCATTCAACTGGAGGCCTGCAAGACACTGGCAGTCAGTCCCCGCTTGTTTCTCCTTCAGCTATGTCTTCATCTGCAACTGGAAAATATCACTTTTCCAACCTGGGTAAATGCTGTTTCCTTTCACTGTTTCTCCCCCTCTCTAATAGAACCATAAAATTCAACTGTACATACTTCTCAGTCTGCCAGACTAGGGAGTTTATTTTAACACCTTCATCACCATATTGTGGTATGTCACTAATGACGGGAAGCTCATGGTGTTGTTAGTGCAGTGGGCCAAGGTACCACGTATTTTGTACAGAGCAAAAAAATCACAGATTCTTTAGGACTCAACCAAGGAGATAAAAGTTTGAGGTAGAGCTGGAAATGAGCTCTAGTTCAAAGCTACTCATCTTCTAGGTTTCACAGTCAGTAGGATTCTTTCCAGTGATTTTAGTGAATGTCAGAAACTAAGCATTGTGTTTTTCCTACATTTAGGTTTCCTTTGAGATAGACTTTTCAATGTGTTTCAATTGCTGGACCTGGCTGTAACTGCACTGGGCCCAATCTAAATCCTAATCTTGAATGCAGTATAGTATTTTGGGATGTGAGTCACACTGCAGTTTTATTTGATTACAGTCCAAGGTTTAGATTTCATTATTCTGAATCTTGTTTCAAATTAATCCAACACAAGTTTGGGTTTTTTGGGTAATTTTTTTTTTTCTTGAATGCTGAATAGAAACCACTTATCTGCACTGCACTTGACACATACCTAGGTTCACAATGACCTTTTTGTGGTATAGGCCCTTACTGAGGAATTAGCAACATACTTTAAAGCATTAACATTTCCATCAGTCTGTCACAGCTTATGGCATCTATAGGTTACAATCATTCAAAAGAAATTTGATCAGATGTACACATGTTGTTCTTTATTATACACGGGAAAAGAAGTTGAAATAAGATACTTTCAAAAATGAAATTGGATCCCAGCTAAACAAGCCACTGCTTTGAATTTTCCTCCTGTAGTTTTAGACACAGCTCTTTGTAAACAGTGTTTTTCCACTATATTATTTTCTGCTTACAATTATCTCCTTTTATTTTTGTTCATAGTTTTTGTGAACTCACAATAGAGAGAAATAAGATCATGGAGTTTAAAATTTAATTTTTCATTGTCCTTTGCTTTTTTCCATTTTCGTAGCTCTATGGAATAATTTGCTCTCACAGCACAGCTGGTCTGCTAGTTGATAACTTAGGGCACATCTTGCATGATCTAAAATAAAAGTCCAAACACTGAGGCTGAATTTGGCTAGACAGCTTTTTCTTCTGCATTGAGATTGTGTAGTCCAGGGGAACCACAGCCAGGCTTTCCTTCCTACTGTCAAAAAAACTTTGCAAAAGCTTAAGTAGGTTCATCGATGCTGTTCATGATTTCAGCCATAACTGACTACACTTATTTATTAGGATGAGATTCCACTGTGGCCTTTGCAGGAGTTTTTAACCTAATATGGTGGTAGGTGTTCCTGAAAATCAAAGGATAAATGTCTTGCATATGGAAATAAATTTTGGTCTTAACAGCAGTCAGTAATACAGATATATAACAATAAAATACAGATACTGATTAATTAGAATAGCTGCTTATAACAATACTTATGGACTCTTACTCCTTTTTAACTTGTGAATCTCTGCTACTGATGTTCTGTCTTGGGCTGCCAAAGGGTGTTCAGACACTAGTGTTACCGTGTTTTATAGGATTAATCTCATACAGCTCCATCTCCTTTGAGGCCATATGCTTCACCTTTTTGTTGTGGCTTTAAATGTAGGAATAAAAGCCTTTCATTTTCTCAACAGCATGAAGTCCACCTAGCCATGCTAGTCCTACATTACAATTTTATGCAGAATCAAAATTCACTTAATGGAGATGTGCTTCATTAATAAAGCTTTGTATTCCAGTGAGTCCAACCAACCTATCACAGTTTAACCTTCCTGGGCCCAGCATGATGCGTTCAAACAGCATCCCTGCACAAGACACTTCCTTTGATCTCTATGATGACTCCCAACTATGTGGCAGTGCTACGTCCTTAGAAGAGAGACCTCGAGCAATCAGTCATTCAGGTTCATTCAGGGACAGCATGGAAGAAGGTAAGACTGAGTAACTACTTCGATTGGCAAACATGCCCCAAAATAGATGTCCAAAGCGTAGTAGAATTTTAAAATATTTCTTCTGCACCCTGTGCCTTAGAAACTTAAATGGTTTTGTGAATTTGCATTAATCCTGTTGAGTTGCACTCACAAGTCTTCCTTGTCCTAAAGCATGGAAGGTATTCCTGTCACCCACTAATATGCAATGCTGTCATCTCCTACATGTACAAATCCTCTATCAGAAATTTTGGAGGAAAGGAAACCATTCCTGGAAAATTACTCTTTTTGCCTCTAAATCTGAAATGATTGAATGTACCTTGACTACTGTGTTTCTCTGCTTCCTTAGTCCTACTTTGGTGCTTCCTTTATTTTTTTTTTTTCCAAAACACTAGTGCTACTTAGCATCTCCTTTCTTCTGTATTCATTTTATCCTACCACTTTCCTACAGCCTCCTATAGCAAACCCCATGAATTTCTCTATTTAAATTCCGTCATTTAAACTGACCTCACTACTTTATGTGGATCCTTACTGTCTGCTTTCTTTAATGTTATCTGCAACATCTGGAACTTGGTGAATATTTTTTGGTTTTGTTTTGGGTTGTACTCTTTTTTATCCACAGAGCACAACTCCTAATTAAATGCACTGTAACATTTTCTTCTGACTAACATTTCTGGTAAATGTGGTTATTTGCAGAATTCCCATGATTGCAAAATTCTTACACCCTTTAATTAAACAAAAAAAAGACAGCTGAAATTCCATGGAATTCATTCTGTAACACTCATCTTGTTTATTGCTAAGTGATGACAATATAAATTACCTTTATAATAGACAAATAAAAGAAGTCTTGCCTTAGCCCCAAAGTTCATAGTTATGGGATAAAACGGGAGAAAAAAGTCTTAGATAAAACAACAGACAAATAATACTTCTACTTTTTGATTCCTTTTACTGTATTTTAGATGATGTATCAGGCAGACATCTGGGTATGTAATACTAGCAGTAGGGTGCAGGGCAGCTCAAGCTGTGAGTTGTCAGCACAGAGAGGATGGCTGACTGCACAGAAGAATATCACATAATTCAAGGACAGAGCTGACTACAGACCCTTTGCTGAGGAACAGAATTATCAAAGGAAACACTGGAAGAATACTAGAGAAAACAGAACAAATTTATGCATAGAAAAAGAGGTGTTAAATGTAGAATTTCAGTAATGGGTCACCAGTGGCTTTGATGAAAGCTTTTTCATTGGTTATATCCAGCTGGAGTGGATAACGTGATCAACCTGAGTAAATGAAAGTCAATGCAGCAGTAATAAACAGTTTTCAGCTATTTACAGTCATTAGAGATTAACATGAAATGATGCTGTTAGAAGGTCAAATGCATTTTAAGATAGGAGCTCTGAGGAAGGTTAAAGTGAAACAAGTGATGTAATGCATAGGGCCACTGTCTATGAATGCAGAATGGGAGTTTATCTGAGGCATTTAAACCAGAGAGTGAAAACCAAACATACTTTGGAAGCCACTGAGTTTCAATGGTCAGTGTACCACATTCCTAAAAATACAAAGCTAGATTTAAAGTCCATTTGGCTAATTCAGGTATTCCTGTAGTGTCTTGCATACAGATGCCAGGTAGCTATTAAAGGAAAATAATTTTTTTACCAAACCCTGGCAGATTATAAATATCAAAAAAAACTTCCTGTGAAACAAAAATTAAAAGAGGTAATGAAATAAATTACCTTCTTTAAACTTATTTGGGGGTATAGCCTTTCTCAGAAACGGAATGGGGCAATTTTTTTACAGTTTTAGTCTTCATTTACCATTTCCAGATAGGCCAGGAACCCCATTTCTTAAAGTGCAGCCCTGCAACATTGACTCGATGCTCTTGAGGCTGACTCCACTGAGGATTAGGGGAAATATGGCACTACATCTCACAATTACCCTTTCCCATGGACTACAACTACACAGGTCAGCGTTGCTGAGGAAAGCTTGGGAGCTCACCCCACGGAATATGATCTGTTTTCCAAGCATAGTCTCTTACTAAAATCATTTACTCAGCTTAGGACAGGTGTATAAACAGCTCAATTTCTGGTTTCTCTAAAGAGTGTGTTTATCAAGTGATTTCTTGTCAAAGCAACAAAAGTGATGCTTGGTTTGCTGATAATAATACAAAATGTCACTGGCTCACTCACCTGCCCCATATACAGGAAAATATTTTTTCTGTATAGGACAATCTTTCTAAATGCAGGGATATCTATCAATGGCTATTCTATACTGATAGCTCATAATCGCTCTTTGTGGAAAATTGGTTCTCATTTTAAAAATTTGTTTACTTATTGAGCTACATGGGGGAAGTTCTATGCTTTCATCAATATTTCATGTTATTTTCCTTTTTTTAAAGTACACGGGTCCTCATTATCACTTGTCTCCAGCACATCCTCTCTCTACTCTACGGTGAGTATTGACATTGTAGAAAAAAGTTCTGCCTGCCTCTGTTCTTGTTCATTGTTCATGAAAATTTCAACACTTTGAGATCTAGAAGAATTAGAATTTTACTGCAGTAAAGTAGGACTGTTTATTTTCAGCTTTGTACTACTGCATGCTATTTTAGAAAACAATATTTTCATCTTTGTATGTGAATTGCTTGTAGCTGTATCACCTAGTATACATTTTGAAAGCTAAAAAGAAGGTAATGGTCTAAGAGTGTCTCTTTTGTGGGCATCATTATGCTATTGAAGTTGACCATTTTGAGTCATTTACTTACTTTCAGCTAGTGCACAATTTAGAAAAGTGTTTATATCCTGGCACTGTTTGAGGTAAACTTCTTGAAAACCACAAGATTGCTTTAGGGTAGGGGAGATACAATTTGCAGTTTAAGTGTCCACTGATTTTTCTTGCAAGTGACAGCCTTTAGATTTTATTTACAAAGAGAAGAATAACTTTATAAAATTTTAATCTTAGATTAATTAGATTGAGTAATATTTGTTTCTATCTTTGGAAGTTGTTCTGGGTTTGATTTTTTCCTGATTTTATTGTTGTTTCTTGGGGTTTTTTTTAACTTATGGGGGGGTTTTCTATATTTTGCATAATTTATTTCTTCGGTTGTTCTACTAATAGGAAATCATCCACAGGGGAGCAGTTGAATGTGTTTGGACATTCCCTTGCTGATACAAAACAATTGCTTTGCAACCTCCTCACTAACTACAATTACACACTGCAGTAGCCCCCTCTCACAGGAGAGCAGCTCGCTTACCTGCATTCATCCCATGCATTCATGAACAGTCTGTGCCCTCTCCGTATGTCCTGGTGCTGAATAGTGTCAGCTGACATTCCAGAGATGGACTGCTCTACCCAGAGCCAGCACCAGTTCTTGCCTAGAACACCAAGCTCATGCAGTTTGATGCATTTGCAGCACTTGGTAGCTCTGTCTCAATGCTAAACTCATGTTAGCTCAAAAAGCATGTTACATCCATGCACGGTGGTGCCTCTCCTAGTTCTGTGTAATTGTAAAAAGCTTCATACAGGGGCATATCTAAAACATCAAGTACACATACCTTAGGTTTTTACAGGCCTTAAACTGCAAGTTGCAAGTCATTCCAGTCCAGACCAGTCCTGAATTATTGGAAAGAGGGGGAGGGGTGGTGAAGGTGGGAAGTGTAGAATGCATCTACAGACTGCTGCACATGAGGCATGTCTAACATGCAGAGTTAAGCTTCTCACTTATATTTTGGTGGTTGAAAAAATCTTTAGAACTATTTCCTTGTCTATGAGGTGCTATGATCAGTTTGCATGGGAAGATGTGTCAAAAATTATAATTCAAGCTTTGATGTAAAATTTTAGAAGAATGTTATGAAACTGATAGATGAAAAAAATCAATTTATAAAGTGACACAGGGTGCTTTCGGCACCCAGTAAGTCTGAAATCCCTGTACTCTGATATTGTGTAATGTAGCAAGAGTCTACTAATACTTGCTATTTATATAACCTGCTTTCTTTCAACAGAGTATCTTGGAAATATTAAGTAAACCCCCTGATAGTAAAGAATAATATTTTTCCTGAAAAATAAGCTTTAAACTGTTTACCCAGGTTTATACTATAAATGTCTTCTGACTGTGAGTTCACATTGTAGCTGAGCCCCACTCCTTAAGTAATGGATTATGTAGGCAAGATAATGGAAGTTGCAGAAAAATCTGTAAAGTGCCAGAAAGAAATTAATATGACAAAATTACTAGGATTGACTTTTAGGGAAGATTTTTGATCTGAATTTCTTCTGCTTGATCCCTCTGTGAAAAAAGTTTAAACTTTGCAACAATTAATCAAAAGATGATGCACACATGGAGTATAGAAACATGAAAAGTTTAACACTCAGTATCACATCAGCTGAATGGAGGCAGCAATGGGATAGTCTCACCGGGTTATCTCAGTCAAATGTATTTATCATATTTCTTGAGCATGTCCTAAGCCTTAGTGCTAGTGGTTTTCTGTGACCTAATCACTGGAGAAATTCAGACAAAGTACTAAATAAAGATGAAGACCTTTATGTATAATTACCACAGGATAGTTGAAAATCTTCAAATTATTCTCTGGAGATTGTTTCTTTGAGAATTAGAATATGAGATTCAGAAGACATTTCATTATTTTCTGCCATTGAGTAATACAATGAAACAGAAGTTCTGCATTCGCTACTATTTTCTGTATATATTGGCTTTCTTCTTGACTTGCATTTGTGTTTTCAGGACTTAACTTGCATAGACTGGAAATCTAACTTGTAGAGATATGTATGTACAGAAACATCCATTTTGTTTCACAGAAAAATATACCGTGTAAGCAGACATAGCAAACTGATTCAGTTTTGCCAGTGAATACATTTAGCTCTCTGAGTAATTGAAAAAGTTATGATAGGTTGTCTCCTATTTTAATCTCTTCCTGCTCAGTAGGTGAAACACTTAAATTTTCACATATTTAGTTAATTGCCAATTTCTCGCACTGGCTCTCAGCATTAGCTGCACTTTGACTCCCTAGGCTTCATTGATTGTACTAAACCACCCTCAGAGGAGTTGTGTAAGGACATGTCATTTGTCCCTTAATAGTCTAAGGCTTCAAAAAGTAGAAAAAATAATCCTTGCAATGATGGAATGCATGCATATACTGGACAAGTAGAGTGATAAAAAGGAATTTTTCCTTTTAGAGCCTATTGAAGCCATGGCTGTGTCCTGAGCTACAATGGTGTCAGCATGAACTTAAGTAAAGACTGCTCAGATGTATTTCATTGTCAGATTTTAATTTTTAAGCTAATAATATGTCCACAATCCTGTTCTTCCTCATTCATTTACTCCCTTCACTGCCCACAAAGTCTGACTTGTGGGAGGCACCTCTCTGAACTCAGGAAGAGAGGCAACACTTCTTGTGCATTGAGGGAGTTGTCTAAGTACAATGGGCAGCAATGCCTTCATCAGCAGGTTTAGTGGTCTAAGGACAAGCACCGTGTCCCCACATGGCAGTTTTAGGAAAAGGTCACCACCCCTAATTTTTTGCATTTCTTGTCACAGAAGAAATCATAAGGGGACATCGTCATCCTCAATTGCTTTGTGATTTTCCATGCACTATGTATTTGATGTAACAATAATGGGAATAGAATATAATTTTTTTTCTGTAGGCAGATCTCCTTTTTGCAAAAATAGATCAGAAAGTTCGTGGGTTACAGTATGTGGGTCACCTCAGTGCTGGAAAAAAAAAAGTCATTGTACTAAATCATCCTCACGTAGTGTGGATGTGTCAGGTGTTACAGTTTCAGCCAAAAGTTTCAGCCAAAAGCATTTCCAAGTGTTGCCAATGTAAATATCATAGCATCACAGTCTGTTTAGGGACTGCTAACAGATAAGCATGTATGGGAAGAGGCATTTTCCAGAAGTCTTCTCCCCTTACACAAGGTAAAAGAAAAAAAAATCTCTATTATAAATCATTAAAATCCTAAAAGCCCAAAATTAATGCCTAATACAGGCTCAAAATCAGCTATACTAATTTGTAATAACACAGATTGTCTGATGGCAGAGAATCCTCTGAAGAACCCTTACCTTGGGTTTTTTTAGTGTTTCTAGTGTTATTTATAGATAATTCTTCTACCTATATTTTCCTTTTACTGCTTACTTCTCTTCCAGGTAATATTAGACTGCTTCTCTGAACTTGGGCCACCTCAGACCATGGGGTGGATTGATTTCCAGTACATTAACTGATTCTTATTTTGTGTTATGAAAGGGTTCCTTTCTCATGGTATGCCATTCTTTTCCATTAGAATCCTATTGAAGCAAAATTTCCCTGTCTACTAAATATCTCCTGAATAGGACTAATCCAATGCTTAGAAACTGAATGATTTTCAAAGCTTTGCCTTGCAGTGGTTTAGTTTCTTAGCTTGTTGAAAAAGGCTGCTGAGTAAAAAGCTTCAATATATGACACAATACATTACAATGTGGAAAATATCTAAAATTATTAAATAATATTAGCAAGTTTAATTGAAAATTTTAACATGGTTTGATAGCCGTTACTCCTTAATAGTCAGTACTCTGTATGGAAGAAGTTACATTAAAATGCAAGTTCCTCTCACCTTCCCCAATATATGTGTTACAGGTATGCTGTCAACTTCTCTTATCAGGGATTACTTATTATCATATTAGGAATATTTCTTGGTATGCAGTAAAAGAAATATAGATCCAGGAGCCCTAGTAATCATTACAGCATAAAAGTGTGTTATGTCAGGCTAAGGTCCATGCAGTGAGAGCATAGTAAATTTTTGTTAGTATCTTAGAAATGTAGCTGCCGTTTCTGCCATTCTGGCCCTGCTCTCCCTTTCTCCACTGTTTCTTTTTGTCATTATGCTGGCAAGCTCTTTGGGGTTTCACCTGGAGCCTTGCCAAGTAAGTTGAAAAGAATTCCATTTATTGTTTTTACTGGATACCTTCCTTAAATGTAATGAATGCATGAAGCTATTCATTTCACTTCAGTGTATCAGGGTTTTATATTCTATTACCGCAATTATGTTGCACACTGATTCTAAGCCATTTCTTCTTTGTTTTCTTCCAGGCAGAAGAAAAGGCACATTCAGAGGTAAGAACTTTTCTTCATTTTTATGCTTACGTATTACCTTACATTATTTTATAGTTTATTGTTTACCTGCTATGGCTAAACTGGCTGGTTGGTGGGGAAAATGACCCTTTGTCTTTGCATCATCTTTTAAGAAGTATTGGTGAGAACCTGGTACAGCTTTCACAGTACTAGAAGGTGTTTTCTTAGCATTGTGCTGAAGAAAGCCTCCTGGCTGCCATTCTGAAAATATAAAAAGAATCAGTGAGAACTGAGCGTTGAGTGGAGGAGTTGTGATAGGTCTGATTTCAGACTTAATACCACTCTGTGCAGGATCTAAGGGATTGTGCAATTCAAGGTAAGGTGCTGCCTTTCAGGAGGAAAAATACTTCAAATGATTGCTTTGAACTTCTCTCCCTCACATTTTGCATTATATTGAATTTCTGAAACTGACCACTTTGATGGATTTCAGAGCAATGCAGATTGATTTCAGATATAAATCAAATTTGATGTGGAAAATAGCTTCTTTCTCCTCAGAGTGTGTAAGAATGGGTGACAAGCCTGGGTCAGCAGCTGGATACAATTACAGACTTTCTCAAAATGAAGTCCTGGTTGTATTAAAAGGGCACCAAAGAGTAGCAGCAATAAAATACAGCACCAAGGGGTGCATTTCCACTTCACAGAGCTACATGCCTTCCAAGTCCTGCTTTTATGCTGCTCCTATTTTTACTATTCTAATCAAAGAAAAAGTCAACAAAAAGATATTTTGAGGGAATTGAAAAAATAAACATATCCTTCCCTCCTTGCTGCAGTATATTTCAAGGTAATTTCATCTAAGCTCACATCTCTTAAAGCAAAGTAAAGAGGCATGCCATAACTCAGTAGTGTAAATTACAATCCCCCACTTTATTGCCTTTTACATAGGGCTGTATATAGAGGTGAAACAACATTTCTTTTCTGTGTGTTTCTACATGATGTTTTCTCAGTATCTGGGTCTGCTTGTGGTGCTCTTACAGAAGATGTTGAACAGCACTTCATGAGACCTACCTTGTGTAGTTGCAAGAACATGATGAAAGTGCAGCTTAACTTGAAATGTCAAATAATTGCATTTGAAAATGTAAGAGAAAACTTGGAAAAATAAAAGGGTCAGTCCAGGATGGAGAACAGCTTGATAACCTGCCCCTGTTGCACTGAGCTAGTGTAAATGACTGAGCTATTTTTGTGTTATAGAAGTACAGGAACTTGTTCTTTCTTTAAGCTTGCGCAATATTCCTTGTTGGTTTTCATGGAAGTCATAAAACTAAAGTACTGCAATAGACTTTACTAGTGACTGGTACATGTTCCCTTTCCTAGGCTGCTTTTACCCATTTTACTTCTCTAGTCTGGAGTAATTTCTTTTATGTCTGAATATGAAAGGCTCTTCAAAGTGAAACTCCATGCTGTGCTTGATTTCAGTACAGTGCTCAGAAGTCCCTGCAAGATCTCAAATAGGGCTAAATGAGCTTAAAATGATGTGCAAGCTTCATGCTAGATGTCTACCCCAGCTGAAATAGAAACATATTTTTGTTAAGGATTCTGGTTTTCATTAAAGGATAAAGGAATCTTGAGTTAAGTTTATTTTCATGTCAACAAGCACATTTAAAGCTACATTTATTTTTTCTTAAGTTGGCAAGCAAGTTTTTGAATACTATATAAGGTTTAAAGAGGTTGCATATTTGAATTTTAGGGACTGTAGGAAGCATGTGTTAGAGAAAAAAAATACTACTTTACCTCACCTAATTTTAGACATCCATAAAGAAAAAAATCTGTGTCTGAGGTAGCCATCAAAGCCTTCTTCAAGCCAGGCAGAGTGGGAGTACATTTTTCACATTATCTCAGTCTAATGTAGACATTCAACATATGTTGGTTGCATCATGTCTGCAGTCGGGCACAGTGAACCTCACCCGAGAGCACTCATGTTTCAAAACCTTAGGCCACATCCAGGGCGGCTCTCCTTGATTGCACTAAGCATATGTTTGGAACTGATAGGATTTCGTAAAAACCCATGACACTTCCCTTGCAAACAGACGATAGTACATACAAAGTAATTAAACATTTGCCCTATGTGCTCCTTAACTGGAATCCTGGCTCATACACCAGTTAAGTGCTAGAAAACAGTTGGAGCAACCCTAAGAGACAACTTTTAATAATTTGTATTTCTAGATAATTCTGAAATTAAAATGTGAAGCTAAGACATCGTAAACCTATTTGTGATCTCTGAAGAAAACACAAAAATAACCACAACAAAAGAAAATTGCTGAAATACTGACAGCAGTCTGTTGTTTCTCTAGCAAATTCAGAAACTACGGAGAGAGTTGGTTGCATCTCAAGAGAAAGTTGCTACCCTTACTTCTCAACTTTCAGCAAATGTAAGTATTTTTGCTTGTGATGATAAGTAGTATCAATGAATATATAATCAATATCTCTTACTCAACACATAGTCTGGGACACTTTTACTATTTATTTATTTATTTGAGGATTTTTTCAAGTTAATTACTTCATTAAATATCTATATTGCCCCAGCTTCAAGTAGAAGAAATCTTGTGGAAATGGAAATGGAAAGTGGACAGTCGAAATGGAGAATTTCCACAATTTGGATGTGACAGTCCTATCCTGTTCAGTTTCACTCTTCTCTCAGCATCAGTTGTAAAAAAAATGCCAAAAGTAAGGGGACACAACAAAAGAAAGGCATGATTTGCATATTCTGATAGAATTCATTAGAGTTTCATTTCACAAAGACAAACCCTGCAAAATGCAGTCAGGTGTGAAGGGAAGCACAGTGTACAAGTGTGCATAGAATTTATTTGCTACAAAAACACTGCTGCTTTGTAGCTAATGAAAACTGGGCTATTTCACAGAGAGCTTCATGGTGTTCCTTCCAATTGACATATATTGGTAATATGAGTTATGGAACATGTTATCTGAAAATAATGCCAGATACAGAATGCGAGCCGGGTTGCTGTGGTTTCAGATGAAGTTACTGAGCAGTCTGTAGTATTGTGATATTTAAATGCAATTCAGACTATAATTATCGTTTCTACTATGAGGGAAATCTGAGATGCAGTTACAAGAACGTATCGTTTTTCAGTTCCGGAAAGCAGTTTCCTGATGTCTTGGGCAACCCACAGAGTGCCTTTCTTTGAAGTGTAGGTGTCCTGAGTATTTAGGTTCATAAATACTCCTGTAACTTTAAAGAAATTATTTCATGTAGTGAAAAAAATAATCTCTAGCTCTTTGAAAGCTGCTTGTTCATGTGTGACTTCCACACATGAAAATGTGGTAGAGCTATGCTTAGCACTTCTTTTCTGTTCAGATGGCTGCAGAGCACCTGTGGGTATTTGTATGTCTGTAGCAGTGTAGTTTGCCAGGCTCTTCTGAGTACTGAGAATGAACAAGTGAATCAGATGATATGGGACACTGCGGTGTTTGTAAATGCAGACTCTAGGTTCTGAGTTGGTTTATTTATTTCAGAACGTATGGCTACAATAGCCAGCATATCTATATTGGGTATGGGTTTCCTTCACTAACATATTTTAGACACTGATCTTCGTCTTTAACAGTTTGGGCAGTTCTTCATTCACCTGTCCTGAGAGCAACAAACTAAAGCCCACACAGAGAGGTCAGAAGACCTAAGTCTCCATCCTTTTCAGTCAACCCAGAAATGCTGTAGTCTATAATACAGCAACAAGTGCAATAAGGTGAGGATGTCAGAGCATTCCCTGCAGATGAGAAAATGAAGCCATTGTTTTGCTTGTTTGGACAAATTGTGTCCAATCTCTCCTCAGTCTTATTTAGAAGTCCTTCACCACTTCTGGCCAATATGCCCTTCTATGAAGTAAACACCATACAGGCTGGTTTCTAATGACATTACTTATTCTAGGCAAATTTTCAAAGCCAGCTCCAAGTTACAGTCAGATTTGATCCATAATTCAAAGAAAGTGAGTCAAATTAAAAATGGGTATTTCGGCTTGGTTTTCACTCAAACTAAACCAGCTGCATGGGTAAGAAAAAAATTTGGTTTTATCTGTATAAACCAAATTGGATTGTTGAGAATCTGTTCCTATATACTGCCTCTGGGCTTCTGAACACCTAGGAAGAATATTTTTCTACTGATCTAACTGTAAGGGCAACATTTTCAATAGGATAGTTAAAAATATATGCATATACATCTGGTTTTGCCTGTCCAGAAGTACCACATTTGGTTAATTTAATCATGTTCTTTTGGCTGTTACAGACCTTCTAATCCATCTCCACAGAGACATTCTTTAAACTCGAAACCTGTAAGCAACCCTACAGCTGACCTGTTTAGCACATACGTTTTTAAAATGTTACAAGAGAAATCTTTCCCCTTGCCAAATGCCCAACATGTAGAAATTCCTTCAAAATTAAATTTTTCAGGAGCATGAAACTTAGAGGACTCAAAATCTCCAGGCATGAACAAAATTATATTCACAACAAATACTATCTTAAAAAACGGGTAGACATTACCGGGTATTGGGAGCGAATATTTTCGGCAGGGTGTTCTCATGAGATACATTCTTTACAAAACCAAAAAAGTGAAAAGTATTTCATGATAAACCTGGTCCTGAGTTCATTCTCTGCTATTTCTGATACAGAACTTGTAAAGCATTGAAACAACACTTCCACATAAATCCAAGCAATCAAAAGAGACTGCTTAAATTTTTAGCACTACTTCTGTCAGTCCTTCAAGCACTTTATGTAAAGAAATTCTACAAAGTATCTTGTAAACATCAGAAATAAAATCTAGCTTGAAAGTAGAGTATATTCAACTATTTAATTATGATAGAGCCACTGAAATTTAGTCTACTTACAGAATTGATATTTAAATACCAGTTAAGTACTTTTCATAAAAATTCTGAGAGTTATTAACAAACAATTGATTTAACCTGGCAGACTTATGGAAAACCTAGATGGGCTTCTAAATTTCATGAACTTGTACTACCTTAGCAATGCTTTCCTTGCATGTATTTGTTTATCATTTATATTTTAGTCTAAGAGACATACTTCACCAGTCACTGCATTTTAAAGAAGAAACAATCACAAAATATGGAATTTATTCTCAGAGAAGAAATCAAATCTCTACGTGGATAATACTACTGTGACCCTCATTTTGAGTCACGTTTGCTCATCAATAAGGCTAAAACTTGAACGAACATTAAGTTTTATGCAGAAAAGTTTGATCGCAGCCTGTCTTCTCTGTAGATCCATCCATCTCTGGGAGACAGAGAGCTGTATGGACCGAGTATCTTTTTTAGTGCCTTTGCTAACCAAAAAAATGCTCTGTCCTTTCTGATGCTTTTGCTATAGATGCATTCATCTTAGCATTAGTTCTAAGCTCTTCATAATTTCCATACCTTCACTGAAAACAGGCAGCACTTTTTGCCGTGCTGTGGTCTTGAGAAGGAAACTGTTAATAGCCAGAAATCTTGTTCCCTCATAGTTAATCTTAGTGTGATTTTGTTGTTAGCATTTCCCTTTGTAGAACTGAGCAAAAGTATTGTACACAAGTGAAAAAAAGAGCATCTTATTAATCTCATTTCAACACTATCTGTGCCTTTCTTTGCTTCTCCACAGAATACTGTTGGTTACATTAGTACATGTCATTAAAAGGCTGGCAGGTTGAAATTTGACCTATTCAATCAAACCTTTGCTTGATACATTATTTTATAACAAAATCTGTCAATTGGAAGTTAAAGCGTTTCTCAGGCATTTTTGAAAGCTCTGCTAAAAATTTTCTCATTTGGTTTCATTTACTGTTCAGGTTTTGTTGGCTGGATTCAAGTACTGTGCTAGATTTCAGCAGTTTATTTCATTTGATTAACCCCAAAGTGCCAGAGCATTTTGCCTGCATATGATTAAATTCAAACAGGGTCCAGCTGTCGTTTGGATGTTTAATTTACAGATTTTCTCTGAGATTCTTGCTTTACCCCTGGCATCTGTCTCAATGTGACTGAAGGGCAAATCTCAGTATTAACTCAGAAAGGGCCTGTTTTCAGGGCAGAAAATCTCCAACCAGCAGACTCCCTACGTGACTGACAAGGGCTCAAATTCCAGTGGGCAGCCTGACCCAGCCTGTTCAGAGGGACTTTGATCAGTGCCTTGTAATAAAGCTGAAGGGTGCATGCTTGCAAACCGTAGTAGAGCCAGTATGCCAGTAGAAAGCAGAGGGGGTTTGCTGGCTGGTGCTCTTGTTTGGCCAGCCCTGAACCACTATCCTGCAGCCAAGCAGCAAGATGCTAGCAGGCAGCGAGCAGGAAAGGTCACCAGATGCACAGCTGCTGCTTGCAGTCAGCCCGATCCCTTCTGGCCTTGCACGCCTCCTTTCATTCAGCCGTGTCAGGTGGGAGGAACTTTATTTATTTACCTTCTTTTATAAACCTGAACACCACAGGTCAAATCCTGAAGTGTGGTAGAAGACAGCTGCTTCAGATGTGAGTGTCATGTTCAGGATAGGCTGTAAACCTGAGAGCTGAGGTGTTTGGGGTTTGCCTGGCTGGGATAGTTTACTAGGACAGAAATGTTTAAAACAAATCTGTCCTCTTAGCAATGAAGTCATTCCCTAAGCATACATCGCTTAGGCTATTTCCAATGGGCATTTCACATGTTAATAGAAGTCAAAATTAATTCATACATGAAGGATATCTACAGATTAAGGTCTGTACATCTATGTATCTAATATGTATGTCATGTTAATGATGGGTATTTTTTGCTGTAGGCATACTTCAAGTAATGCCCACGTACTTAATTCTAATTCCAGGATGTCTATTTTCAAGTACAAATACTGCATTCAATTGTGAAGACATATTTTTACTTTCGAATAAGCATTATACAAAGCACATGCAATATTCAAGCTACTCTTTGAAGTATTGCAATGATGTGTGTATGCCATGAATGAAACTACTGAATCTAACGCAGAGATTTCTAAGGTGTGAGAGACAAGAATGAAAACTTTTAGATAAATTAAATAATCCTCATAAATCACTAAGTTTATAAGTGTAGAAAAAGTGTCAAATTAGAATTTTTGATTTGTGATGAACATTATTAAAGACACAGATACTTCCTTCTATTTGCTTTAATTGTTTTATGAATTATTTTACGTTTAACTGTTCAAATGCAAAGCCTGATCTCAAATGGGAATATATACATATACATATGTTTTATGTATACTTCAACACACATATAAATATACTGAAAATTTAGCCTTTTTCAAGCTAAATTTTCTTGTTTTGTTATATAGTATTTCTTTAAGGAAAATCTGCTCAAGTTTTCAACAAGTAGGAGTTCCCTAGACAGCTGAATAAATGAATATTTGCTACCATGGAGAAAGGCAGAACAGTTAATTACTCTGAATGTAAAATTAATACTTCAGTAGAAGATTATTGTGTTGTAATAAACATTTAAAGTAATGAAAAATGAAATTAAAAGGTTTTTTTCTTGAATAGTTTTTGGTCAATGGGACTTTGAATTACATTTCTTTATTATTAGCAAATCATGACCTGATAGTCTTTATCTGAAATGAGTTTAGGAAAAATTTATCATCTTGATCCAATTACATTTATTATGCAAAAAGTTTGGTATAATATTCCAAGAAGGTAATGTGCTCTGTCATGGGCTGAATTTTAGTAAGAATCCTTGTGAGATGGCTGTCTTTCTCTAAAGGCTATCAGAAAATAAGAGTTTCAGTGATCTTTAATGACATTTTTAATTATGCTTTTTAGTACTTAATTTTTCCTGTAAGTTCTTTGTGGTGTATTCAGGTACAATATAGGATCAAGTTGTAGCTATGGAATAGGAAAATACTTTGCACAAAGATTCTTAGTTTGGTACCAAAGTACTGTGGTTATTACAGTCTAATTGCTAGAAAAGGACAAAAGCAATGCATAATTAAACAAATTATTCCTCTTTCAATCCCTCAGTCCCCACTGTAATTCTCAGAGTAAAGCAGAATCATGGGCCATCAGCCAAGCCATAGATTTTTTTTTTATGAGGCAGGGAAGAGTGAGCTCCATTAGTTTCCTGTTAAACAGAAGTAATGAAGAGACATTTGGCCAAAATTCTGTAGTAGTGCATCTACTTTGTCTCTGATCGTGTTCTGGATCTGTGGTCATCATCTTTGGAAATAAACCACCATAGATTGGTCTGGATATTTTTAACATGTAGCTAATTAATAAAGTGAAAAGTAAGTTTAAAACCCAGTTACTTTTATTTTCTCGGAGGAGTAGAGTAGTTAAAACAACCAAAGGCTGTAGTATTGACTGGTTTCCAGGTTCATTTTATTTTAGATTATAACTTCAAGAATGTAGCCTAAGTTATAAATGTTTAAATAGGAATATATATAATTACTTAGAAATCTTTATGAAATTGCTTATGAATCTAGTCTCATGTTTATCAGGAGTTAGTCCTTGTGGTATGTGTCCTTTACCAAAAGAGTTATCCCTAAGATATCTCTGCAGATGCAGAAAGCAGGTAGATTGACCACTATACCCGTAAGTAATAAAGAGTATATAAGTATACTAATAGTATAGTTTAAAAGGAGTAAACTTTCAGTAAGTTTAATAAGAATAAAATAAGGGGCTTTCAAGATACCTAAATATTTATAGCAATCCAAAATTATTTACAAAACACAAAAGCCACTCATCAGTATAACAGCTCTGAAGTGGAGATGCAGAAGTAGTCCACTATTATATATATGATAATCTTCTGTTTGAGGGATAATATACCCTCTTGCATGGTGGCAAGAAGCTCTTTTCCCTCTCCTAAAATGCAGAACAAAATCCTTTTTGGACCATGTCTTTTCTTGATTATACCTCGGATTCAGTACAACCGCATACATTCAAACAATTTCAACTATGCTTGTAAAAGCATGCAAATCTGCAGCAGAAAAATTTGCCAGGCACTGTGTGTGCCTGCATTGCTATAATAAAAACTAAATTTCCTCAGTGAGGAAGCTTAGTTAATCCATTTGTGCATATAAATGTGGTGGGTTTGAGTTACATTTCCAAGTGCCAAAGTTTGAAAACTTTGCCTATTACCACTTTTGAGATGGTAACAAGGAAATAAGCATTTCCTTATGCTTTTACTACTTGATGTTTTGAGAGAAATGGATGAAATTTTATGGACTTTCATAAAAATTAAATCCTTACTTCCCCTTGGCTGTACAAGCTGGCTTAGCATACTGGGGTTTTTATGACCACCTGCCCTTCTTTGCCTACAAAGTTCAATGCTAGTTAGATCTGATGAAGTATCATTTAGCTTGCACACAGTGTAGGATGCTGGTTGTTAAAAAAAAAAAAAGGCTGACTTTTTTTTAAAATCTTTTTATCTGTTTCAACTTTACTGCTTGTCATACTGAGAAGTAAGACTTCCAGTTTTCAAGATTGTCTTTTATATGTGTATTTGCACACATTATAAATGTTATATTTGTATTTTACAGAAATTTTTCATTACTTTTATGCACACACAGACATTTATGGTCAATATAATATTTATAGATGAAGCAATGACCTTTTATAAGACTAACTGTGGTATTTTTTGTTTGAGGCTCAGGATTTTTCTGAAGTGTTTTATTTGGGAAGTTAAAATTTGCTTTTCAAGGTGAAGTACTTGAATTCATGTTTTGAAGTGTCCAGTAATTGAAAATAATTGCTCCTGGACTTGTCTTTGGGAGCAGACTACTTTTGGCCCATATATCAGTAAACTTAAAATGGGGCATTAAATCCATAGTTCATTTCCAGGCAGAGATACCTGAGCTAATCTCATTGGGGGCTAAAGGAGCCTGAGGTGCGTTCATTTGGCTGATTCATCTATCCAACTTAGCTCAGTCTGAGTTTAAACTAATATTTAAGAGCTGGAGAAAATGTACTTGCAGGAAAAACATACTTCTAAAAATCAAATAGATATGGGAAAATTGTCCTATTATAATGACAAATGTTGCCTTTCTTTCGCAGGCTCATCTAGTAGCAGCCTTTGAAAAAAGCTTGGGAAATATGACAGGACGATTGCAAAGTCTAACAATGACAGCTGAACAAAAGGTAGGTTTAAAAAGGTGGATGCTTTAATGTAGAAAACAGTCAGCAAATTATATTAGAGTTTGTTAAAAAAACACTGAAAGTAAACAGTGACAATAAGACAGATTTTTCTGTAATGGTTGCTGCAGTCAAATCTACATGAATGTCCAGCAGGATCGTGAAAAAACTGTGCAGCATCAGGTTTACACAGACAGTGTCATAAAATAGTTTGAAGATAAAATCTTTAGTTTCCAGAATTTAATTAAAACATGTGCAACTATAGGTTTACTCCATACTGAAAGATCCTGCAATAAGGACTTATCATAAGATGCTGAAGTGCTTCATTACAGCCTCCCGGTGCCACCAGAATAATAGAATTGCTGGGAGCAAAGAAGTTTAAGTAGAGAAAAATAGCTCCATTGAGAGAGTTAACAAAGGTTAGGCATCCTATCCATAAGTAAACAGTTTGGGTTTTCATTGTGCTGTTTTGTCTAATGGGGGAAAAAACTCCAAACCTGATAGGAAGTAAATTTAATGTGAGCCCTTGTAACCAAGCTCAGGATTAAGAGGCTGCTTAGCACCTTACAGGATTGAACTTCTGCAGCTTTCTACCCTTATGCATTTTGAACAATATCCTATTAATGGAAAGGCCCGCTTGAGCCAAACTGTGAAAGGAACTGTTTATCTGTGAGCTGCTAGTCACCACTGGGTTCTGTAACTGCCTACAAAAATAACATTTCAGAGTCTGGTTGAGCACCAACAGATGAAATGTGGTGAGACTCGTTGTGAACTGGATAGAAAGTATTTGTATTGCTTGCTTTTGTTTCATCATACTGGGTGTAGAAGAGAGGAAAGAACACAATCACAATGAAATTTTCTTAAAACCAAAACTTCAAACTATTTTATAAAGTGTAATTCCATCCGAAGGTTTTCTTTACAGAAGAGGTTAAGCAGTGACATTGAAACAGATCATCTCCAAGATTCTTTCCCAAAAGATGTAGAACTTACTCTTTTCCTTCTCTTCTATATTGTTGAGTTTAAATTCCTTTAACCCTCATTATATAAGTACAGACTGGACAGACAGGGAAGTAACAAAATGTTGTTTATAAAAGCAATCATAAAAGATAGTTTTTAATAAAAATCAGCTGTGCATTCTAATACAGAACTTCCTGCACTCAAATGGAGTAATTTTACTTCAATTTGCAGGACAATTTCTATTAAACAGGGGGTTTTTAATTAAATTAGTATTTAACAAATTAAATTTTTGAATTCATCCACTAAACAGTAGCTCCGCATATTGAAGGATGTAATTCAAATGGTTTCATTGTCTTTTGCAATAACATCTTTGAGCTTTCCTTAACTTTTTATTGAATAGTGAATTGAGACCCTTTTTAGATTACTCCTTACTAAAAATGTTTTCTTCTTAAAAATAGCATGATTACTTTATATAGAATAAATGAAAAAGAATATGTTAGTTAACTTTAAGATCTTTGGATAGAAAGTATGCATTCTTTTTATTGTTGCCATTATGTTCACCCAAGCAGTCCCATGATCTTTAATTTGAACACTCTGGTCTTGTAATTTTTTCTTTTAGCTTAGACAAACATTATTCTTTTGCCATTATTTTGGTCTCTCTTTGCTCTTCCCACAGGAATCTGAGCTAATAGAGCTAAGGGAAACCATCGAAATGCTGAAAGCCCAGAATTCTGCTGCACAAGCTGCTATTCAAGGAGCCTTGAACGGCCCCGATCATACCCACAAAGGTATGGGTTTGTCATTATTAAAATAAATGTGGAATTTCTCCCCAGGAAAAAAAAACCTAAGTCACTATTTTTCTGTTGTTTGGGAACTCTGTTGCAAGGGCAAGCACATTCTGCAGGGAATGGTAGGCATACTTGTGGTATTTCCAGAGCTGGAAACCTTGCACGAGCTTCCTGTCTGCCAGAGTTCCTGGAGCTTTATCTTCTTAGGGCTGGGTGGCCAGGAATTGATCAAGAGTTATCTGTGTCCCTGCAGTTGTCTGCTGAAGTACGTCCAAGACACTAGTGAAGTGCTATGGTATAACATGGTTATAGCTTGGGAATCCAATTAAAGTTGTAGGTTTGTAAATTGGTGTTCTCGTTGGTAAGAGATGGACTGACAACAGCTCAGCTCCTCCATGAAGTGCTAAATCAGTGGAGGAAAGCAGGTTTAAAATTCAGATGTCGAATTAATTTGTCATTGCAGTTAGACAGATATTGCATGGTAAATACATACTTCAAAAGTGCCTGTTGATAAGCAACAGCAAAGGAATTACTTGAAAAAAATAATTGCAGAATTCATTTTTGAGAGTGTTATTGATCTTCCATTAGAGAGGTCATTATTTAGGTGTTTGCCTTAAGGTCATTTCACTGCATGACTTGAGTGTAGCAAAGCGAATTTCTAGGAAGTAGAAAATAATCTAAAAAGTAATTTCCCTTGGTATTAGTGGGCATGTTCTGTGAGAATAATTTCCAGTGATTAAGATATAGTTATTGGAGACTTCTAAGAAATTGAAACTCAAAAACCTCACCAACCATTTTTAATATTCCCTGCTTCTTGGTTATTTTGTTTCATTCATTTTTAATGAACTCCTGCTTGTTTCTTTCCATCATGGTATGTTAGAAGATAGCCTCTGAACACTGATAAGGGCTGCTACAAGTCAAGCAGTGCCTACACTCCTCAGAACTGTAGTACATGCAACACTGATACATCAGGTAATTCCTGTGTAACAGACACTGCTCAGCCATGAGGATACACATGCACAGATTGCTGTCAAAGGTCATTGCCTTTAGGGCAAGAACAGCGCTTTTGGAGAAGCCCGTAAGTGTTGGACTAATTGTATGCATCCCCCTCTATCCCTATGTGGTTTCTCACAAGCTTCAATAGCTTGAATCTGAGCCACTGCAAGCATCAAGGCCGTTTATGATCATTTAGACTCCCTTTGAAGAGGAAGATGCTACATAAATTTAAGGATTATTACTATATTGAAACAGAAACAGATTTCACAGTAACTTCTTTTCTTTAGATTTACGTATAAGGCGGCAACATTCTTCTGAAAGTGTTTCCAGTATCAACAGCGCTACAAGTCATTCAAGTATTGGCAGTGGTAATGATGCTGATTCCAAAAAAAAGAAAAAGAAAAACTGGGTAAGTACTCAGCAGGTTTAAAACTATCTTTTAGCTACTATGTCATTGCCTAGTGTCTGAGTAACATGACAGTCCATTTCATGTACAATGTTCTTGTGGGGACAGATGGATATCAAGAAATTTGTGTGTATCCCTACTGTGACACTATCAGCAAACTAAAAATTATTGAATATCAGCAGGGGTTTAATTGCAAAAGTCAGAGTAATTAAAACAAACAAAAGTACAAGCAACAACTACAACAACCAAACAACAACAACAATTTAAAATAGCTGTTATGACCAAAGCCACCTCTGGGCCACATTGAAGCCCTGTTTGATTTTTCTTCAGTTGGAGTTTGGTTCAAAAGCTTGACTCAAATATATTACCCAGCTGTGGAGGGAGTTTAAATCTGTTAAGAATTCTCACTTAAAAGTAGTCTGGTGTTTAAAGAAATTAAGATGTTTCTCAACTGGAACATACAAATACCGCATACTGCTAAAGATTTAATCAAATACCTTCAGTAAAGAATCAGATAATATGTTTTTATTGTTTTACAAATATTATATGCATAAATATTTGTTTTAAAATATTGATGAGCCTTCATTCCCTTGATTTGTAATTCCACACTCTTTCATGTTTCTGCAAGGTGAACTCTAGAGGAAGTGAGGTGAATATAAACCATGGAAAAGTTGGCATGCATCTATAAAAATCCTATCTTGGCATGATTGCTATTTATTTTGGCAGTAGGCTTTTATACCTCCTAAAACAAGATTATCCTGTATGTCTTCTCAGTTTGTCTTTATTCATTTTAATCTCAAAGTTTAGGCTATAGAAAGGGGGAGTGTAGCCAAAATCCATTTCTTTCTCGTTAGACATCATGAGCTGGAAAGGACTTAAATAATGTTTCTCATTAAGATCAGTGGTCGCACTCCCCACTCTCCAATTATACCATGAGAATAATGTGTTTGAAGACCTCATTTTTTCCTAGAGGAACCAGCTGGTCATTGTGTTCTGTACAGTTTTGATCAGAACAACTTTCTGAAAATAAAAACAAACCCCAGATTTTTCCTAAGATGAACAAGTTCTGTATTTAGACAAAGGTATGAACAAATGAGCTAGTTAATTTTAACTGCAGACAAAACTGTTGTCATCTTGGCTCCTGAAATAAATGGCTCTTTGGCTATTCTGTCCCTTTTCAATACTGGATACAAGCTTCTAGAGGGAAAAGGCAATGCTTGTACATTCAGAGATCTTACCTTCTTAAAGGAAACTGCAACAAACAGTATATACCTTTCAGCTAACATTCTTCTCAATAGTACAACAAAGAAAACCTCACGTCCCAGCCTACATCCTCTTAATTGTGATCCAAATCATAGCATTTGCATAGTTTGGCCATTGCAAGTTTTAATGGGGAGAATAAATTGGCAAACCCTGTAAATTGGACTAGTCTTTTGATTTCAGCATTTAGTTCTGCCTGTACCTAGATGGAAAGTGGTTATTTAAAGCCACCCCTTGAAGGGAATGCCATGGGAATGGGATTCCACAGGGGCTTAATGGCTTTAAATGAGCATTTCTCTCCAATAGCTGTACCACTCGGTCCTGCACTTTTTCCGTAGCATTCCTCTTGCACTGCGCTGGATTAATAAAGTCAAAATAAAGCACCGTATCATGTTTTTAGAGATACTGTGTTGCATATGTTAATACCTTGCTTCTGCATACTGACCTCAGGCAGTGGCTAGGATGGCATCTGCAAACTAACTCTTCAAAACATGAGCTGCACACAAAGTGCTGTGATGAGGAAAATAATCGTGCTCTATATTTGTTTTCCAGCTAAGAAGCTCTTTCAAACAGGCCTTTGGAAAGAAAAAGTCCACCAAACCTCCTTCCTCACATTCGGACATAGAAGAGCTGACAGACTCCTCTCTTCCTTCCTCACCTAAATTGCCCCACAGCTCAGGAGAGTGTGGGGCGACATCAATGAAACCATCACAGTCAGCATCTGCGTAAGTGTCTCTCTTGGCAAGTGGGATGGGCTGGGAAACAGACCTCCTCTAATGTGGCCATTTGCAGTTCAGAAACCATCTCCAGCAGCTGTGATCTTTTAATCCTGAGCTCCGTCCCTTTGCCAGATTTTTCGTGAGCTTCACCATTTACACACTAGTTCTGCAGCAGCTCTTTATTCAGTCATTCTTTCCTTCTTTCACAGACTTTACCCAGAATCACCTTGCACTACAAACTTCCAAAAGCTTATATTGTGCTGTCCCTGCACCATTTGCAACTCTATCATAATCCACTTAGTAAAGGCCAAATTATGAAGTTCCCTTGTTCCTTTTTTCATGGCATACTAAAAGTGTAATTTTTTTCCAAGTGGCTATGGATTTTTACAATGTACTCATTCCTCCTGTTATTACTTTTATCTACTTTGTAGCTACTGATGCGTATATTTTTTAATCTATTTCCCCTCTTTCATCAGCTTGATATTTTTGTAGGATTTTACTTTTATATTTTATTCAAATCACCACCCTTAAGGTTTCAGGTCTGAGAACAAGTCATCAATCAACAGCTGTCCCATTTCTTCAGTATTTTTTGAATATCTGATAAGTTCTTACAGAGTTCCCAGCTCTCATTCATATTCCTCTGCCTTTTTTTTTTTTTTTCATTGTGCTAAACTCTTAACTCTTTCTAATATGGGGAAGTCAACCTCTTTGAACCAAAAAATGCCTACTGCTGGTGTGAGACTTACTTTCCATGTCCTAATTGAGAATAATCAGGTCACAATTACTTTTTCTTAAGGCCCTCAGGGAATTCTAGTCTCATGACTGATTACTAAGCTCTATAATAGAATTACTCTGTATTAGGTTATGTGCCTTTTATGATTAAGTTTTTATAGACTCTAATGATTTTTATATACGAGGTTTAGGAGTCTGACAGCAAATATTCCCCAAAACTGAACACCTTCAGAATAAGTGTTTTCCTTTTTCTCAAATTGTGTGAAGACTAGAAAGTCATAACTCATTGAAGTCTCTGTATTTTTGTTGCATTATTTTATAGGAAGCTTATTTTAGGTATATGTGTGTTTTGGGATGAGGATTTCTATATGTTTGGGACCCTACTGTTTGACTTATCAACTTATCACCTTAACAGTGAAAAGTAAAAGCCTTACTTAGAAAGTGCCTGAATTTAAACTAATCACTTTTATTCTGCCAAATTAATTACTTATGATTCACAGAACTGCTCCCATAACCTTATCCTGCCTTCTTTCCACCAATCCTAGGTTTTTTTTCTGTCTCTGTGACTTGCTCTCTGGGTGTGCTAGTGTCCCCAGATTTTTTCAAGGATAAAACTACACATCTAGTCTTTCATCCCAAGCACTTGCCATGGTTGTTTGATCTTTGAGCCTTAAATTCTTACATTTCATCTCGTTCACAGCTTTCAGGTTTTTCCTCTATAACATTTTTAAAGTGATCTTTCTGATCATATTATTACGTATTTTATTATTACGACGTTTCTACACAGAATAACACAGAGATTACATAAAATGTATTTATACACATAACTTGCTTTGTCTGTTTCGCTTATAAGGTCACTTGATTTGGAAGACTCAGTTTTCTGTTGCATAATTTAAACTCCTGTCTCCTTCAAGACTTTCTATAATTGTTAGCAAACTCTGTTCAAAGCTCATGACTTACTCCTTCTACCCAAAGCAACCTGTTGATTTAAAAATTCTGAGGTTGTAACAAGAAGGAAAAAGTAAAAGTCTCTCTAACTACTTTAAACCTTTGTCTCAAGTTTGATTGGACTTTTGAGTCTCTTTCTGTGACTGCTCAGGAATGCTAACTTATATTTTTGTTGTTCTTCCTTCTCATGAGGTCTCATATTCTTATGTAATTTTGCAGCTGTAGGAGCTAAGTGTTGTAAGGTTTTGGGATCTGCAAAAGAAAATTCAGTTCTTACATATTCTTCTTCCATTCTGCTTACCTTAAGAGCTGAGACCAGTTTTTTCTGTTTATTCCAGAACTGAAGCTCTGCTTTCTGCTTCACTTTTGTGTTCTTTAAAGCTGGATTGCCAGGGTCTTTTTGTCCATATCTTCTCAAAATGTACTGAAAAAAAAAAAGAAAAAAAAAAAAGAAAATAGCCAACTAATAGATGACTTCCCAGTTGTTCAAGTTGTTTTATTAGATAATATATGCATGGAAATAAAATTTCGTTTTCTTTTTGCTTAGCATAGGGAGGTATGGACACATAACAGAAAGAACTGTATCATAATATTTGGGAAAAAAAAATCCTAGTTTACATCTTTATTAATTTTTAATGACATTTAAAATATTTGTGCATGTTTTGGATGATATTTATTATCTTTCTTCCTCTATTTGACATAAATTTTATTTACCATGAACTTCTTCATATTCCCTTTGCTTATGATTTCTTCATATATTTTCTTGACCGGGTCTCATGTTCTAAACCATCACCTTTACTCTCTTCCAATTGCATCTGTCTAGCACATGTGTGTGCAGGTCATCTCTAGTCTGGGCACCAAGGAAAAGGCAAAATGGCCGTGTGGTCTACAAGCACAGATCCTGGTAAAACTGAGTGTGGGGCATGGAGTTGTATCCCCAACTGTTAAATGCTGACCTTTGTTTCTCTTTTTTTTTTTTTTTTTTTTTTTTTTTTTAAATACAAGCAGTAATAATCACAATAATAATACTTATTTTCATGAAATACTTTTCATATTGAAATTTTTCTGCAAATATTAACTATTTATAGTCAGAGTAATAAAGAACAAATAACATTTATTGAATTGACTGGAAATACTGCTTAGTGTAACAATGTAGCCAAAATTCAGTGTTTTATTTTTTACTGGTGGTTCTGCTGATGATAGAAAGAGGCAAAACAGTCTGACATGAGAGCTGGACAGTTGTGGGTCCCTGGGGCAGTCATGATTTGATCTTTTCTCACAAAATTATGGTTTCTTCCCTTAAAATAAATGCTCATTAAAAATAACCATATGGTAATCCAGTCTTTAAGGGGAAAAAACCAAAACCAACCCACATGATTTCATATATTGTGCATCACAAAATGACAGCCTATAGGCAAAACATCGGCCATCACAAATCAAAACCATTACAGATCAAAATCTTCTAGACCATAAATTCAAGGACTGTCCTTTTGTGTACTATTCAAAATAGAGAAAAATATTGATGCCTAACAAATAATAAATATCAGCAGTAAAGTTTAATCAGCACACTTCAGTTCTGACTATTATTACATAGAGGAATCATAAACTTCGCACCAGAGAAATTATATGAGTATAAAATCCAATTAAAACCAATGAATGATACACACTCAAAAAAAGATACCTGGAAAGTAGTTAAGAATTTGTTTTTCCCCATAGTGAACTAAACTAAAAAGCTAAAAAGCAGTCTGATCACTTCTTCTGGAGAGGGCTTTTTTTCCTTTTATAATTTGCAGTTTGATCGTTTTCATGTTTCTTTGATAAGTTTCTTTCTTCACTCATAGGTTTCACCATCAGCAAGCATTTTTCTGTACTTTGATATTTAATAATGACAGTGCTTTGGGGAGAGAACCTTCCTTTAATCTCCTGCCTGTTTCCTGCTCCTCTTTAGGCTCTGTGAGTGCACAGAGGCAGAGGCTGAAATTATTCTTCAGCTAAAAAGTGAGCTGAGGGAGAAGGAGCTAAAATTAACAGACATTCGTCTGGAAGCCCTCAGCTCTGCACACCATCTGGATCAGATCCGGGAAGCCATGAACCGCATGCAGGTCAGTGCAGTAGCTTAAGTGATGACAGAGGTGCACACCACAGGTATGATTGGTGTATTTCCTTTCCCAGTACTTTGTTTCAGGCACCAAAAAGCTGTCAATACAAAGTAAATTGCTAGATTGACTTTTGAAGGATGGGTATGATAAGTGTTTGCCTTATAATAAAGACATTCTTAGCATATATATTAAGAGCTAAAATGTGTTTGAGAGATATGGAAGAAGACATAATCCCTGCCCAAAGGATATTTATTATCTCAAGCCTATGACTGGGGTAAGCAATATGACAGAGAAGCAGATCAAAAAGTGATTTCTACAGAGTTTTAAATCCTTGAGCCATGGAGGGGCCCAGGATGTTATGTGCATACTCTTTCATCATTTCTGATTCCTAACTCAGTCATGGCTTGCCAAGGCAAAGAATGTAAAATCGAACTAATTACTGTGTCATAACATCATAACATTTTGCTACGTTATTTTGTGACACTGCTCCAATTCCTTTGTGAGCACATTTTTCATTAGAAGATTTTCCCTTTCATGAGGCTGAAAGGATGCAAAAAGAATGGCAGTGTTCTTCAGTGGAGCACAGAGCTCTATGGGAGTCGACTCTGTTGCTTACATGCAAATACCCAGTACCATGGTGGGTGCCCAAAAGGATCTGTAATACCCACACAGTATGACATAGGTCCTTCAGTAGAACTGGGCCCTTCAGGAATGACAGCTAAGATATCTATGTCATCCCTGAAGGCACTATAAATCTGTATTTGGGGAACAGAACCAAGCCCATGGGTTGGGGATTCGGGTTGAGACACGGATGGCTACATTTAAAAATCCAGGAATGAGCTGCATGGTAAACTTCTATTGTAGTCAATCGAGTTTTAACCCTGCAGTAGTGAGGGCTAGAGAGCTACCCTAAAATTACCCCGAGATAGGTACAGAGGGTGAAAAGGAGTTCTTCGAGCATAGGCATTTCTTACCATTTGAACCAGCCTCAAGTATTTGCATCTGCACAGGACAGATAGGTTTGACATTCAAACAGTAGGTTTGACATTCTTCCATGGAAGACCATGTTTGTCATGCCACTGGAAACCCACACTTGCACAGTTGGATCCAGCCCCATGCCTTGCCAGCTGAACTGCTCTGTGTTGGGTGCTTAGGTGAGGTGCACCTTTAGGCACTTTTGTGTAGATGCCCACAGCACCTGATTTCATAACTACAGAAATGTTGTGCCTGATGTATTTTCTAGACCTCTTTGTTTACAGCATGCCTATATCAGTCTCAGCCACATCTTTAAACATCTATGGTACCTGCCATCCTCCCAGGTGCTCACACCCTAAGTGCCAACATTACTGTGGGATTACTTGGCTGAACTCCAATCAGAGGGAAGACTTATAAAGAACTGGTCCATAAATACGGTTTCAGTTGTCCAGACATAAGTAAGACATTAATCTTAAGGCACTGAAAGTTTTTAAGGAACTATGAGAAATAGAATACAGGTAATTGCAGTGGTGGAGAAAAGGATGTGAGGGCTTATCATCTGATTAGAGACTTATGCTGGGATATGAGTACCTGAGCCAGGTGAACTCCGCAGAGGGAGGAGTCTGCTGTAGGCACAGTTCTCCAAAGTCTGACTTCCTCAAATCTGGGCAGAGGCAACTAGTTGAGATGCTATTACTGGTAATCACCACTTATGAAGTTTTCCCAAAAGGAAAGGCAGCCACCCTGCAGTTGCCAAACTATGGTATTTTATACGATTGGTGAGGATTGGTAAGGGGAAAAAACAGGACTCGTGTAAGTGATACATGAATACTTTTTTATTCAAAGCACCTTAAAAACCTAAAGCTCAGGTGAATTGAAGACTGCTAAGAGCTGTGTAATTAATCAGCATAAATTGCAGAGTAGCTCCTGATTTGAACCCTAGACTAAACTGATACACGTATCACCTTCTTTTATTATTATGCTGGTTTGTCCCTTCCTTTTCACTATCTCCTCACCTTTGTGTATGTGATCTTATCTTTTTGTAGCTGTAGCAGGGTTTTTTATGATGCTGTCTATCCCATATGTTTTTACTTCTGTAATATAGCTATGCAGCCTCCATAAAAAAATGGGACTTTTAGCAGGGTGATAGTGAATGTAGAATTAAATTTGATTTGCAGAACCATCTGCAAGAATAAGCAGTTGCTTTGTAATGCGCTTTGTGAAGTGACTGGAAGCTAGATTTAGCTGGTACAGGCTGTTCTCAGGCTAAGTTTTCATTTTATTATTGTACATCCAGTAATCACTTGGCACCACAAAGGATTTAGCTTAAAAAAATTCCAGTTTTTCTGATTCATGTCACTGTATGTTTCCATCAGAGAGAGTTTGCTCACTGCTATGTGAACAATCCCATATTTGAATGATTAAAAAGTCTTCTTTGGTAGCAAGAAGGGTTATGAAACTTAAACTATCAATTTCTAATTTTTCAATTTAATTTCTCTGTGAAGTTACTGCTTGAATTTTATATTCAATGGCAGTAATAATTTTCTATGACTTTAGAAACATTGACATATCCAGTAACTTTCTTAACTGACTGTTGACTAAGGTATTTCACAATACAATGTACCTCAAAAAAATGGGGATAGCTAGGAAAATTCTCACCACAGTCACAATATGGTCAACTCTACAATAAAAACAAAAGCTTGAAGCTTATATTGTTTAGAATCTATCTTGAGGCAAAAACTAGAACAAGGTTATTGGGGGTTTTCCCTTCATTTAAGAAGTAAAGACAATCCAGTTTTCACTGTGTTATACCTCTGCTGTGAAAGTGGTAAACCAGTTAACTAGGTCAGGGGAACAGCATCAATAGAATAGCCACCGACATTGGTTTTCCACAAGAATAACCTCCTGTGCTTTTGTGTTGCTTTATTTTTTATGTAGAATGAAATTGAGATACTGAAAGCTGAAAATGATCGCTTAAAGGCAGAGACTGGAAATACTGGAAAACCTGCCCGGCCTTCATCAGAGTCATCAAGCAGCACATCATCATCTTCATCACGGCAGTCACTGGGACTTTCTCTGAACAATTTAAACATCACAGAATCTGTTACATCAGGTAAGCATACTTTGGACACATGCATGCCTCTGCAGTTAGTAAGACTTTTTCAGCCTCTAAATGGGCCACATAGGAGAAGCATTTCTGAAAGTTAAAACACCTCATATCACTCAGGTTAACATTGGATATACATTCAGTAACGGAGATGAGGAAGACTGCTGGTGGTCATGTCTGAAAAATGGAGCTTTTAGAAGCCCCTGAACAGCAGTAACAGACTGTTCATTATGTTTGCTTTGTTCCTAGCTATGACTCTCTCTCTACCTACATAGTTTACAGTACTCTTTAGCCATCCACTTGACAATTTGTTTGTAAAGGAATATCTGTTGAAGTATACTTGACAACTGTATTGATATATTCTCTTGCCCATATGGGATAAATATAACTATAGTATGGGAAACTTTCTTCTTTTGGTTTACAGATCTTTGCTCATTCAGTTAGCTCCCTTCATATTCACAGCTGAGGCAGAAGGTGGTCTCAGTTAGCTTTATCCCTTACATTTTTTTAATTTGGTACAGCTAGTTAGCCTGTGTTGGACCAAATCACCATTTATCACAGGAGCCAAACCCTGCCTGGCTTATTAGGCACTCTCATTGTCTTCTGTGAATGAAGGAAAGCAAGCAGAACTTTGGTCCACATCCTGAACATTAACATTTGATTATTTTCCATGCCATAGAGTTTATGATAATAAGCCTTCTACATTTGTTTTGATAATGTAGCCAAGAAACAGAAGTGCTGTCTCTAACTTTAGAACTGGGAGTAAAGCAGGAGCAGAGCAGCACTCATTTGCATAGACGCCACAGAAAGTATAATGCAGTCTCTGGAAGCAATAAAAATGTGGCTAATAATTGTGGAAAGAGTCTAGGCAAGCGTACAGCTGGGAGTGTGCCAAACTGACTGACTATAATTTGGATTGGCAGTTATTCATATTATCTTGCCAGTCATTGATTACACGGATATTTGAACATTTTTTCTGGTTAATATCAGATTTTGTATGAAAATTGGTATATTTTTTATTTACATTCCAGTTCTTTGAAAGGTTTAACTTTTAGCATGGAGGAGTCTGAACTGGGCCTCAGCATGCAATGAGGTGTTGCAAAAGCAGGGAGAAAAAAATTTAACTGCTCACAGATCCACATATATTTAAAAAAAATACAAAAACCAACCAAACAAATAAAAAAGTACAAAAAAATGTAACAGAGTTTTTTTTCAATATGGTGGTTATAGAATGTCTCTCATGAGGAGCAGCCATTAGCACTTCAATGCTTGGCACTAGCTCTGTCTAGATACAGGAATAAACATGTGGGAAGAAGAGTTTGAATAAAAGGAGGGGGAACCAGATGAGAATTCAATGGGTAAAGAGGAACAGGGGAAAGAAAAGGGAAAGTAAAAGATAAAGAATGAAGAAGAAGAAAATTAGGAGGACGTGTTCAGCAAAATAATAGAAAAAATAAAAGCTGGAAGAAAAAAAGAGGAAGGAGAAGAGGGAAACAGGGGAAAGGAACAGGAGGAAGGAGGACAGGATGACTGGGAGAAGTGGTTGGACTAGATGTTCTTAAGGGTGTTTTCCAGCCTAAATGATTCCATTATTTCATAAGCTTTATATAATTTTCTGTGTTATTGTTCTAAATGTTTTTCTCACATGCAAAGTAATTACTTTTGGTTATAAGAAATTAAAGATATAAGGGTGCCTAATGAGGAGTGGAGAATTTCATTTGATTTTGAATCCAGAATTTTTGATCATGCGATGATCATTTTGTTGCCGTGCCAGAGAACTTGGAAGGGTGACAGCTTTTCTCCAAGTCCTGTGGGGTTTTTGAGACAGCTGGAGTACTACTGAACAAAAGTCCCTGAGATATGGAGAGGTTAATAATGATGAGAGCTAAGCTGAGAGAATCAAGGGCTTTGGCTCTTCATATTATAAAAATGCCACTGCACGTTCTGGGAGCAATGTCTCCAGTCAACCGTGGTCATCTGGAAATGACCAAAGCTGTCCACTGTCACTTCCTAAGGGTATGGTGATACCCTCCCAATCAATGTGAGTGGCAAGCTGGGAAGGGGTTTGGTGGCTACAGACAGCTCTATTTCAATCAGTCAGTGGAGTGAAAGGAGCAAACAAGGACCAGTACGAGACTGGCCCAGAGTGCCAGAGCTCAGACAGGAATTGAACTGAAGTGACCATAGCATGCCCAAAAAGCAGACCTGGCAGGGAGTAATTAAAACAATTAGTACCACTATGAGACTAGAGGCCCTTGGGCAGCTTCTAAGCCCCTTGTATCAGCGAGAGAGAGAGCTCTTAGAAAGTGAAATTTGTTCTTTTGCTACGGAGTGGTTCCTCATTTCTAAAGACTTAAAGAAGAATGAATTTAAAGGGCTACATAAGGGTCATTTAGAGATTGAAAAATTTCACAGGGGGCTCAGTTGTACTATAATTTGCCCTCAGACAAGCTATGACATTATCGAAGCTCTTAGGTTTGCTCAAAGGTTTGTCAAATATGCCAAAACACAAGACAAGTGAAGTGAAACATTCAGTGGTGACAGAGAAAATCTGTCTGGAACAAAGCAAGCATAGATTTATTAAAGCTCACAAAGAATGAAAAAAAAAATGCTTCTTTGTTCAACGAATTAAAAAAAAAAAAAACAACAGCAGAATCTGCATTCTAGATCTGGATGTAAGTTATTAAACTTTTTACATGAAAGCTAATTTTTAAATACATTAATTGAAATTATATTCATAAGCCTTCTTTGGTTTTCCTTTGAACTGTGACTGAATCTTACTGGGACCTCATTTAATTTGGCTGAAATCTGACTTTGTGCAGACTGTGTCATGAAGTCAATGTTTTTCAGACTAAGAACAAACAGGGCTTAGGTTAGTGGATTATTGTGCTGGCCTTTGAAGAAAATGCAAATTCGTAATCTCATCTAATTTTATAGTTAGTTTAAATGTCTAACAGTAAAATCTCAGAGAGAACTTCTAGAAGAAAGCAGTAGTTTTATCACTTGCAATAAAGCTGTAGGCCCAGCCTTTAATAGAAATACATCAGCTTTCTCATTTTAGGAGTTAATGAAGTGGTAGAAACAGAGGTGCAGAGCAGATCAAAATCACTCTTTATGTCCAAGAAAAATGAAGCCTTTCCTTAGATGAATGGCTGAAAATAGAGTCCCATATTCTGGAGGAGTCCAAAGTGGTTTTCTAGTGGGGGTGAAAAATATTCTATCCATGCCATACGTACAGAAGGTAAAGGAGTCATCTGGAAAGTGAAATTAAATGCTGTTTTGCCTAACAGCAAAAATATCAATGCAAGGATTTCTTGTTTTCTCTTCTTACAACATTCTAAAGGTCAAAAATGATTGCCCAAAGACATAAACTTAATTTAGTTTTTAAACAACATTATTTTGTGAACATATTGTAATTTTGAAAAAGTTCCAAGAGGGAAAGCAAAGACAAGACTATAATGCAAGGGTTTATTTATTTGTGGAGTCTTTATTCATTTCTGCATGATTAAAACAACTAATGTTCCTTCAGAAATTGACAACTTGTAACTTTTTGTCACCTCCAACAGAAATGGTGAATTAGGAATAAGTACAGATTATAATAATTGCAACTTTTTGTCATGACCACCTTTCTTTTTAACCAAAAAATCCTTTGAACAAATATTGAACTGATGATGTGAACATAATTGACGTGATTTGTCAGACTGATCACTTCCCTTCTTTTAATGTAGATATTTTGTTGGATGATGTCACTGATGGAGCACTCCACAAAGAAGGTCATAGTGTCAAAATTTTAGTCACTATAAACAAGGGCTATAGTCGAGCCAAGGTAAGTGCATTATCCAGAGCAGAATTATAGCTCAAGCAAGTGCTGGAATATAGTAGCTCCATTTTTTTTTTTTGTATTTTAAGCAAGGACCTGAAGGGAAATTTCTTACAGATAGCAGTTCTCATCTCTATAGATGCTCAATACAGTTAGGCACACTCCATAGACTAATTTCATATGGCCTCTTTCCGCCTTTGTGTTGGCTTAGTCACTACCAATTCTCAGTTTAATTAGTTATAGGATGTCCTAGGACTTGCTGTCTCCATTTCAAAGCCATTATAAATTACATCTATGCCTTGGACTCCTTACGGTGCAACTATGAATTTGCTGCCGAGAAATTGCATTGTCATGTTTTCATGTTCTGTGTTATAAAAAATTATAAATACAGTGCAACCTTTATTTTTAGTAATCTTTTTAAAAACTCAGATGCAATCAATGAACAGAGCAAGATTCTGTATTCCCTTCTTTATAAAGATGTACCAAAGTAATACAATCTGTACCTATTTCTGGCACAGAGATTACTACCAAAGTTGTAACATCACGTTCTAAATACTACTCATATTCTTCATTGGGAAAACTATGAATCTTCATAGAAAACTAATTAGCACCATTTTTAGTCCAGTTTCCAAAAATTTCTCTTTGCAGGATCAAAAGCCACATGCATACCTGATAGGATCAATTGGAGTCAGTGGAAAAACAAAATGGGATGTTTTAGATGGTGTAATCAGACGTCTCTTTAAGGTAAGACACTGAAAAATTAGCTTCAGTAATATTACGATTTTCTTTTTTGTTTTAGAAAATTTCTGTATTATTTGAGTTGTCTTGCCAAGTTTTTGGTTTGGTTTGAGGTTATTTTGATGTATAGCTAACACCACTATTAAGCTTTATTCTTAGAGTCACTATTCTTTTTTTTATGACTGTAGGCAGTTTTCCAAATTGCTTTCATTCAATAAATATTTTTATGTCTTATGTTTTCATATAATTTCAGGAGTATATTTTCCGAGTGGATCCAACTACTAGCCTAGGTTTAAGCTCTGACTGCATTGCTAGCTACTGTATAGGGGATGTAATTAGAGCCCATAGCCTAGAAGTGCCTGAACTGCTGCCTTGTGGATATCTGGTTGGAGACAATAACATCATCACTGTGAACCTGAAAGGTAAAGCCCAAAGAATACTTCTGCAGATACTGTAGAGTTCTACATTGCAGTTCCCTATCCTTTCATATTTATTACTTTTCTTACACCTTATTGTCTCTAGTTCGAGGACACATTTATCACATAAACTGTAAGACATTGCATAATAACTATCACAGTGCAGCCTTTTGAGGGAAATCTAAGAATATCTGTCCTCCCCTGCCTTGACTGCCAAATCACAACAAAGTACAGATTTCTAAACAGTGGCAAGAAAACCCAACCCCAAAACAGAGATTACGATGAGAAATATTTATGGTTTATTCAGTTCCACAGGAAAAAATTTATACATTTCAAAAGCTCTAAGGATTTGCTATTGGAGAGGAGGGGGGGCCTTCAGGAGAACTTTACATACATTCATGTGACAACTGGTAACCCTTGTGGCTGTCACTTTGACCTTTTTTTTGTCATCATTGCCAGTAATGTCTGAAACATATATCTTTGCTTCACTGAGCCTTCTCTTCACATTTACTTTGATTGTATCTCTCCCACTCATCTCAACTCACTACTGCTGTTTAATTTTTTGGGAAGGATATCAGTATTTCCACGGTAAAGAAGTCCTTAATAGGGATTTGCTTTAGAAGATTTGATGTAAGAAGTATCTTACCTTGCTTTAGGCATAGCACTGATGCCATCAGGTGCTGGGCCAAATAACTACCTTAGCAAGGATAAGACAGGCCATTTTTCTTTTCTTTTATCCCCAGGAGTGGAAGAAAACAGTTTGGACAGTTTTGTGTTTGACACATTAATTCCTAAGCCAATTACCCAGCGGTACTTTAATTTACTGATGGAGCATCGCAGAATTATTCTATCGGGACCCAGTGGCACAGGAAAGACCTATTTAGCTAACAGGCTGGCTGAATATATTATAACTAAATCTGGCAGAAAAAAAACTGAAGATGCAATTGCAACTTTTAACATAGATCACAAGTCAAGCAAGGTAAGTTACAGTTGAAAACATAATCTATTGCTCAATTAATAGTGATGATGCAGAACAGATTCTATTAATTGGTGTACTCTTTTGCTGCTCAGTTAGCATTTCTTCCTACAAGAATTCAGTCTCCAGTCCCAATGATGTACAGGGACCAGATCTTTCTGTTCTAAACAAACCATTGAAGCATTCTGAAGGAAGTCTCAATTTTCCCCCTCTTGAGGAAACCCATTTTAAGTATAGATGTAGAGTCCAACTCCTATGCAAATTATATTTTTGGAGTGTCTGTAATTTCTTTGTCAGAGGGTTGGATATATAGTAATACTAGTGTAATTTGCTTTTTTTATGATGATAGCATCAGCCTTTGTTAGCAAAGATTTCAAAGTGGAGATTTGGAATTACTGCCTTGGGCTCAGTTTCTTAATCAGCACTGGAGAAATACAACTGTCATGATTTCTGGTGTGCATCCTGGTCAAGAAGCTGACCATACTGAAATTGCCTCACACATCATGTCACATTCCCAGTGATTTACATTGCTCAGATTATCAGGCTTCTAGCACGACTACTGTGCTAGCCACAGATAATACTATTCACTTGCCTGTCCTGAATTGTGTGTGCTCCTAACTTGGTTCCTGGGGGGAAAAAAGTGAAAGGGTTTGCCCAGAGCTCTCTGATTTGCACAGAACATAATGAATGCTAACATAATATAAGAAGGAAGAAGATCCCAAAGGGGCGAGAGGACCATTCTGGCAAAAATAACTGCTGTTCACTGTCTTTGTTCAGAGGATTTGTGATGCTATTTATTTTGGCAGGGAATGTGTTTATGTTTTATTGTTATACCACACACATCTGTAAAGAAAATTGTCCCACAAAGAGCAAGCTTTTGTATTTCTGGTAAATTGCTTGGTCTGTGTGTTTTGGTGTTTGGCTGTTGTTTTGGGGATTGGATTGGTTGGGGGCTTTTTCCCCCTTTCCTGTACTTCTATCAAATTTATATAGAACTTTTGAGTTTGTAATAAAAAAAAGAAAAAGCAACATTGTCAAATATCAAGGGTGTTTGAATAATACAGATGGTACTATTCCATGAAAGAAACCTATAATATTCCCTGAGAGACACCTGATCGTAAAAAGACAAAGGAAAATCTTTCTTGAAATAAAAAAGGTGCATGTTTCCATTAAAGAAGAAAAGGTTCTGCTATCCCTCAACCAGAAAATAAAATGGCAATAGGAACTTTGTCCATAATACTGAGCATTTCCAACCCTGACAAAATTAGATACCTCTAGAGATACAGCTTTAAAACTTGACTAGCCCAGATCCTCAAGAGCAAGAAAGTGTTGACAAAAATATGAAACGTTTTGATTATAGAAAGCTCTCTTTTACGTCTGCACTAAACAGCAGCCAGACAGCTGACAGGAAAGAAGAATTTACACAACTAATTTTTTTATGAGGTGTGATAAAGCATGCCCAAGAGGGCAGGCAGATTTTCAGTAGGAGTGCTGAAATGAGATATCTAAAGGAGCAGTTCAATACACTGAAATTGCGTGACAGTGTGGTGGGGTTTTTTGGCATATGAATGTGATATTCATAAGAAGAAAGGTCTAAAAATTACTTTGTGAGTATCTCAGCCCATTGGAAATGGCATATTTTATTGCAACCTGTTTTCCTCTGGAGATAAGATACTTTATCAGCAAATTTCCAAGGAATATATCCACCAACTCAGAATGCTTCTGTCATTTGCCTTGTGTTTAGCACCTTTTTTTTTTCCTAGGATGTGGTTCAATGTTGCCCTCTGTAAGCAGCATGTTTTCCTGCATGTGCGGATCCAGCTGAGTGATCCACAGATGGAAATCTCTTTAGCAGTCATTTTATCTTTCTGATTTTTTTTTTCAGTGAAATTACATCTGTGGTCTAATTGGATAAATCTTTTCTGGTCTTGGGGCATTTTTTTATGATTTTTTTTTTGTTTTTTTGTTAATTCTGCTGAAGGATCTCCGACAATATCTGGCAAACCTAGCTGAGCAATGCAGTGCTGACAACAATGGTGCTGACCTCCCTGTCGTCATAATTCTTGATAACCTCCACCACATCAGTTCACTAAGTGACATCTTCAATGGATTCCTCAACTGTAAATATAATAAATGGTAGGTATTACCTCTTCTCTCTCCTTGCACATGTTTTGCAATTTAAGCAGTAAAAGCTCTTTTTTATTTTGCAAAATAAAATGTCCCAGTGAACACTTAGACTCCCATAGGCCATCTGCAAGCCTGTTATGTGCTTCAATAATTTTAACCCTCTTCAGCAAAGTACTTAGTTGGCTCCTTCGCTTTATTTGCATGTCTCCCACGCTTCTCAGTAAGCTGTAAATGTGCCACAAAATTTAAGAATGTACTTAAACACTTCTCATTAGTACCATGAGAACAGGTTACACTTTGTAAGTGTGGAATTTGGGATAAACCATGCCATGCAGAAGCAGCTGTGTTTCTAGCAGATTTGCCCTTCCCACAGTTTTCCTTGCAGCAGTGCATAAGTACAAAGTTGTCTGACTGTACTTTATTCTCAAGCAAGAGTAAAAATAATGTTTTCTAGAACTTTTACTGCCCTGTAACATTGGTTATTTCTGCTGTAAAAGTGACATTAGAGGGACTTCCCTTCATAAAATCCTTGCATGCAATGTCTTACTCACGAGATTCACTGGCTTTTGAAATTAAAAAGATAAGCCTACTGGCAAATTATGAATTACATTAAGACAGGGTTGCTTCATTTATTTCTTCATTACAGATGAGCATTAGTAAACTACATATGTGCAAAGAGGGAAATCATACAAGAATAAACATTTTAAAAAGGGTACTTCAGAAATATTTTAAGTCTATGACTGCAATACATCCAGAGACTCTTTTGAAATTGGTCTAGTGCAGAAAATAAGAAGGAATATACTCTGAATATTTGAATTAATTCTCCCTCAAAAAATCTTACTGCTTTTGTCTTTCCAGTCCCTATATTATTGGAACCATGAACCAGGGAGTTTCTTCTTCACCAAATCTGGAGATGCATCACAATTTCAGGTACATTCACTCTGTATTTACTGTGGCCATGTTTGCACAGCTCCCTGCTTCTAAGCCCAGTTCTTTGACAAATATTGATCTTGTGTCTCATCACAGTAAAGTATTTTAGTTTCAGTGTCTCTCCTCTTTTGATGGGTCTCTGAATGGTGTTGGGGAATGGTAAAAGAAATAAGATACTGTCTGGCACCTCTAGCAAGTTGCTGAAGATGATTGCATTCCTGCATTCCATTTGTCTTCAGCAGTGTCTTGAATTCCTGCTGGAACCTGAAATGGCTGTGTTGAAACAGTGAGCAGTAATGAGGTTTATTGGAGCAGTGTTATATTCGACTAATGAGAGTCAGAAGCTTATGCCATTACTTTCATCTATATGTTTAAGAGGAAATAATGTATTTTCTATTCATTGCTGCTTGACATTTATCTCTTCTACCCAGGTGGGTGCTGTGTGCTAATCACACAGAGCCTGTTAAAGGTTTCTTAGGCAGATATCTGAGAAGGAAACTGATTGAAACTGAAATAGAAAAGAACATACGCAATAATGAGCTTATGAAAATCATTGACTGGATCCCCAAAACATGGCATCATCTCAACAGTTTCCTAGAAACACACAGCTCTTCAGATGTAACCATTGGTGAGTCTACTGGTGGAATGGTTTGAAATAAGGATGCAGGCTGCAGTTTTAGAGATTTGTGAAGAATTTTTTTTTTTTTTAAAGTTGCCATGTCTCAATGGAAAGTACCACATCGATGTCGGGAAATTGTCTAGTTGTCATCAAGATTGAAAAGGAAATGGAAAGTTTATAATGAGAGAGTATATGTATTTCCTGGTAGTTCTTCCTTTGTTGCTAGATACTTTCAAGTAAAATACTGCAATTTTTAAAACATAATTAAAAAAAAATTACTCCAATAGTAATTTTCCTAAGCTTAATTTTTTTCTCCTGCTTTCACACTGCAGTATAATTACAGCAAAAAAACCTTATACCTGAGGTCTTTTAATGGAATAACTGCGTTAGCAAAGATGTCATCTTTTACATAGCTTTGCCATAAAACTTGTAAGTGTTCATCAGGCCCTAAAATTGAACCTAAAATGACACCAGTTCATTTTTAGTAAAAGAAGACTGTTGGCTCCTTTAATGTAGTCCTGTTTTAGTATTCTCTTAGCTTGAGCTTGTTCCAGTACTGCTCTTCTAATTTTGAGAAGATTATTTCAAGTGTGTTTCCTAGTTCTACCTTTTTTAATACACAACTTGACTGCTCAGGTCCCCGTCTCTTCCTCCCTTGCCCTATGGATGTTGATGGCTCCAGAGTGTGGTTCACAGACCTTTGGAACTATTCCCTCGTTCCATATCTTCTGGAAGCTGTGAGAGAAGGACTCCAGGTATGTCATTTGTTTCCTAGAAATTTTTTTAATGGCTTTCAAAGACTTTCTCCAAGCTATTTTTAAACAATGCATCCTGGTATGAATGCTGTTGCATTTGCAAGAGGAAAATCTTTGCAGGGGTTATAGAAGGCAGACTCGAATCCCTTTTGACCTGCTCTTACTCTGATGTATAATTCGGCTTTGTTTACTCCAGCACTAATGTATCTTGTATTTTATGAAGGGGGTTTCTTCTCTGTGACTGGAAGAAGGTGGGGTTTTTTCTGTTGTTTAAGGAGTTCCCAGCATGGCTAAATACAGCTCAGATTGTCTCCCTGAGTTAAGGCAGTCTCAGCTTACCCCTGAATGGAATGGTTAATAAGCTTTACACTAGTGCAAGAAAATAACTTTGGTCTGTGTAATCCTCCTACCACCTACATACACAGGTAGGTACACAGGCTTGTGGGGAAAAGCTTGTGAACAAGGATGTTTTCATAGAATCATAGAAAGGCTTGGATTGGAAGGGACGTAGAAGATCATTTAATTTTTGGCCTTGAACACTTCCAGGGATGGGGCATCCACAGCTTCTCTGGGCAACTTGTTCCAGTGCCTCACCACCCTCTGAGTAAAGAACTTCTTCCTAACATCTAATCTAAATCTCTCTTGTCTTAGGTTAAAACCATTCTCCATTGTCCTATCACTATCTGCCCACATTAAAATGTTGTTCCCCCTCTTTTTTATAAGCTACTTCAAGTACTGGAAGGCTGCAATGAGGTCTTCCCCAGGAGGATAACTCCCCAGGTTATACCAGAGGAGGTTGGGATTTCAGACAATTCCGTATCTTTGGAGCAAGCCTAAATCTTTACATTAATCCATTCCCTTTTTTTATTTTTCCCCCAATCTTTAATTGGCTTTCTCCCTTTCCATTTTTTTTTTTTTTTTTTGTTTATGCACTGCAATTCTATGTCCTCTAAAAAGATGCTTTGTGGAAAGACATTTTTTTCCCTGCATGACACTTCATTTTCCCCACATTTCCACACATGACACAATGCAGAGGGGATTGTTATGGACTAGGCAATGAACTGTGTAAGCAGCTGCAGTTTCTTTATCACCTGTATTGACACAGTGACATACTGATGCAAGGGAGGTTTAGAATCTTGCCTGTTGAATATCTTACGCTTTCCTAAAACTGCTTATCTCTCTTGGAATTACAGTGTTTATGCCTTGTGCAGAATACTGCCAAACATTTGATAGAACAGTCACAGTGAGATTAACAGCACTTGTTTAGACCAGCTATAAAAATGCAGTGATATTCTTCATGCTCGTATTTTCCCAAGCATACAGGGTAACTGCTTAAATGAAAACTTCAGTTGTGGAGCAGAAGATGGCAGTATATAGAAGAAAATATGTTTTTTGCATGAGCTGTACCAATTTTTAGCTGCTTTGGATGGCTTCCATAGAATAAAATTATTAATAATAAACAGAAATATTTTATATCATATAATTAAGTGTTCCTGGAACCAAAGATGGATAAAAACTGCCTTTCTAGTCAGGTACTTTGCAAACTCACTTGTCAGACATAGGATTTACAAGCCTTGCTCTAGATTCCAGAAAAGATTCAGTTGCTGTTAATCTCAGATAAGGGAAGTGCTACAGCCTGGAGTTAGCCTGCTACCTCCCTGAGGAACATTTCTCTTGGCTTATTTAGGCAGATCCCTGTTGTAGCAGCCTAGCCTCAGTGTAGGGCAGAAGGAGTCTGAGCACCTCTGTGCCTAATACAGAGAACCTGGCTGCCTAACCCGAAGCTCTGCATTCAGCAAGTTCCTGGCAGCAGCTGCTGCAGTGATAAGCAAAACTCATCGCTCTGCCTTTATCACTAAAGTCCTCCCCTCTTATAATCCCTTTAGGAGTGCAGCCCACCTGTGTCCTCCATGAGTGCATGCCCTGCCAAAAGCAGGGTGTTCCGTGGATCATGAGAGACTGTTTGGGATGGGAGAAATTATAAAAAGCCCTGGTGAATGGCTCCCCATCCCAGTGTGTCATTGTCACAGCTAAAGGAAATCTTTAAAGCAGCAACCAAGGGGCTCTCAGTTAACTTGTTGTTAGTGAACAACAATACAAAGAGGGGTGCATTTTAGTGAGGAAGCTACCAGATCTTCTAAAATGACAATATTCTCATTCTTATTTCCTCTGTCTTCCTCACAGATTCATAAGAATTTTATACTTCATAGTAAGAAAATATATATCCCTTGTGACGTTCTCTTAACCTTCTAAAAGTTCTCACACTTAGAATGTGGACAGATGTCTGCTTCAGCATCTCATTTTGCTGGGAGAAGTGAACAATCTGTACTGGCACCTTCTAATTCACTTCAAACAAAATCCAATTTAATGCATTTGATAGGTCTGTGTTAATTTCACTGATATGCCTTAAGCAAGTTACCTGGAGGTCTCATTTTTCATTGTATCAAGAACTTGCTGTTGTCTACAAGTGTCACTAGTTACGGAGTGTATTCCAAGTTGCAGCCACTCTGTATATTGAAGGATCATTAGTGGAGATGATCACCTCTTCTTAAGGTCTTATTTTACCTGAGTACTGAGAACATCTGAAAGCAAGTCTTTCTAAAATGGTCTAGCTGTTTATGATGACTTCTTTTTCTGCTGTTACAGCTAGTACTGAAAACTCTGTAGAATACTTACCTGTGTTCTGTCCATAATACAGATGTACGGTAAGAGGGCACCCTGGGAGGATCCCTCCAAGTGGGTAGCTGATACCTACCCATGGAGCTCTGCAACTCTACAGCATGAGTGGCCATCACTACTTCAGTTAAGACCCGAAGATGTTGGTTATGAAGGTTATGCATCAGCAAAAGAAGGAACAACCTCTAAGCATGTTCCGCAGACTGATACAGAGGGGGATCCCTTGGTAAGATTCAAACTCTTGGGAAAACATTTTTCAGTATGCACTCTACTGTCACATGTTAAACCATACACTGTGCAGTAAAAATCTACTGTGCGCCTGTTCCAAAATAGGCTTTTCAAATGAATCCTCCTATAATTTATGAAAATACTGAAAATGAAAGGAAGCAGGAGGGCATGTATCACCAACATCTTTAGATGTCCTTACATTGTTTGCATTTCCCATCTACCCAGATGTATCTGGTGCCATGTATCAGGTCTTCATCATTATATTATTTGGGTACCACTCTTCAGCAGCTTATTGATCAATTTTGCCATGAAAATGTCTTTTTTCAGTGGGCGGGTCTTTATCTACATTATACAAATGAAGGGCTGCAATATTCACATTATCCAACTCACCCATCATAGAGAACTTAGTGAAAATAGAAATTAGCCATCCTCCCATTTCTCAGAACGTTTTAAGATAACTGATGACTGTGTCACAGTCTTAATGTAGAAGGAATGCAAGTGTGGTGGCATTAAATGATAAGAAGCTGATTTCCCTCAATGCCATGTTTTGTTTTACTTAAATACGATCCCAGGCATTTGGGTTTACCATTGCCTCCTCTGATAATGGACTATTAAAATGCATATGACCTGCTATTCTTGTGTAGTGCTTACTCTGTGGACTGCCTTTATCACAATTCAAAATACCATTTTAGAGAACTGTATTTCTAGAATACAGGCAGCCCTTGGAAAAGGGAATTTCTCAGAGAAAAACGGATTTAACTCTTAACAGTGTTAAGAAAATGGTTCCTCAGCTTCACTGTTTCATGTTCAAAAACAGACCTTGCACCCTGAAGAAGTGCAGAAAATCATCTAATTTGAGCTCCTCTCCCATTCCATAAGCTTTCAGGTGATATTTTGACCCTGTGATTTGGGCCTCCAGCGAGTGTATTGGACAGGCTCCCAGCACAGCATAGTCTCCACTGTGGTGAAAGCACTTGGGCAGCCTGAGTTCAGTGTCCATTCACTCCTGCTCCCTGCACACTGTGGTCAGCACCAGTACCTGAGTAAATACCAGAAGCCTGGGAGTTGTGACTGGAGGGTTTGCCCCCACCTCCAGTGGAGCTTATGGGTGGACAGACACTGCACTTGTGGAAACAGGACACATTATGTGCAGGCTGTATTGATTACCCACCACAGGTATCCTTTGTTCACAAGCATGGATACCTATTAAAGCTTCAGCAAAAGCTATGCCAGTGTTGAACACTGTTCGGTGCCTAAAGAAAACTTCACCATGCAAATTGAAAGCACAGAGAAGTAAGGATTTCTGAACAAAGTGGAAATAGGGGCTTAAAACAGAAACAGATAAGAATACATCTTTCTCTTTGGTTTTTCTTTGCCTGCTTTTTGTAACAACAGTGTATTTATTACTTGAAAAACACTAAAGCACTGTCAACATTGCTTGCAGTCCTTAGCATGCTGGCAGAAGTGGATGCTTTATAAATAAAATCCTGCCCATTATACAGAGTTAGGCATCAAGCATCCAAGTAATTTTCTGTGTTAATGCTGCCATGTGCAGATTTTCAGATGGATTTCAGGTTCCAGTAATCCCTAAATCATGGGGAGTTCTACTCTTCTGGGTAGGAGGATCTGTTGCTGTTCCCCTCCTGAGGTCAGCCCCTCAAGAGCAGATGGAACTCAATTATGAAGCAGCTGGCATCAGTCCACCCTCTCTCATTCCCTCCCCATCCTTCTCTTGTAGAGGGGGGTATGTTACTGTGATTATGTTTTCAGTTGCTTTTCCAGTGTAATGCATCCACACCATCCAAAAATTATCTGGAAGCTTGACTGTCTCCAAATATGGGCCCAGATGTCCAACTGAGATACGGCTTCCTTCCTCTGCCAGTGTTGCAGCTGCAGCTGGCCTCACCCCTGAATTAAAGAGAGTTATCAGGCAGCTCCATTGTATCCCTCTCTGGACCTTTAAACTTCTATTTGAAAACAAGAAGGCAATGAAAAGAGTGCCAGTAGGAGCCGCTAACACCCTGCCCTTTCTGAAATCCTTTTGTATGGTCCCTCACCTAGGTACCAGCACACCTCATACAGCAAGGGAGCTTAATTAAATTTTAACATAGTCACTGCAGTATTAAATGAGACGAGATTATGTAAACATTGCTTTCTTCTTTCAGATGAACATGCTAATGAGGCTTCAAGAGGCAGCCAACTATTCGAGCGCACAGAGCTGTGACAGTGATAGCACCAGCCACCACGACGACATTTTGGATTCATCCCTAGAATCAACCCTCTGAAAGGGACAAATCTTGCTGTAGGATGATGGTAAAATCTGTTTCCACTAGACCACTGCCAGTATTAAAGCAGCACACCGAGGTCTCTGAGTAAGGATGGTGTGTTGTAGGTAGGCAGGAGACCTAACTGCAAAGTCAGGAAGAAAAATTGAAGTGGAAAGCTTGAATTAGTTTAATTTCAAGGCATTTCAATACCTATGGAGCCAAGTGAGACTCCATTTGTCAACTGGAAAGTGCCCTAAACCAAGGGCATCTGAGCAGATTGCACACGTGTTAGCCAAACTGTAATATTTTTTTTTCCCTTATCCTCTTTCTCTCTGTCTGTGTTTCTCTGTACAAGTTTACAGTGAAACTTCTTTGTTTTTGTTTTTTTTTTTCCTTTAGTTTACCCTGAGGTTCTGCATGAGCAATGCAGTCTCCCAATTATCTTCTAACCTCTGTTGTGCCACATGGTGCTGGTCACAGGACGGCAGTGGTGCTTGTGTTATACACTACTGTCCATTCCAAAATGAGTAAAAGATGATAGTAACTCAGAAAGCACAAACAGTATTGTGCAATCACCAGAAAACATGACTGTGATATGCTGGATAAGTGCCAATTTAATTCTAACTGCCATGGTCACGGTGATGCGCTCCATCAAGTTTTTAGTACACAAGTCACAGATTTTATAAAGTTATTTTTACCACAAGGGTCTTTTTTAACCACCTGCCCACTCCTTAACAACGGTTTTCTACCAATTATTAAACAACACTGATTAAAGGCTTTTTAGGGCTTCATTTGTTTGAGCCTTTTCAGTGAAAGAAGGAACATTTCTTATGGTGCTGTCTCACTGCCTTAAAACAGATTTCTAGAACAGTTTTACAATTGGTTTAATTCCTAAACCATTGGTAATTTACACTGTTTTTTTCTTCATTTACTAATGAGAAAACATCAGTTAACATAGTAGCCTCATATCTGTATATCATGATTTTTTAAAGTAATGGATACGAGAAAGAACAGTTGCTATATAATATTTTTATCTTGTGAATAGATTTCTCTGCCTACCCTCAGAAGTACACAAGGAACCCAAACCCACTTTCACTGCCACCTAAATGCTGACAAAATCGGCTCAAATCCATTTGGTCCCATGGAACGGAATTTTTGGAGGATAGATGTTTTGAATACTTATCCAGCAGAGCTGGATGCACTTGATGCAGCATGAGCACAAATATATGGTTTTTTTTTTTCCTTTTTCTAGTTTCAGCATGTTGTTTTGATTGCTATAGTTGTACATGAAGAATTCCGCATAAAAGAACACTGAAGCAGTGATGTCCACTGTGGAAGAGGAAGAGTTTATACTGTAAAAGTGGGTTGGTTTTGCACAGTCTACTGGGTGGGTATTGTAAATATAGAGAAAAAAAAAAGAAAAAAAAAAAGAAAAAAAAAGCCTTGCACAAATCAAATCAAAAACAAACAAACAAAAAAAATTGTATTTTATTCTGTTGGTGTTAAGAGATGTTTCACTTGCTGAGATTTCCTGTATGTTGCAAACAAATACAGAATGCAAAACCTAAAAGCTGTTATTACCCGGTGTGTTTGTCCTGTACTTACAATTGTTACAACTATGCAGGAGCTATCAATGCTACAGTCAGCACGTTTCAATATCTATATGAAGCCAATATATTTTGGGGGGAAAAGTCTGAAAATGTGTTAAGTTCATATGTCACGGCAGGCTACAACCAGACTGCATTTGGACTGCTCAGAGTAATCAGAAACACTCTTTTACCACAAGAGCTGTGGGGTTAAAATAGGTGCACGTGAACAAGAAGGTACCTAAGGGCTCTGGCATTGTGTAGTCATGTACTGTACACCTCCATGGATGTTACCTTCGGGATGTGTATCTGGTGCTATTCACTCCTGGTGGCCGCCCTGTGGCCACCTGCTGTAACTTAAAGAAATCAATGCAGTTTGCAAATGGCACTGAGCTGCATCGCTGAATCTAGAGGTTCCTACACGGTGCTATTGCCCTAATAAAACTCTGAATTTATGCACGTAGGATTCAGTCAGACCAACATCGTGTCCCCCCAAATCTGAATCCATTTCTAATGCAAAATGTCAGCTCATACACCTTGACTGACTCAGAGAACTAAAGCAAAGCTGCTCTTTCTTGTACCTGTGCTCTGAGCAAACCTGCAAATCTTTACCTGCCATATTTAGCTCACAAACACACAATATTACACATACAAAACTTCCTGCAATACATCTCAGTGAGTCCACCTAGTTTACAACTCAGAAATTGTTTGTGAAACATTTGTCTGTACACATTTTATATTTTGTACATTTTTGATGTAACATATCTTGTAAATAGACAGAAACAGTGAAATAAATCATCTGAAAATTTTTGTAGTCTTTGTAAAACCCTAATAATAAGTATTTGGTGTCATCGGACTTAACTGGATGATGTATTTTCTATTGGTTTATTGTTCTTCTAGCTTGTAAACCAGCTTGCGTATATTTTTTTTTTTGCAGGTGTGCACACTGTATCTGTCTAAATTATTACTTTGCCATTAAAGTGGAATTATTTATTGAAAACACAGTCTGGTGTTTTTGCAGTCAGGACCACTTAACAGTAGATGTTATTTCAAATACTTGAACATAAAAACAAAATGACAAACTGAAGGATGTGATTTTTCCTTATTCAGCAGAACTAATCTGTAGAAACAAAATTAAGCACTGTTTCCAGTTCCAGTGATTGAGCAGGATTTTTGAATGGCTATTTCCTTGGTGGGAACAGGTTGTACCATCCAGAAACAACTTCACAATCTCCCTGTTCTCAGGATTATTTTAAAATACAAGTCTATTGATTTTAGTGACGAAAAATCTGTCCAAAACCAGTGAAGTATTATGCCTTATTTTGAAACTCAAAGAACTTGGAGCTACTTCCTCAGCAGGTATGCATCACTATTATTTGATAGAATTCAAAGAAAGAAAGTAGAATTGTGTTAGCCATCTAATCCTAGACTTTGAGGTTGGAAGAGATGATTATGCTCCTGCAAGGTGCAGCACCTAAGGTCTAAGTCTCAGGAGCAGGCCTGTAATTTCTGCTGAAGGTCCAATATCCCAGGAAAGACCTTTAGATACATCACAAGAGAGTAGAAGATCCATCTCCTTGTTAACAATGTGGATAATTATTCACTGGGTGGTTTGGGTTTTCTAAGGGCTTTATTTGCAGTTAGATCTTGCATATCACTTTTTCAAGAGGATAATATCCCAAACTGTCCTTTGTTATGCCCTTTCTGCTTATACTAAAAAGCCAGTCACAATCAAAAACATCTTCTACATCTTTTAGTCTTCTTTGCTTGTCTTTTTGATAAGACAGGCAGCTTGCTCATTCCTAGCTTTTCACAATGTCATACCTTTCAGACCTTAACATATTTATGGCAGGACTTTCTGACTATGTGATTTATCAGATAGTCCATTCTGAAATGTGGGTATGAGAGTTGCACACAGCATTCCTGTCATGGTTTTACATTTGCTAGAAGCAGAGTGAATATCACCTTCCTACTCCCACTTCATATTTTCCCTGCTTAGGCTTCAGGGCTGACATTCACTCTCTAATTGCATCATCCCACTGCAGGCTCATGTTCAGTTAATTATCTACCAAGACCCTGACTTTTTTTCATGTTCTGTCATTTTGAAATACTTAGTCCAATCCTGTCTATATAAACCATGCTCTTTCTTCCTTAGATGTATGAGTGCAAATTTATCTGTATTAAAACAGAATATTCAAATCAGCCCACCCTACTAAATGATTAATTCTCTACAATTATCATCTGTCTAATGTACAACTTCACCAGCTTCCTTAATTTCCAAAACCTGCAGTGTCATTTTACTTTGTCTTTCAGTTTGTACATAAAGGTAGTAAGTTAGGTTTTGTCAAGAGCAGACCCCTGTTGAATCCTGGTAGAAGCTTTCATGAAGATTTCCTGTTTACAGCTACATTGTTTACTTCTACTCATGCCTTGGGTGTATTTGTATTTCAGTGAACACGGATGCAAGCATACAAAGCCACATGTATATAATGCTATAGGAAATACATGATAGAATGGCTTCTCCATCACTTTAGATCTCCAAGGATGGATTAGATTTGTTTCTGTTGAAAATTACATATGTAGAGATGATCTTCCACAGAAAAAAGAATAGACTAGGGTAATCTCAGTGTGCCTTTCCTATAATTCAGTGCTGTAGTTTTGTAGATTGTCCAGCTGCCATTACTTAAGGGAAAATATATGAAATTTAATTGTTAAGCTCATTCTCTGTCCCCTGTCTCAGCATACCTGTTAACCTCTCATACCTGTTAACCTTCATCTGCAGATCTGCTTGGTGAATGCCCAGGTTCCCATGAGAGGAATGGGGTAGTGCAGCCTCAGAAAGAAGTGGTTTTAGCAAAGTCTTGAGCCATTGCTCTTGCTTACAAGAACTCATTTTTTATGCTATCATTAACTAACCACAGTGTTTCTCAGCATGCGCTTTTTCTTGATAACTGAATAATGTCACACAAATTAAATGCTACCACTACGTTTGGCAATGCAAGAGCTCCAGATGCACTGTCATGGGAGAAATGTAATGCTGGTAATAATACTAGTAGCAGAAAATAGGATCTGTCATGAAAGATAAATTAACTAAGGCCAAGGCCATGTGACCTTGCCTTTCTACACTAAACTGCATTTACTGTTCTTTGTTCAATTGCAACCTTAAACAAATGCTGATAAATAGCAATGAGATAGCACACTGAATAATCATACCTTTAGTAACAAATTTCATAAATGAAATATTGTTTTGCCTTTGTTAGCGCTTGTACTTGTTTTTCCAGCAGTTTTTGTTAAATTAGATTATACAATTTAGGAAACAAAAATGCATCTTGACAACTAAATGCCAAAGCTAAAAGAAAAGACACCTGGTAACAAAATAAAGCATTTACATGGTGACACATAACCACCACTAATGATTTTATCATGCCATTTATGGACGGCTCTGACAGAACAAAGAAACAGACAAAATATATATTATCTGTATGACCAAAGCCCAAGGACTTAATGAACTAAAAAGTAATTTAAATGAGTGAATGTGTTTTAGCACTGATAATTCAATGTAGCTTAAATATGTCCTGCTGCACTCTGCAAGTGCAGTGAAAAGACATCCACAGTCTGAAAACAGACTCTTCAGTGCAGGTAAGCTGTCCCACTCATGTAGGCTGCATGCAAGAAAGAGATATGGCTTCTGTACAGCAGTCCCTGAGCTGCCAGACATAATTTGGTGGCCCAATGAATAATTTAGCCTCATCATTACCACACTCTTTGTGTAACTGCCGTGATCTTTAGCGTACTCTGTCCCTGCTTTTCCGGGTCCAGCTAGTGCCACTGGTTTGGGCTAATGGTTCTGGCTCTTGATTGTGGCTGTGCAAAGTCACACTGGAGGCAGAATTTGCTACTTAACTGAACTAACATTACAATGCAAATGTATTTTTTATCTAGAGGAAATAAGAAACATAAAAGCTATATAAGAAAACCTTGTTGTCTCATTAGTAATTACTGTGATTAATCTCATTACTACTTAATGTCTTTGTATTACTGCTTTTGTAGAGTCAGTGTATCTCAAAAACCTTTTAAGTACTTTTCTTGTAAAAACAAATTATGTTTCCAAGTATAAAATTACACTGCTTGTTCGAGAGCTGGTTGTTACCTTGTATCAATCTACCAGCATGTTTAACAAACTACGTCCTCATACAGTAAATTTCATCTCTATCTTAAGGGTCTCTGAGGTTAAATAAGATTTAGTCTTGCTATGTATTCTGAGTAAGTCATGTTCTTTAATTTCTGTCCTGAACATAGGGTTAAGTATGTGAAGTGTTCTCCTAATTTCAACTTCAGTGTCTGCAATTTATTCCTCCATAAACCATCATCTTCAGAAAATAAGATGGTCAACTAACTGCTGCTAGATTCAGCTGAACATTGTAGCAACTGTACAGAGTATTACACTCAAGAATTATAATGTAACTGCATGCTCAGCCACAGCATTCAGTGGTTTGCCATTTTGCCAATTGTAGTGTTGAATAAAACCTTCAGACCATGTGGATAATCAGAATGGAGGGAGGCCTCTTTTTCTGGAGTGGAGCAGCTGCTGGCAATAAAACCTAAGTGCCTATTTTTAGCTACAAGATAATAGGTTACTCCACCTAGACAAAGACAGTCAAGCTATAGGATAATGTTAGAGGGCATGCTGGAAGAAATGGTTTGTTCTGAAAAAATATCACTATTATTCAGCTGTTACCATTCCTTGATAAGTCAGGTAACTTTTTAAATTAATCATAGTATTTTCCTAACAGGTGTTGAAGATATGTGGGGGGTTTTCTAACTAAGCAGTAATCAAAATGTAAAATATAAGACTGAAATTCAATGTGAACTTCAGAACAAAAATCCAGGCTTTAAAGGCTGTGTTATATTGGAACTCTCTGCCTAATCCTTGGGGACATACCATGATGCACAGAAATTTCACCTATATCCACACAAACCTCCATATTTGCTCAATAGTGCCAAGTCCTGTTTTTGTCCTTCCTCTGAGTGAGCAGGATAAAGAGAGAAAAGAGGTCTGGTTCATTTGCCTCTTTGTGTCCATGAACTCTTTCTCCTCAGTTTTGTTAACAGACCTGCTGAATACCAAACCACAGCTGGTCAGGATGTTTCCAACTAACAAGGCTGCCTTTTGAAGCCAAAATGGTGCCCCAAAGAATGTCAGAGTAAATAAAGCTTGGATGTACCAGAAGCAGAGAATATTTTTGTCCTTGTTTCCTGACAGGTCCCCAGGCAGATGCTTCAAAACCAGAACTGCAGAGATCTGAAGCTCTGGTGAAGTTTGGTTCAGGGCCCGGAGCATGAAGTTTCTTGCTACGGAGACGAAGATGCCTGTTGCAGGAATTCAGGCTCTCACTCCCCTGGATGCTCTTGCAGCCTGAGTGGGTAGGGTGTCCTGCCTCCCCTCAGATGCTGAAGCAATACCCACACTACCCTCAACTCCCGTGGAGGAACATGTCCTGAAGTTGATGATGGGGTAAAAACTGCTAAGATGTGTGGTAGAAGGAGAGGACAAAGCAGACATTGCTCTGATCTGTTCCAGACAATGGGAGCAAAACCACCTATTCTTTCCAGAATGAAAGCATGGTGAATTTCTTCCCAGTGTTATTTTTTAGATAAGCTTTTACTGAAATTATTTCAAACACATACAGACACACATACAGGACATTACTGTAAAGGTAATTTCGATATGAATCCAACTTTTTGTTGACACAGGGTCCACAACAGTCTATTGAGACTGCAGTGGCAATGGTAGCTTTGTTGAGGCAGACTTTGCAGCTTGTTCTGGGGAGTGCCATTTCCAAAGAAAGGAAGGCTGTGCTCAGAGAACTCCAAGCAGTGGGGTTTTAGTCTTCTTTTTTTCCACTTGGATCCTTTTATAGATAAGAAAAAAATCTCCTGTCACTGTCACAGGTCCTTTGCCTCCCTCAGCATTTTGTTTACTCCCTTCTCTGCCCTTTTGCCATTTAGCACATCCCTTCTTTTTCTTTTGCCTTTCTTGTACATGCCTTTCTCTTCTCTCTGCTGTTCCCGTTGACACTCAGTTTGGCTTCCCTTCTCTGCCTGACACATTTCACTTGTCCATCTCCTCACTCCCCAGAAGGCTGCTGGCTGCTCAGAGTGTGCAAGGACAGCATCATGTCCTTTTCTGGCTCTGAAAGGCTGAGCATATGCTGTCACAGCTGAGCAGAGTGTGGCAATCTCAGTCCAGCCAGCAACATCCCCTCCCGGACTCTGTCTGAGTGCTGACTCTTCTGCCAGTGCCATGGCCAGACCCACGGCAGCAGCAGGAGAGGTCAGCAGCCTCGGGGAAGCCCTGTACCTCACCCATGGTAATAAGTTTGCAGTGAAAAAGCTGAATGACTTGCAAGGTCGTGGCCCCTCAGTGCTCCCGTCCGTTTCTCTATACCCCCATCTCTGCTGACTGAGGAATATTAAGTTAAAAAGCAACCTTTTACTGCTTTTAGTACTCTGCCAAAACTAAATAGCTCATATTTTGGAGCTTAGAGGAAGACTGTGGGATATAAGATGGGCGACACACAGTTATCTAGGATACAGGATAGTGGGAGCAGAGGCTCCAAAGCTGTTCTTCAGCTCTCAGACTGAGTCTTTTCAAAGGAGTTTTATTCTCTTTCTTTATGGTTTGCTAAAAGATATCAGCACTGTCACTTCTGTTATCAAGAAAGGTGAATTTTTATTGTAAAAAATGGTAGAATTTTTCAGTTTCAGAAATTAGAAGCAGAAACATCTCATCTTGAAAGTGAAGCAAAGTCTCATTGGTAATTTGAAAGAAAATTAGAAATAGTCATGTTACTATAGTGATATTTGTTAAGTAGTCATTAGCTCTGGGCAAACACAGAAAATATTTTTCCATGGTTGTCACAGGAGTTATAATGATCAGATAATATTATTTAATACTTTCTTAGTGATTTTGAAGCATCATGTTGAAGTACTTTACAAAGGTCAGGATGAGCATTATTGTTAAGGAGTGAATGGGAAAGAAATCTCATTAACAGCAGCAGGGTGCAGATGACAACATAGCACAGCTTCATGCAAGGACTGTGTCTTAAGATGCTGCTAATGAAGAAAGCTCTGGAACAGACTGGCATTCCTGCTGTCTATCACCCCTTATTTCAGAGGGTATTGTATATCTTATATAGCTTTAGAACATTTTTTGGATTGTATCATGTAAGGTACTGCTTCTAATATCTGAAAAAGAAGATTCTGGGAAAACCTTTTAGACCCACATAGTTGCTCCTAAAAAGTATGAAATATTTTGTCGTCTGTGAGAAAATATACAATCACATGTCCACATATGGAGAAAGAGAAGGGAAAAAGTAATCATTGGATTTGGGGATTTTATAAATGGGAATTTCACAGGGCTATTGATGTTAGTTGGTGAAGGAGACTAAATTCTATTTTCAGTGGTGACTAAGGACTACTTGAGAAGACTTCATATTATCCCTTGAGAGTTTTTAAATTTTTACTAGTTTTTAACAGTTTTCCTCAAAATTTCCGTGCTCAAGAGTTAAATGTGAGAAGGGTAAGCATTTCAGCTTAGAGTCCCAGCAGCATTTATGTCTCTGAATTCAAAATTTCATCTCTCCCAGTTAGCTGGACTTGGAGGCCTCCATGGCTCAGCAGAGCAGGGGTTTCCTGTTTGCCTCTGGGAAGCAGAGAAGATTAATCATATCATATACTGTGATCTAATGTTACATCTGCAAATGAGATTTCCAGGCAACTGCTAGGCATGTGGGTTTGGATTCCGTATTTCTAGTTTGATAACTGTAATCTTAGATATAACTCATTTACAAGCTAGTCTAGTCCAGCCAAAAGACTCCATTTCATTAGGATACAGTTAGGCAGACATTCTGGCAGCACCAGCAGCTTCTTTAACTGCATTGAACATGCTCAGCCTAGCTTTTCTCAGGAGATGGCAGCAGTAGCATTCCTGAATTGGCTGCAGTCATTTCCATTTACTTTGGGCAGCATGAGGTGTAAAGCAATAGTTAGGTGGGAAACAATCCCTTCGCCCTGAAAAATCCTCCCTGCAGCCATGTGGAGCATTATGCTTAGAAATACAGACCTGTGGGTGTTTTGTGCAAAGAGTGTGGTGGTTGAAGGGATACAGATAAAGAAATATGAGAGTTAGCTGGGCTTTACCTAAATATTTCATATATAACCCAAACCAAGTCTTCCACTTTTTGAGCCATCCAAACAAGGTACTTTAATCAATGCTGTGGCAGAGTAGCACCATTCCATGTCACCACTCCCAACTTGCCTACAAAGATCCCTTCTGTCAACACAGCAGAGGGCTGAAGGGCTGACTGACAGTGCTTGTGCTTGGTGGTGAGCAGGATTTCACTTTGCTATGGCAGATGCAGATGAGGCAAGGGAGAAAAGAGAGGATGGGCAGTGACATGGCAGAAGCATGCAGGAAGCAGAGAAGGCTGTTTTATATTTTTATCCGTATGGGTTTTTTCTGATGCTGTATTGAGAGCACCTGAGCACTTACAACTACGACAAACAACCTTCATGCCTTGTTTGTACTATAATCCTTCCCCCAGGGGGAGAAGAAGGGGCAGAACATTTTGTTTTCTGAAGACATTTTCATTTGCTTTGCTTTAAATCCCTGTGGTGCTGTGAGACTGAGGGGTCAGAGGTGGGACTGTGGCAGCAGCAGGTGAGGAGCTCCCTTTCAGTGCAATGCTCCCAGTGGGGCGTGCGTGGGCAGGATCCACCCTGCTCACAGACACCCTTTACACCCCGTGCACAGAGAGCTGGAGGACTCTTCCACTCAGATGCACAGAGAGAGGCTTTTTAGTATATCTTGGGCACAACTTCACTAGCATTTTTATTATACCAATGTGTTCAGTTTTCTTTTAAATGCTATGAAAAGCTTGTATGCAGCTCAGAGAGAGGTTTGCTACATGTGCAGCATACTGACTTGCAGACAAAGGTAGCTATTTTACTCCACGCTACCTGGAATTTTCTAGGGCTGTGGACTTCACACTCAGATATATAACAGAGCCTCAGTGCAGCTGACAGGTGAAAAAAGCAAGAATAACCATTGCCCTGCCCTTACCCTCCACTGTTTGCCAGTTGTAATCTGTGTTCCTTTTCAGCCTGCCACTTTTCCTCACTGCTTTGATCACATCCAAGTATGAGGTGGTATTGGTGGCAATGATATACTGATCTGTGACAAAAGATGAGTTATATGTATTTTTCACATATGGTTGCACATGAGTCCAGACTTACTGTTCTTTGTTAGGGAAAACAAAAATATCCCAAAAGGTTCTCTAATTATTAACATAATGGCTGTTCCAAAAAAAAAAAAAAAGGAAAAAGAAAAAAAAAAACAAAAACCAAAGAAAAAAAAAATCCCACAAACAAAAAAAGAAAAATATGACAGAAAAGACCAAATGCTGTGCTTTTTTCCTAATTAGTTCAACTAGGAATCCCACCTAGGAAAACAAATTTTCCTACACAAAGATGGTAACTTGTCTCAGACCCATAGTTGGTCCCTCCATCCATTTCTGCCATCTTGAATAGGCTGTAGGTTGCCCTGAGCCTTGGCAGTGCCTGAGTGTCTGATCAGTGCCCAAATACTGAGTGACCCTTGAAGCTGCTTGAGTGCATCATCTGTGGTTAGATATTTAACAGAAGTTGTTGTCATTATTTTCACTAACCCATCCAATAAAGATTGGCAGATCCCAAGCTTTCTGACACATACACAGCCTTCTTCTGCCTGATGCTTACAGAGGGTGGAAAAGGTAGGTTTTGTGTAGGCTCCAACTGGAGACCTGTAGATTTTAGGTATATCTTAAATGAAAAAAAAAAATTTAAAAGACAGGGAAGAAGAAAAGAGCTGCAGATGAGCCACATTTGCTTCAACGTGGAGAATTGAAGCATCAGAGTTATTTATTCATGTCCTTGGGATGCCAAATAGATAAATAAGGAAGAAAAAGTGAGTTTCTTCAGAGAAGGACTTCTCCTCTTCTTTGTAATACTTCTAAAAGAGACAACTCCTAAGAAGGACAAGGCAGGTGACTTTTGAGGAAGTAAAGTTAATGGTTTTCTAAAATTCTGTATCTTAACCCTGTCCAGAGCAGGCATGTCAAGAGCTAGAGCTGACGCATGATGTTTATGTGACAGCTGAAGAATTATCATTTAAGAAGACCATAGCCAAGACTGTAATAGCAATTATCTGTAGGCCAGAAGAAACTGGAGAGGCTACTGAAGAAGTATTTTGTGGGAGCAGCAGTTGTTATCTAAAAATTCAGGACTGTTTCTGTACTTCCTTTGACACCACACCCTTAAGATTTCAAATGGTAATGGCATGGAAAGGTGAGTGGTCTCGGCTTTGCTGTTTCCAGGTGGCACATCTGGATCCTGTCTGGACGTAGTTCTCTCACTGCAGCTGAGAAACAGAGTTGTTAGTGGTAGAGGTAGGGTTTTGAGAGAATTGTTTACAGAAACGTGAAGCACTTGCTATTAAAGAACTGGTCTCAATTGTTAGAACATTTTACATTCTCTTCTGACTTTGAAAGTAAAAACTGAGCACAAGGACAAAATGTATCCTCTTCCCAGATGGAATGGTAAATTGTAGGATGAAAAAGCTGAGTAGGGATCAAATGAGGGTGGTGAAACACTGGAAGAGCTTGAGCAGGTGTTCAAAACCCAAAAGGATATGACCACAAGCAGCCTGCTCCAGCTGCTAAGAAACATGATTTGAGCAGGGAGTCAGGCAATGTAACCTACAGAAGTCAGTTCCAACTTCAGTTATTCTGTGATTCTAGTAAAGAAGGATCAGAAAAGAAATTAAATGTGTCCATAAAAAGTGATTTTATTTACTAAAATGAAATACTGCATCTAGCTGCAGCCAACTGCAATTCTACTCCAAAGAGAACAAGTAAGAGAAGCAACAACTCCTTTATACATTTCTTTTCAATATCTCTTCACTGCAGTCTAGCAGGAAGAACTCAGATAATATTCCCATTTTCTGAACAAAAGCTTTGCGTCCTCTTTACTTTAATCAATCATCTGCATCTCAGGCACCCTATTCTTCTTTACCAAATTTTCAGCTTTCTTGCAAGATGTGCTGATTGCTTCCCATGGTCAGATCTATAGATACTCCTTGATTATTTTGAGGTGTGTGAGATGGAAGAGTGAATTCTAATGGAAATGTTCAACACTGAGTCTTCAGTTAAATTTAGTGAGCATGATAGGCGATAGCCTGGCAGCCTTACAGACTTGTGCTCTGGTAACACTCTGCATCTAGGACTATATCACTGTTTATTGTGATTATGCATGATGGGGAAACAGGTCAAACCTTGAGCTGACAACAGTCACAGGTGATAGCATTACTTGGTTTGTAATGTCTGGAGGTGGTCAGCTCCAGACTATGGAGCTGATAAGATTTTCAGAGGATTTGGGAAAAAAAAGAAGGCACATAATGGAAAATGAAAAATGCCTTAGAAAATAAAAATATTTCAGTCTTTAATAAGCACATGGAGTTATTCATATACTTGCTAGTTTCTCAATTAATCGTAAACCTTGGCCATCTGTGAAAAACCTCTGCATACATTGCAGTGGTGATTCAAAAGGCATATGGATTGCTGGGAATTCTGAAAAATGGAATTTAAAATAACACTGGGATTATTATATGAATAAATACTTTACATTCAGCTGGTATGCTGATGATCCCCATTCAAACAGGATAGTAGAAGAAAAAAAATATTAGCAACATGTGAATGGAGATGAATAGCCAGGGAATTCTTGCAAAAGAAAAGATCAGTAAAAGTATTACAAACCATGAACAATAATAAAGAATAAAAATTTAATGCTTTTAATTTCCTGTTTCTGTGCTGCAAGTGGGGAAGGAGGAGGACAACCAGTGAACCAAATTACGAGCTAACAACCTGGCACTGTTGGTAGGCAGGATGCATTATACAAACACAGCTGGGCAAAGGATATCAGCAACCAGAGTCCAAGGGTCAGGATAAAGAAACAACAACGTGCCTGAAAAAAAGAGGTTCCCAATTGCATTAAGTCCACAAGCAGTTATCATGAGCTGCTGAAAGACAATGATCAGAGTGCCACCAACACCACACGTTTAGCTGAGTGCTGGGCTCTGTGTCCTTTTGCTGGTTGTAGTTCTGGACAGCGCTGCGAGCATAGCAAAGCACATCTCTTAAACAACCCTGGGATGCTGTCTGGCACAATAAGGAAGGCAAATCCTGCATGCTTCCACTCTCCTCTTGCTGTGATGTTATTCTTTTTCTTTTGTGGTATGGTTTATTTGAAGGGGGAAAAAAAAAAGAGTACAACATTGAAAACACAAAGGCAGCCAGGACTCACACCACCTGTTTTCCCCTGATGCTTCTGTGTAGTGTTAGACTGGGTAGACTTTGGCAACAGAAATGCACATTCATTGACACAACAGGTGGTTTTAGCCACAGCCTTCAACTTTGTTTAGCTGTTATCATAGAAAATCGAATTTGCTATGACTTTATGCCTGTAATATTGCAGCAGTTCACCTTAATTAGACACAGAAACTAACTTTGAAATCCCTGCTGTCCTCCCGGATAGAAAGATCAGCCAAAAGTCTTGTGCCTGTGCTAAGTGTTTGAGATTTCAGTCTACCAGTTTGTCTAGTGATGACATGAAGATGTGCTGCAAGCAGAACTGACAGAGGGCTGACTGGCTTGTTAAAAATTCACAAATAAGAGATAACAACAAAACTGTGGTGAGCCCTTACTCATGACACAAACTCATGAATTTAAAGAACAATTATCAGTTACTGGACCTATTTAAGCATTCTTGCCATTCTGCAGAAGAGTTTTCACTTCTCAGAAATCTTTTTCTCACGCATGTACTCATAAGCAGTGACTATGCCATCTCTTACCTTGCTTGTCAGATAAATTCCCATAATCTTGTTCAAAACCTATTTTTTTTTACTCTGTTACACCATCTCATGGTTCCTCTCTATCCCAATTCTGGTTTACAGGCCTCCATTTTGAAGTCTGAGCTTTGGACATGGACAATCTGTTACAGGCAATGACACACATACCACCTTCTAAATCCTTAAAATTTACCCTGGTCATTATTACCTTGTGGGTGCTACTCCTGCTCATTAGTTTTTAACCATGCCTAGTATCATTCCTCTGGAAGGGTCTGGAATTATTCAGTTTGCCCTATTTACTCCTTTTAAAGTTAACGGAATTGCTCAAATAGTCTAAGGTTGCTAAAAAAATCTGTGACGAGTTTTGACTTTTGAAAAGTTCTTGCATTATAAGTACTCTGCATTTTGTCAATTGCTTCTATTGAATCCCTGCTGCTTAACAAAATCCTAAATTACTCTGGGAGAGTAAGTATTTTATTGCTTTGTGACATAATTTAACTATATGCTGTCTTTCCTTACTGCGGATAAATGCACATCTATGTTCTGCCTTGTATCTATGATTATTGGCAATTCTATCTTATCTATTTATTCTTAGAATTTTCTTTGTTCAGGCTCTGCTTTGTGAACTTATAGTCAATTCATATTTTCCTGCAACAGGTTACTTCTCCTTTTGTCTTCCTTCTCAGTGTTTCTCAATTCCTTGTTTCTGAGTCATATAATTCAAAATATCAGAAAGGTATTATCTTGTGAATATGTCTATAACATACATACCAGAAGACAAATATTTCTAATGTAAATATAAATGTACACACAGACATAAGTGTACACATACCCAGACACATAAATAAGGGGCTTTATATATATTACTTTATTTCCTGTTTTTTTTCACCTTGCCTTATAACCAGCTTTGTCTTCCATTCATTGTTGTTTTCATCTAAGTAGAGGGATTACAGTTTTTGATGTTCTTGAATTTCCAGTCATGTTTACATAGTTCTGTCAAATTACTTTTTACAGATGGTTCATTTCCTCTGCTTTTTTTTTTTCAGTTTTAAGAACACCTCGGTATTGATAAAATTTTTATTCCGCATTCTGTTTGTAAAAAGCCAACGTAGAAAGTCATGATTTCATCTGTGCTATGTGATCACATCTGCACACTCACAAAGATCACAGGGAGGCTCTGTCTGTGGTGCCAATGTATCACATGTTATTCCTGGTATCTGGCTCTGTGATCCAAACCCTACTTCCCTGTCAAGATGAGGCCCAGCACAACGTTCCTTTGTGATGAGTGAGCACATCTGGCTTGAGACATAAACATGCAAATGTAAGTTAGTATTGGCAGTGTCACACAGAACAAAAGCTCTCATGATAACGCAGTATTTCCTCATTACTCTCTGCTAGTAGTAGATGTGTAAGATGCTGCAGTATTCTCTTATCTTCTCTGGGGTTTTTTTATGATCAGAATTTGCACCAATTACTGCTCAAAGTCTTGGAAGAGGCGATGCTGCACAATCCAAGACACTCTGTTACCCAGATACAAGACCAGTAATTTCTGAGCCTGTCAAATTTTTGCCCTTCAATTTTACTGATCTGAAATTGAATCTACCCAATATTTGATCATGTCAAAGTTCCCACAACATCTCGGTAATAGTTTTAAGGTGAAATGTATGCCCTTTAATGAGCAGTTCTGGTTACTTTTGTTCATTAATCAGGTCCCTTATATTGCTTTATAGGCAATTAGAGATTTTTTTTGCTCCCCATGTGCTTTCATGTCTAGATTAATTTTGATTTCAAACCTTATTCTGGCACTCATTTCCTCTTTTCATCTTTTCTCTTTTTTCTAAATGCCTTCTGATTTGTTTATCTGGGCTGTCTTCTCAAAGCTTTTTTTTTTTTTTTTTTTTGACATAGATTCCACCCAATACTTACAACCTCTTTACCTTGTGAAAGGCTAACCAAGTGCTCTAGCAGAAGAGAGAACATCAGTCTTACAGCAACTAACTCACAAAAACAAAGCAGCCAAAAAACCCTTAGTCTCTCTCTTCAGGTGCTAGTGAAAGATGAAAAGAACCAGGAAGACCCTTGGCCGTGTTCTACCTTTCTCTCATTTCTGAGTTTCTCTAAAGCAGTCTGTGGGCCATGAAGATGCTGTTGGGCAGCATCCTTGGGCCACCACCTTCAGTGTATCCTCATTACTGATTTCACATGTCTATTGAATCTCCAAGTACACTAGAGGCTACAATAATGTAGGGGTACCCAGCCAACCTTAAATGAACTCACTTGACATTAAAGTTTGCAATGGCCGTAGCCCTAAAATTGTAATTTACTGAAGAAGCAGGGACAATTAACTCACTTTGACTTCTTTACTGCTTGCTTCCCCGCTGCCATGACTTGAGCAAGCCTGACCTTTTCNTTTTTTTTTTTTTGGTATCAGTTCTGCAAACCAGTTCTGATACTGAAATACCTCACTGCAGACCTGCCAGTAGCTGTACTTAGAGAGTGACACCTTGCATCTCTGCCTCAGGGAGATAGCACACCATCTGCTGTCTCGTCCTTTACAGGATGTTCTCTCAATTCCATTTGGGGGAGAAGGCATCACACCAAACTCCATTCTCATCTGAAAATTTGTTTAAATATTATATCCTTGAGCAAGAAATTAACCTAAACTTTTATTTTAAATCTTTATTTTAACCCAACACTGAAAAACTAACTATTGTTTCTTGAACCTTGATTGATTTTTTACCTGAAATTTATGAAAAAAAAAGCTAAAGAACAAAAAATAATCCAAACCCAAACCATAAACCTTCTATTACAGCTAAATTCAAAACAGGCTGGACTGTTTTGGATGAATCTGTGTGACTTTTTTGGATAGATGACATCTTTTTAATGGATTTACTTAGATTTCCTACAGCTGAGAATTGTGTGTCTGTTCTACCTTTCCTCTTTCTTCACAGTAGCTTTTCTTCCCTCTTGGCCAACTGCCACCTACAATATCAGCTGCAGTAGTCATGTCCATGACCTAATGATCTTACATCAAATTCTTCTATTTTCCTCTATGTTGGCAAAAATGCAACCATTCTTCTCTACCTCCCTGTCCTGGTCCTGAGCTTCTAATTTCCATTGGCCATGAGTCACAAATATCTCTCTCCCATTCCTCACTGGCTAGCTCTTTCTCCTTTGAAATTTTTTCTTCTCTTAAATTATATCTCATCTCTGCTTCTTGGTCTAATTTACCACTCTTCTGGAACAGCCATCATTCTGCATTTTATACACAGGATGTTTCTCCCGGCTTGTGGTAGGAAAAACTCCACAGCTCATCCATTATCAGAAATAAACACTGTGGTTTATGATTTCTGAACTCCCTGGTGAATCTAGCTGCTAGCCATATTTTCAGAGTAAATATTTGAAAAGATATAATATATCAGCATGGATTTACATATAAACTGAAGACTTACTGGGTGTTATGAAGAATCTACTCTTTTGGTTGTTCTGTTTTTATAATTCATCAGATGCAATATCTAAAATTAGCCAGTGGCCATTTGTAGAGGAAAAAATACTGGATTAGATAATATCACTGAATAGTAATGTAAGGAAATTTTCAAGCTCCGTGTGAAATACCATAACCTTGACAAGTCATTATACCCCAAAATATTTTGAAGGGCTTTCCAAATGAGCTGAAGAGCAAACATAACTACTATGTTTTCAGTCTCCCTGTCTACAACAGTAACAAGTAATGCTAAATATGGAAAAAATTTTCTTGATATAGACAGCTAGATAGAAATCATCAGCTATTTCTATGTTCTCATAAATGCTTTTACATGATTTCCAGTTTGCAAAATTTTATTATTATATTACAACTTGTAATTAATGATCAGATGAACGAGAAAAGACTTCTTAATAAGTATATTGTTGATGGGACAAGAATAAGTCCTTGAAGACAAGAAAAAGAATTGTAAAAATACTCATGAAAGAATGCAATATAGTTAAATATTCGAATCCGTAGAACTACAGGAAGAGTGAGGTCAGGTAAGTAAATAGCAGCCAGGATTTAAACTCCCTGTTGTACTTCTTCGTATTGCAAAAGCGTGATAGCACTGATGTGGAACAGGACTGCCCAGGCTTACTAGCTCTGAAGATCCACCACTCATAAAATTTTAATAACCTTTATAACATGCAGCTTTTCAGAGATAAAGAGCCTGGCTGTAAAATTACAAACAGCCTTTGTGGAGTAAAGGCTAAAAATGCAGAACAGCATCTGGACTAAGATGAGCTTGAAGAAAATACACATGCTTACTCCAGAATTAATCAGGCAACACTGTAAAAATTTTGACTTCCAATATAAATTGATTGAGGGAGGGAAGGTTGTTGGGTTTTGGTTCATAACACTCTTCACAAAACCTGATTCCTGCCAGGTCTCCCTTTGAAGTACAGAGGTGTTGCTATTAAAGCCAATGTCCTATTTTAGTACTCTAAACCAGACTCTACTTCAATTATTCATATGTATTTCATATAAATTGTACTTGAAGGACTTCTGCTCTTGAAAACAGACACTCTTTAGGATAATTTCTTAGCCTTTTCCTTCATGAGATATATATATATTCACAGCTCTTCAGGGTAATATTTTAGCCCAATTCTTTGCAGTACATGCATCTTCATATCTTCAGAAGTAATAAATTAGAAAAACAGTTGTAGTAGTGAGGACAGTGATCACGAAAAACTGATTTTGGGGCAAGAGAAAATGGAGGAGAAGAACCAGAAGTATGGAAGTCAGAAAGAAGCAGGGACACAGGTGCAGAAATCGGGATGGACAAAGAAGCTGACAAAGGACAGATCGTTACTGAAGATGCAATCAAAGTCCTGGGTAGAACCTAGTCCCAACAAGAACATGCCTGACAGCAGGGAGACTGTAAGGGAAAGGAGGAATGAAGCTGGTGTCTGAGAGGACAGTGTTCACTGGAGGCCCGTGACAGAATGAGAGGTCTGTTGGCAGACAGCAAGTCTGCACCAGTGCTAGAAAAGATTAGCTAAATGTAATCACTTCTGTTTGGTACCAATTCACTGCCTTTCTACAAGGGCCTGCCCTTCTCTTTCTGTCCTGCAGCTTTCAGCATCCTGAAAATATGTATGCTGCTCTCCATTATGTAAAAAGCATTTTTTTCCCCCGTTCAGACTCCTACAGCGTGCCAGGTGGCATGGAAGGCAGAACAGTTGCACAAAATAGCCTTTTTATATCAGGCAGCATTTAAATTGTGCTGTTCATAGAGTGTGGCCCTGTTCCCACTGAAGTCAGTGGGTGCTACTGAGCAAAGCTACCACAACGAGTTTAGGCCTTATGCTTTTGAGGCACTGTCCCGTTATAGTCCACACCTCAAATAGCATCGTCCCTCTAACAAACAAGCAGGGATGGATGGGAGCAAGCTGCTTCCCTGGCTGTTTCCTGCAGCACTATTTTATACTCACCGTCTGCCCACCCATCTGTTCAATCTCTCTTACAAAAACTGAAAACATTCCTGCTTTTTAAATGGGTGAAAAATGCCTCAAAAGAGGAATGAGTACTGTGAGATCTCCATGAAATGACTACTAGGCTTTTCCAAATTAAAGGAGATAAAACCTGGAAATTAAGAACATTTTTATTCGTTGAAGGATATGGTCTTTTTTGAGAAATTTGTGAAAGCAGCATATTTTTTCAAGGACTTAGCAAAAAGCCAGCTATCAACTCTGATGCCACTCAGCCCCCATTTATGGATTTGTGGCTAATATTGAAGTGTTTGATGGACCAAAACTGCTGACTGATGTTTCTGGGAGCCTTTGCCTGTCAAGTGAGCCACAGAGCTCCAATCTGAGTCCATGGGTTTTCAGGAATATTCCCACAAATACTGGGATGCCATCAGCCCTGAGGAGGACTTCACAGCCAAGCTCCATATGATGGTACCATCAGCCACTGATTAGTTCTTGTCCCCTGCAGACCTGGTTTTAGCCACAGATAAAACTTTGGAACTTGTGACCAGGCCTTGGCTCACAGCTACCTTGAGGATGTCAGACTGGTCTTCTGATGTGTAAAACAAGAGCAAGGTGAAGCTCAAAGTGGGCAATGAGGAGCGGGGAGAGCTGCTGACATGGGGGACCCTTCCCAAAACCCCAGGTCCCGGTGGAGGCAATCCTCAGTTGGGAGTGGTAGGGCTGGGCGCTGGCCCAGGCTGATGCCTGGTTTGCTGTACTGTCAGAGGCCACCTCTCTTACGAGGGCACCACTCCTTGCCAGTGTCTTAGAAAAGCATCCTTAGAAAAGTCAGCTGACAGCAAGGATCCTCTCTTAATGAGGCCTTCTGTAAACTGAGCAAGAAGAAAGGCTTTCAGGTCAGAAAAGAGGAAAGAGATTTTCTAAAGCAATCAAATAAGGAAGCCCATTAGGAAGCTTTTTGGAATGATGAGGTAAGGCTACTTGGAGTTGTGCATTGACTCGGGGAGGCATATTGAGCTGGCAAAGACACAGTAATACCTCTTGAGCAGGAAAGGAATTTGCTTGCTTTTAGATACAGTTATAAGGATCACCATTAAATAATCAAGACTCCAAACCTGAAGCCTTACTGCTGGCTTTGCAAGTGGCTGGGGAATAATTTTTCCAATACCCCCAAATAGAAAACTCTAGTAGGGATTAGGTCTGGCTGTGCATTGGGAGTGGCTCATTATGTTTTATAGCCCTTGGGTTTTGCTCTTCTGGTAATTAAATCAGTTTATTCATGAGCTTTTCAGGAAAGGGTAGGAAAAGATAGACTGAAGATTCTCCCCATGACAGGAGGGCACACTGCTGCTGAGGCTACCTTGGCTTTTGCACAGGTGAAGGCGGGTGGGCATGAAAAATTGCATTTATGATAACAGACACAGCTGAAAAACAGCCTCCAGAAATCATGTATTTCAGAGCTGTGTTTGCCTTCTTATAAAAGTAGCCAGGTTCAAGCAATGTCTGTCTCATATGGAAACTTTATGGTGTTCTAGTCTTGGATGGGGAAGGGCTACTAATGACAACTGTTCATCTTCATTTAAGAAACTGAGAAAAAGATACTTCTTGTTTGCCAGAGAGGGCTGGTGCTGAGCTTCATCTCTTCTTGACTTCCTATAAACCTAGGACAGCTCAGCAGCCTCACTGTTTTTCATGTTGTGAGTAATGCCTGGTTTCATTGAACTCAAGGCTTATGAAGGAGTCTCTTCAAACTTTCCCATTTGAAGCTTATGGCTTAAGCTCTTATCTGAAGAAAAGGAATCATACACAACTCAGAAATAAATTTTAGCTTGAATTACAGAATTTGGAGTCAGATTCCAATGAAAACCCAGTAACTAGGATTTGGGATGTTTTTAAACATTAGTTTCAAATCAAACTGTTGACAATCTTTTCCGTACAGAGAGCATCTTGCTGTGTTAAAGAACAGGCATATAAGAAAAAAATGTGCACTTCAAAGACTTAGTCTTTTCCACAAGGCTTGTCTCCAATTAGAAAAATAAATATTAGAAGCTGCTGATCAGCTGCACTGAACAGGAAAAGATTCAGGCAAGTTTCTATCTGAGAGAATATTGTCTATTGTAAAATTTGGAGTGGAAGAAGGTTGAGTACTGCTTCTGGTACAAACAGTGCCAATATTCATCTTAAAAGATCAATTCAATAACAATTACTCTTATTTTGTGCCATATGTAGACTACAAGTCCCACTCTGCAATGCTTTGCAGTGCTGCAGCTCAGAAGGCAGCTTCCAAGATGTGAAGTTGAATATTGGAACCTGTAGTCTGTGCATGATGAAGTTCCAGATTAAAAGTTTTTATAAAAGACCTGTTTTATTTTGCAGGCAGACTGCAATATTTCTGACAGATTCTGCCCACAGTTTGCCTAAAATTGCAGTTTTCTGGTGCTTAGTTAAAGGAGAATATACTTCTGCAATTTGAAATAATAGTGTTTCTCAGGTGATGCAAGAATTTCTATTTTTATAAAATTATTTTCTTGTTAGGGAAGCAAAAAGAGATTGAATAAAGCAGACTGCCTAAAACTAACTTAAATTTCATGTGAGAAGCTGATGGAATACATGGTGCAGTCAAATACATTTTTTATTTCCTAAACTCGAATATCTCTGCATTTCAGTCTTAGCCCAAAGAAAGAACAGCTGACCAGACGGGGCTCTGAGTATTAGAACAAAGGAAAACACAGTGGGTATTTGTGGAATCAGAGCTTGATTTGCTGTTTCTGATGGGTATTTGCACACTGAATTCAGGGTGTTCTCAATATTTCTGTGATAGGAGGCAAGGCTGGTGTGTGCCAGCCAGAGCAGACTGCTGAGGCTGCTACTGGTGCCACCCCTGCTCTTCCCAGACCTGTGTAAAACCACTGCTCATATCCAGGTCCCACATGGCTTGTGTAATCTTTAGATGTTGGAGCTCAGCAGTCATTACAGACCCGGAGGCTTGGAGCTTCAGTCCCAGACTCTGGAGTGCGTTGTGGGCTAAATGAGATCCTGTGCTCTGTGGCTAAGACTGTAATTGGCATTGTCAGCACTGCAAGGCTGCAGCTACCAACCAGCTCCAGTGCATATAAATATATGTGCAGAAGGTAGTGAAGAAGGTCTTAATGTGCATAGAGGTAAAAAAAAAAAAAAAAAAAAAAAAAATTATCTGAAAGTCTTAAAAGAAAGAAGATAGATAACATTAAGATAGAGGCTCCCTACTCCCACGGCAAATAATAAGTTTTCAAGAAGGTTTTCTTTTCTCTTGTGTTGGCAGCCACTGTGTTAGATAATTGCTGTGTTCCAGCCAAATGATACTGCTAAACAGCTTCTGGAGATTGTCTGTTGCTTATTAGGGCAGAGAGATTGTCCTTTTTATAAGAGTTGGAGACAAAATAATAAGAAACTTCTAGCATTCTGTCTTTTCTGCTGTGCATACTTTTGGGACTTAGAAATCAGTTTTGCGGATGAGATGTGTATCCAGCACAAGCAGTTCCACTAGAGATGTATTTATTTTCTTCTGGAAGGGAAGAAAGAGCTCATTAATTTAACTTTGCTATTAAAATGGAATTTCTCCATTAAAAATGCAGAGAATGGAAGATGCAGTGAAGTAGTTTTCTTCTAGACTAGGGGACTATGCAAACAAGTAAGGAACTAAGGCGTTTCTCCTTCTCACTGGTCTGCTGCTACTTATAATTGTGATGGAGGAGGATGGTCCACCTTTTTTCCCCAGACTCTCTGAGTGGTTTTATAGGAAGCATGTAGTATGGAGGAGGACAAGCCATACGGTGTGCTTGCCAAGTTAAAATTAAAGTACAAAACAAGTTGCAGCTTTTTGAAACAGCCTCCTAATAACTCCACAACACAGTGGAGAGAGGCAGTCCAGTATCTCTTGTAAGACTATTTTAATCACCTGGCCCAAATACCAAAGTAAATCTCTATCAATTTCCCAAAAAGCTTATTTAAATGCAAACAATGCTTAGTTTGCTCAGCAGCACAATTTAGAAGACCACAGGGTGAGGGAGATTTGTCACTTTTTTGCAGTTATGACAAAGTTTGGTAGAGTAGCTTGGCACCCTGACAAGATGCTGAGGGTGCCAGATCTTATTAGGCTCGTGATCCATCCCTGAAAGTGCATTAGGGCAGCATTTCCTTCACTGCAGCAAAGCACTGGGACCACAGTATGGATTCAGCTGGTCAGGGTATATCTGAGATTTTTGTCCTCTTGATTCAAGGTCAAATCCTGAGTCCTCATACAATGCATGTCAGTGTAATCTTTCCTTATCTGGTCACATAAGGTTGTCTGAGAACAGTTTTAATAAAATGCGTCAATGGCTTCTCAACATGGTTTCTAAACTAAAGAGTTAGGGATTTGGTAGGGCAAGAGATCTCACCTTCATCTTTCAGTATATTTTTCTGAAAATGAAAGGCATTTTCTTCATCCTAATGTAGAAAAACAACCAAAGTAACTTTCTTCCAAGGAGAGGTCATTAAAGTTCTGATATCTAACATTAATCTAGCTACCACTGCCTCTTTTTATAGAAATAGTTTTTCTAGAGAGTGATTCATCCAAAGAAAGACATCTAATGTAGGTCAAATGAATTGCTCTTTTGAGGCATCTATTTTTCTTCCTTGACTACAAAGAGATCTTGAGATGAATAACACTGATGCCTGAAAGTGAAACATCTAAGCCAGGGTAGGTGAATCTCACTTGGAACAGGGAAAAGGAGAAGCTCCATGTAGGAAAGTGTGCTGGATGTCATCAGGAGACAGACCTCACCAGAGTAAGTAATCAGTGTATACGCTATTAATATTTATTTTATGATATTGTTTGACATGCTAGTGACTCCTTAATATTAAGTCCTTTTGTCTCTGGCTTTATGGTGCCTGTATCTTGTCTCTCTATGCTCTCAGATGATCCCTTCCTTTCCTGTCTAACCATTCTTGAATGTCCCCTCTCCCTCGCTCTGCCTTCATTAGGTTTCTCCTGACCACCTTTCTCTCCCAACCTCTTGCAGACAAGGACCCTCTAGGTATCTAATGCACAACTGCATGAGCTCACAGCTCATCCCATGCTGCAGGGCTTTAAGGAGTTGTAATTGCACAGAGGAGAATCTGGGGGTTGAGGACCTTCCTTGGCAATGTCCTTTGCGTTACTGGCAGTGCTCCTGTATGAGACACTGGCTTTTTTTATTCCTTTCCTGACTCTGGTTTTTGAATCCTATTTTTCTGTCAAAGGGAACTATACTAGCTTCCTGCTTCTGCAGATGGAAGCAGCTGCCTGGGAAATTGGCAGAGCCCACTCCGAACCATGGAGAAGCCAAGTCTGTTCAGCAGGGAGGCAAAAGAGACTGCTGCAGGCAGGGGGTTTTCAGACCAGGGGCTATTTAAGCAAGTCACTCAGGGATAGATGTTTCTCTTTTACTATAACAGCTTCTCTGGAAGATCTTTTAGGTAGTGAAACCTGCTTGGAATTTCACTTTGCAAGGTCACAGTACTTACTGGAATGCCCATTCCACATGAATCATGGGTTTTGCACATTCATGGCACAAATTCTGGGAAAAACTTCTACAAGGTCATCTCTCTTTTTAAAGTAATCTCTTCTAATACCCTGAGCAACTAATAGTATTGTAATTGATATTCTTTTACTGAAGGTTTTTGTCACCCTTACCAGACTCCCATAATTAGAATAAACTGGAACACAGCATTTTACCCTTAGAACAATAGGGGGAAAAAAATGAATGAGAGAGAAAAGGTCTATGTTCCCTGTTACACATTTGTAGAAGTGTTCTGTATAAATCCCTGGAGAGATTAAATGGATGATAGTTGTATTAAGTTTTAATTGGTGCTGTCTCCTAGCAGATAATAGTCATGAGAGAGACAGATCCTTCTGGTATGTAACTTGCTGTCATTCCATTGACCACCACTGAGCTTCACAAACTCAAAAAATCTGAGAATTAGGTCTATGAGGTTGCCCTGAATCTTCAGAGTTCACCATAAATGGATCCCACTGTACCTAAGACTGGCATTAAGGAGCAATAAATTATTTTTTGTAGTAAGAGCAACATCTTTATGGTTTTCAGCTTTTGCTTTCTCTGTTATTCTCCAGTCTGTTAGTTTGTATTTTAGGATTTTTTTCTTGTCTCTTTGTTCAGTGACATTAATTTTGCTTATTAGTAAAAGTTATGCTGAAAGATGTTGAAAAAAGGGGAATTTTCTTATGTATAACATAGTTTTATTATTTAATACTGATGAAAAACGATTTCTTATTGCTTATTTCCAGTGCATTAGCTCTTACAACCTTAATTAGGTCAGGGCCCCACTGTACTAGAAGGGGATGCCGTAAAAGAGAGTCCCTGAAGCAGAGGACCTAAACTGTAGAGATAAGAAACAGCAACTGAGAGAAACAAAAGAGCAGGGAGGACATGAAAAGGTCTAGATAGGCATGAAAAACAGACTCTCATTTCTATCCACACAATTCCTGGGTGTATTAAGCCAATCAGTAGCAATGATAGAACCTCTGTTATTTGCTTTTCCAGTACAGCTAGGCTGAACAGAATTTAAATTTCAGAGCACTGAATACTAATGGTGTTTGTATTACCCACTTGCCTTTTTCTCCTGGTTTTTGAATGCTTTATCACAGACGTTGTATTAATTAAAGCTTTGCAATAGATAGGATTGTTTGGCCTGTACAAACGTGACTTAAAATATCAGCCTCTTTCACAGCATCATGGAAGCCAGGGCCAATTGCTTGGATAATGACCTGCAGAGCAAGGTCCTCCCACCATTATGGTACACAAGTCGATCCTTTTCCCTTCTGACAGGCACCAACGGATTGAAAGCAGCCAGCCCAAAGCCACCACACCTCAAAGGCACCTGCCATGGCTGGTATGTCACTGCAATATGGTTGCTCTTTCTGCCATGAGATACACAGTGCTCCATGGTGTTAGTGAATGCAAATAGGACACCTTTAAAAAGTATGGTAATGAAGAGATAGGGAGGATTCTACATTTGCGAGATTGTTTAATTTCTTAAATATTACTTGAAGACCGGGCAGAATTAGACTGTACATAATTAACCTCAGTTTAACAATCAGGAAGATTTGTCCAGAATCTCTTCTCATTTTCACTGATGCTGCCTGCTATTTCCATTATTTATTTCAATAACCGACATAATTCACATAGTCAGCTTTCCTGCTACCCATTTTCCTCGTCATTAACCTACAGACTTATACTCTGCATGTTTCTGAGAGCCAAATTATTGAGGTCCTGGGCTTAAGAGGTTAGTATCTAGTCCAGCAATGTTCTGGAAGAAATAACAAGCAAGTATAAGAATTAGCATTGCAAAACATATTTGCTATTATATATTTGATGAACCAGAAGGTCACAGAGGAAATGTGGTACCTCATATACAAGAAAACTAAGGTCAAAATAGTTTTAAGGTGGTGAAGAAGCATGAGTGAACTAACTGAGCTGCAGCTCCACGATTTTGCATCTCAGCTAGCAGTCATAATCGACATGATCTGTCCAAATGTGTGCTGTACTCTGTGGCATTTTCGGACTGAGCTTCCTTACAAAGTTACCCCAGCCCAGTTTGCATATAGATTACCTTCTTATACTAATGCATTCAAAACTGAACTGTGTTTCAGGGGACAACATACTGGCAAAAAATTAATTATTTTAATGTGAAATATGGTTCTGGAGAATCTTTTTGTCCTTTCTATCATTAGAGGTTTTTAGTAGGATTGTGTATGAAAGCCTGCGCTTCTCAGCAGAACTTTTGGTAGCAGTCAGTTCTTCATGGAATTTGTATTTACGGGGGTATAACACCTACTGATGTTCATGCTTCAAAGGAAAGGCAGATTTCTTGGCTGTAGAGCAAGCATCTTAATTTTAGGTTTTGACACAGCAGGAGATGCATGGCAGCAAGAAAGTGAGGGAAGGATGCTGTTTGTACATAATTAACTGAATCACCCAGACAGATACCTTCATAACCAGAGTTGCTGAAAAACCAAATTTTTATTGGGTTTTCACTTTGTCTATAGATCAATATTTATTTTATCTGATGCTGCAGAATCCAGACGTCACGTATTTCCCACTTGAAAAAGCTTCAGCAACTGAACTGATTTCTTTCCTGATCTATCCAGAAGAATATTCATTTCATTCTTAGATATTTTTAGGAATTTAGGGTGACGCATAATTTTGAACTAAAATTAATTGTCCTTAAAATGAAATTGAAATTAATTGTCAAGATATGCAAATTTTTGACTTCTAGAAATACAGGTCTGTTCAAGCATTTAAAAATGTGACATTTTTTCTTCTTCGCAATAGGCCAATAGTCCATTTATATTCCCATTCAGCAACGTTTTTCTCTGGTATCTTCAATCTTCAATTTCTGAGAATATTTTCAGAAATATCATCAAATTCTTACAAAATGAATGTGTTTTGCAATATCATACCACAGGAAAGAGATAAATATAAGAAAAAAACCCCTACAGACCTAAAATCAAATTACCAAATCTTGAGTTTCCTTGGATTGGATACATTTTTCATCTTAAGGAAGGAAAAAAATCTTGCCTTACTTCTGGGAATTGTGGTAGACCTTAACCTGAGATTTGATCTAGCTCTAGTGCCTTACAGCAGCAGGTCCTAACCAATGTGTAAAACAGGAAGAGGAGAGAAGTCTGGTTGGGAACAGATTTCGTGAGGTATGCTAAGAAAAGTCTTGCAGTTCCCCTGGATTAAGAATTTCTCTGAATACTCTCAGATTTCCAAAGTCATTCCAACTTCATTCCCAATTTCAATATACAATTCTGTTGGACTGCATTTGTATTTCTTGTATTCTTGCAGGCAGTCTAAAATGCCCCAGGAGGATTAGTTCTCTATCTCAGAATTAATTCACACAGATAGATAGTATCCCATTTATTTATTTTCCAGATCATTCAAATGTGCATCATCAGTATTATAAACTCTGTGTGGACATAAATGCTTTGAATTCATGCTTGGATGGTAACCATGGTCATTAACATGCTGTATTATTTGGCTGCAACAGTGGGATTATTGCAAAAAATCACTGATAAGTGATGTTAGGGCAGAATTCATTATCAGAAGATCCAGGAATAGAATTGTTAGTGGATGATTTTAATAACAATAGTAACAAAAAATTATCCCCTCAAAAGTTCCAGTTATAATGGTAATAAAAAATCATCCCCGCCCTGTGCTACTTCAGTGTCATTTTGCTTCTCAGGTATCAACCCGTGGATGGCTGTTTCAAAGTGCTCTTTCTGTGTGGAAAGGCCTGCTAAACTATATGTGCAACGGTCCCCCTTCCACTTAGGTTTTTAAATCCTGGAGTTGCTCACAGGAGTTTTCACAGTGCCAATTCATCACATGTTTGTGAGATAGGCCCTACAAATACTCAGAAATATCCTGGATTGGCTCACAATACAAACATAATTTGGTGTAGTCAGAACAAATTCCACTTCAGTTAGATTTTCTCTTTTCTTCCTGATTTTAGCCTTTTATCAGCCCATCACAGCATAAAAGTAATGCTTCTGGTCTTTCAAGCTTTATTATTTAGCAAAGGCTTAAGATTAAATTAGAACCTGGCCTCTTGTTTGGAGAATGATCAAGACAGGACTTAGCTCATTCTCACCTAGTTATGGCCATTTTAAGAGCATTTTGTCTCAGTGTTCAGGAGATTTAGTCAATATACAGACAAATGAAAAAGCAGGGGATTTTAATAACTCTTCCCTGACCTTCAAGAAGGATTTAGAATACCCAGTTGTCCCCAAAAAGTCAAATGAAGGCTCAGGGACAAATTCCAGCACAAAAGCAGGGATATGTGTTGAGATTAAACCACTGTTGTCTCAGTGATACAAACATTAAAGCTTATATGAAAGAAAGCCCTGTGTAAAAAAAAAAAAAAGAAAGAAGTTGAGAAAAAGTTTTGGGCTGATAAAATGACACAATTCTTCTCCAGACAACTGAATCCTTAACTATTGACTTTTCCAGAGCAAAAAATATCCAGAAAATACGTTTTCATTAGGTAGTTACAAGCATATACCTGCCTTTCAGCCCTTTGTGAGAGAAGGCTGGTGAGCTTTAAGGCAACTTACTTAGTGAGAGACCGGCTTCTCTCACTCTCCAGGACCTCTGCCTAATGGAGGTTTTTGTCTTCCTCTGGGGAGAGAACACAATCCCTCCATTAGAAGTGAAGTGAAGTCAAACAATTGATATAGGCTTGGCGTTTTAGAGTGTGAGTAATCCTAATGGGTAAGGTTGCCACGTGCGGGCTGTTACTAGCTTTTCCTGAGGCAGTAACCCTACTGGATATGGGAAATTCTCTAGAAGTATGTTCTCCCCCTTTATTTGTAAAACAAACAGTGAATTAAACAGTTTCATGCTGTGTAGTGAAATTGTAGGAACTGTACTGTTTAATCATAAAAATCTTGCTTTCAGCAGGGAACCGGGTACAGTCATGGGCTGCTAGGAAGCTGAACTGCTGGCAGACAAAGCTGCTGATGGGCTTCAGGAGCTGGACTCGCAGGAGCTCTGCCTTAAGATTTTGTTGGAAGTGTGTGGGTGCTGGCTGAGCTTTGCTGGACCCTCTCCTGTAATGAGAATTTTAAAGTGACATCAGGGACAAATAAACAAGTAGTCCTACAGTATGAATTCTTGCCATTATTGTGCTTAACAAGAGAGTGTGCATGTGAAGTACCTGCATGTGTTTAACCAATAAAACTTTTTCTCCTCCTCCAAGGGAAGCTCTGCTCTGGAGCAGAGGAAGCAATGCAAGTCATGACACCCAGCCCTTATTTGCTTCCCCTTCCCTTTATTCTTCTTCTTCTTTTTATTTTCTTTAGTAATGGTTAAATGGCATGTACCTTAAACCCAGCACATTTATAGAATAGTGACCTTACGAGCTTTAAAGGACTACATTGTTTAATGTGAAGGAAAAGAATACCACAGATCAGTGGAAATGTCAGCAGTACTTTTAATGAATCAAGTTTGTTTTAATCGATAGCCAAGTCTTCTTTCCGTTGCCCTGAGATTGTCATGCTTTGCAAAGAGATAATAGTAAATGTCATGCTCTGAAAAAGCAGTGACTTGGTTGCTATAAATCAACAGAAGCATTGTTCTACTAGATGTGACATATGAGAGACAGAAGTGCTGTCTTTCCAAGAAATCGCTGTTTCCATAACCTGTGTAGAAATGGGGTCTGGGGAGTATTGCTCAGAGACTCACCACTCTGTATCCAGATGAACTCTTCAATACCCAAGTGAAAAGGGGGAAAATGCACACAGGACACTGAATCTGAGTGGAGAGCTACCTGAATTACTCAAACATAGAATTCTTTTTGGTTGTAATCTGTACCATGAGTTTTGAAGCCCAGTTGAGAGTTTTCCTGTAGGGGCAGCTGAAGTTTATTTCTGTGGGAAAACCTCTCTGCCTTTTCAGGGGCTTTTGTTGTTGTGGTGATTTGTTTTTTGGTTCATTTTTCTCCCTAGCCTTTACAAGAATGTCTGTAACTTGTTCTATATCTTGTTTGCTTGTTCATTTGTTTGTATGTTTTATAGGTCATTCTGTCATGCTTTTCTGTGGTATAGTTAGGAGTAAGAGCCTATAAATTTTATAGCCAAGAAAAGCCATATCTGTCTTCATAAACTCCATCTATCTCTGGCCCTGCCAGTGATGCAAATGAGAAGTGGCCTGTCACCTAGTTCAACACAACAAGCAGTGACAAGAATTCATTACTTTAATGCCCAAAGCAGGCAAAAGTACGCTAAACTATAAAATATATTATATTTATTCTGGACCTTGAGATTTGGATTTTACATTTAGTTTCTCAGCCTTGACTTTATACCTTTGCAATTTATGCAGTGGTGTGGAATTTGAACAGACAGCACATGTCTAGGTTTGTGCTCCAGAAGCTTTGTTAACTTTATAAACCCTCGGAGTGAGTTCCTCTCAAAGCCATAATGTCATGCTCTTTGTTTAACACCTTACAGGTGTGTTGCTCAACCAGTTGGGAAGTAGCAAACTGCTTGTTGTTGGCTTTGTCTCTCTGCTCCAATTAGTCACAACTCCTCTTCCATCTTCTCCTTCTGCTTAGGACACTGCTCCAGCAGAATTACCCCTCACCCACCTCTGTCATGCCTGAGACCTTTCTAAGAACATTTTATCTCATGTCTTACTGTCATATATTTCTGAAACTAGCAACTTTTCTGCCTGGCAACTCACTCCTGAATTTACACCAGTGCTATTCAAGCCAAAAAAAAGAAAAAAATCCTATCAGAAAAACTTACAGATGGATGGGTGGAAAAGCCCAGAGCACAGTAATGCAAAATAGTATCCATATGCATCAGACTGCTGTTATCCCCTAGGAAACAGGCCAATTGTTTGAACTTCTTGACAACTTCTTCAAATTTCTCTGCCTGTGCCTGTGATTTTCCAGGTTAGTCTGTACTTACAAAATTCCCAGAGTAAGGGGAAGCCTGGGACTGAGAGAGGTTGGCTGAGAATCAGCTTCTTGTCTGTGCTGTACCAAGGTCTGAAATGATAGCTTTTAAATATACACCTATTTGAAGGGAATTTTCTTCCTTGTTTGTTGTCTTTCAAAGATAGCTTCTGTTTCACTGTAGCGGAAGGATAATAAGGACCATAGCCAATACAGCTCTTGCTGACCTATCTCCTTAAGTGTAGGACTGCCATCAGTTCTGGGGTGGGATAGGAAAGGATTCCTTTAAAATTCTGCATAGAACACCCAGGCCCTACCACAGACTGCAACTTTTGCATGCTTGTTTGCTAACAGGCTGTCGTGGGTTGGAGCTGAGGTGATTGACAGTTTCTCGATCCAATTGCGCTTTTCGATTTTGCATATTTAAACCTGCTGGAGGCACAGGAACTCCCTTTTGGATCCAACTCTCTGGCAGGAAGAGGGGGGGGAATGGCTCTGGGCTCTGACCCTCAGGGTGGGCCTGAGCCTCCCCTCCCCTGGCGCCAGGGCATGAGTCCCTGGAATGCTGCAGGAGACCCTCCCTCAAAGCCATGGGCAGCTGAGGAGCACCCGTGAGCTGCACAGACGAGACCACCAGGGCAGCTTCCAGGACCCGGGAGGGACTTCCCTTTCCCCACTCCATGCAGCCCTGCGCAGACCTGGCGGGAGCCGATTTCCAGCTTTCTCGGACTGAAGAAAATTTCAAGTGACTGGCAGCATAAAGGGAAAAGGGCTTTTCTTCCAATGTACAGCCCGATGAGAGTAAGGTGTTCAACATGGCATTAAGGTCAAAAAGAGAAAGTGAAAGTGAGTTATGCGGGACGAAGCGAAAGATGGCGGCGGAGAGAAGAGGGTGGAGTCGCGCGCAGCGCGAAGCTTAAATCTAATCTTTACAGACTGTGGTAAAAACTGTAATACCATAAACTGTTCTTTTCTCTTTAATCCATTTAAAAGACATGGGGGGATTGAGAATTCCGTGGGCAGCCTGTGGAAAAAGGAAGGTGATCCATGCCAGG